>WOFM01000595.1:474952-1074952 GCA_011428145.1 Ericerus pela
ACGAAAACATCGAAAATCCCATCCCAACCCAAATCATACCTAAACCAAGGGGTCGCCCTCGGAAAAAACCAAAGTAACTGTGTGTAAAGTTTATTACCCGTGGTACTTGGCTTTTCAAACACGATACCTCCCTTTCCCCATATATTTGACTATGTCTCGTCACTTCAAAATTATCTTTAGGAAAAATTTTTTTTTGGAAAAACTTAAATTAGAAAAAATGCTGAAAACTTACCGATGGCCCAGGTTTCGGCGTATCCTTCGAGGAACTCGGCGAGATGCTCACCGCTGGTGGTGCTACTGCTCGACGTAGAAGAGGAATCATCAGGTTGGCCTCCTTCTCCACCGGAATTGGAGTCAACCGTTGAGACACTATCTTCTAGCGACAGTGTATCCCATGTAAATGAGTGAACAATGGGATCGGAGAGCAGCCATCCCCCATGGAGCGACATTGCACGATTTCCTTCGACGGCATCGTAATGTCGAACCATGTGGAAACCAGAGACTGAGACCGAGATGTCCAGGCGGGGCTTGTAATGTTGGTTTATAAACCGAGCAATGCTGACTCCGCCCGGACCTATCAGGAAATCGGTGAGGTAAATGCGAGCGAGATGAATATACTCAACCGTAACCTCTGTGTTTGTCTGCTGCGAAACGCAGAGCAGACCAACCAGCAGGCCGGAGAGTATACCTAAACCGACTACCCCTGAAGTGTCAAGGTTTCCACGGAACTCTAATTTGATCCCTGAGTATCCTATCTCAACCGTCATGGAATGAGGGAAGAATACACGAAGGGAGAAAAGAAGCTGTTGGGCGAAAACCTCACATTTGGGGCAGCATACAAACCTCACCGAGTGACTCCAGTAGCTCAGCTCCTCCTCGATGGTTTCCTCGGGTACACGGTGTGGTTCGAATTCCGTCAGGAACATCTCCCTGTTCGACTCCTCGGAGACTCGATAGAACAATGAAAACAAGCGATGTAACGAGTAATAAAGGCGTGGCTCGCAAGGACAGGACTGGAATGGGTGGATTTTGTTGAGAACCTGATTCCCTATGAACCAGGTCTCGTTTACGTCCACCTTACCTTGCGAGCTAAACATTCGGTCGTTGAGATACACGATCGGCATTGTTAGGTCTACGAAAAGTAACTCGCGAAAGGAAAAATTAGCGGTATGTTCTTCTTACGGCACCGAACTACACAAGACACTGGCACTTCACTAAACTTAGAGAAAAAAATCGGAAAAAAATAAAATACACGAAAAAATAGAGAAAACGGAGCAATAATTAATACGATGTAAGCGATGAAAGCAAAGACGGAAAACTGACGAAAAAAATAAAATTAGTAATTTTATATTAACAAGTTGACCGAGATTCATAAATCGGATATTGGAAAAATTTGTCTCCCCCTTCACCCCAAGTTACGAAAATCAAAACAAATCAGTAATATGCATAATCCATTTTCTCGTAAATAACTTAGACGTTGCATTCTTTCTGTTTCAGAAAATGTATACGAATCTACTTTTCTATTTCGCAATAATTATTTCTTCGACTAGTATTGCGCAAAGAACATCGTCTGACCCATATAGGATTACGACGGCGTCAACTGGCGCTTATTTTCAAGAAATAAGCAATATTTTCGTATATTCGAAATCTGCCCCAATAATTTACTCCATTAAGCTAGACCTGCATGAATCAGCAGATAAATTATTAGAAACGAATTTCAAACACCGGTTGTGTAATGAAACAACCTGGAAAATTGCAAATATGCAGAAATGGCGAAACGATTAAAAAATACCATAAAAAATCTGAAAGAACAAAACATTGCGATGATACAAGATTTCTATTCGACACCATCTTCTATTCGAAGCAAACGAAGCGTCTTCACCCCGATCAGATCTTTCTTCGGAGATGCGCTACGATTTTGCTGTCGAGTATTAAACTTTAGAGATGGACGAAACTTCTTGGCGAATGAAATCTCATTGAAAGAAGAATACGATATTATAAAAAATCAGCTGTTAACTGAGCATGCAGCGTTAGTGAATACGTCTACTAATCTGCATAGCTTCATTGACCATACAAATAATTTTATGACAAGATTTATCTCGCATACAAATTCTTTTATGGAAAATTCGCTAGAAGAACACGAACTTCTGATCTCCCTAAATTACATACAAGGATTCTATGATAACTATTTGATAAACACGTTAAGATTATCAAACATCCTAACGTCTTGCAAATCTCATATGATCCCATCTTCAATTATCTCAAAAGAAATATTAGAAAAAGATTTAATAAAACTTTCAAAAATTACGAAAAATCTAGGTCTCGACTTAGCAATCCCTATTAAGGACATTCAAAACTACTATCATGCTGAACTTGTAAATTGTAACTTCTTTAAAAATACGTTAGAATTAGAAATTAAAATTCCCCTAAAACAATTAGACTCAAAATATGAAATTTACGACTTTATTCCGCTCACATTCAAAAGTCATTCTAATGAATTGTGTAGCTGGGATCAAGAACCATCCCTGATTATTCATGAAATCAGAACAAATTCTGTACGTTATATTAGTGGAACCAACCTCCATTATTGTAATTCGGATAAACCGTTATGCTTCCTTCCTTCGAATAGAGGAAGTGAAAAATTATCATCTTGTGCTAAGAACTTATTCTTCCAAGATTTAAACCATAACCTATTACAATCTTGTTCATTTAAATGCAATCCTAATAATAATCAAACATTGGTGCACCCTATTGGTCACACCAAGTTTGCGATTGTAAATTTTAACTCCCTCGTAGCAACTAATTCTGTTACGAAAAAATCAGAAAAATTAAAAATAAACAATGATTCCCCTGGAACCTTCATTCTGGACGTACCTTGTCACATCCAAATCGAAAATATTGATGAAAATAATAAAAATACAGTAATTATTCCTATTGAAATCCCTTGTCTCTCTGAATCGCTAGAAGAGGCTATTAAAATCGAAAACCATTTACCACTCTTGTGGACATATTTTTCTGATTCTATAGAACCATTTGATCTTGCCATTGATCTGGCAACGACAAAGGTCTATAACCCAAATTGGAAAAACTTTGTTCCTCATACTGTTCCCATGAACAATCTGGAGAACAAAATTAAATCCATTAAACTTCAAATACCCGACCAGAATTTCAATGACTACATAACTTTCATTAATGAAATGTTCCTAATATGGTTAAGCGCAATCTCACTTATTTTAATAATTATTATTGTATATTTAAAATTAACCTGCCACCAAAACTGTGTAAACCTAACAAAAAGCACAGCATTGTAAAAAATTACGCAAGATAATACGATATACTAATTATTCATATATACGTAAGAAAAATTTGTTACTCATAATTAATATTCGTAAAAATGTTATTCTAAGTATATATTCATACTCGCATTATATGACGTAATTTTAATTATGCAGAATTATCTGGACATATGTATGTGTTGGATAGACTTTGGAAAATTTTTTTTTTCCTTATTTTTTTTTGTTCCCCCCGGAGAATTGTGTAACGTATATTTTCGTCTATTTTGAGAAATGACGAACATATTCGTTCACTCATTTCCAAATACCAAAAACATTGATATTTGTCAACAATTACCTTCCTATTACTCTTCATAAACAACCACCAAATTATTTATATTGAATTTTACATATACAGATATACCTCTTGTATATTTATGACCTGGTTGTACCTGTCCCTCGAGTACTCGACGAGTCAGCACAGCCCTATAATAACAACACCCTACTTCACTTTACCTATCCGACACGTACGTTTTCATACCCTGAACGAGTATATAATCTCTCGATTCAGTTGTATAGTTGTTCAGTCCTGTTCAGTTCTGCTCGGTTTAGTGCAGTCTTCCAACAGCTACTTCTAAGTACCTGGAACCTCTCTCGTAGAAGTCTCTGGTGAACAGATAGTCTCGCTTGTTGAATTGTGATTGAATATGTATTAATATTAACGTAGAAATATGTACTGTATGTACAAATGATTATTTTATTAAATATGTAAACTCACTCATGTGTTGAAATATTATTGAGTCTCATAGTGATGTTAAGGTCCACAATAGTACGTGGATGATAAACTTACAATTATTTTAGAAGTATTACTGCTTTCTAAAGTACGTGATATTTCGTGTATGGTGTACTCCCCAAAAGAGGTCGTTACTAGGTACAATACGACAACTTTTGGCCGTTACAGTTACAATAATCTAAGCTCCCTCGAAATACTCGTATTTTGCTTCTGTTTCAGTCAAGGTTCCTATTTTGATTTATTCCTACGTTCGTGTTACCCTCCCTTTCTTATCAATTCGATCGATGCTTTGTCCCTCATTTGTATATTAGAGTGTTAATAATTCGAAAATTTCTTTTCCTTATTTTGTTAATTTTCCACTACGTTCCTATTTTTAATTTACCACTATCTTCGTTTCGTTTTTCTTTTTAATATTGATCGTCTTCTCGTCTCTCGGGCATATACCAATGTACTAATATCCTTATTGTTTTGTTTGATTTTTTTTTACCGTTGTCCCTTTGACTATATTCAAGTATATGTTTCGTTTTCGTTTCTCCAGACGTAACTTTTTCTTTTTGTTTGTTTTTTATCAAATATATTTCATTTTGCTAACTCAGAGTACTCTAATCAATGGACCAAGTTTTCCTTGTTATATATTTTTCTAGCTAAGTTATCAAATGTCTGAAGGCTGCGGGTGATCCCTCGCTTCAAAATTTGGGGGGGGGGGAGTTGTGACATCTGATTACCCGTAGCCTTCCCCTCACATCACCATCGACTTGTACTACCATTACAATAGGGAACGGCTCTCGAATTCTAAGTTTATAATAATGATAAGATAAATGGGAAATACGCCGATTCCCCAATGGAAATTAATTCCCCAAGTCTACGAAACATCGAAGACATGTTGATCAACTATTATTTAATGATATGGTGACGTGTAGAAATACGATATTCGATCATCGGTGAACCAATTTTTATCTCTTTTGACTGTTCACATTTTTGGCCTAAGAGTGAACACTCAGTCTCGTTTTAGACGTGATAGTTTTCCATTCATCGTGAATACGAAATATTATTCACGACAAAATACAGCTCTTTTATACGACATCAAGTCACCTTTTAAATTGTTTTCACCAATACTTTCGAATGTGAACATCGATAGTAATCCAAATAGTTTGCGATACTATTTCTCCGAATTTGAAGACGAATATTAACTCGAGATTTGTTGGTTCATCGAACTTCGAGAACCATGAGGCGAGATGATGAATAACCTGCACAACCTGACATTAGTTACCATACTTCTAAGTAACCTTTTCGATTGTAATAAAATGTAAACTGTAATAATGGGTCGGCCAACTTATTTATTTCCAATTACATAAATTCGCCCAACATACTTCGTAAGCCTCGGGAGCTATAGCTGGCAGGCTGGTAGCCTAACTGTTTGAGCTGGTTTGTGGTTTCGACTCTACGATTGATCGAGACTTATTGATATACTTCGAATCGTGATATCATTCCCTATACTCGGGATGTACATTCGTTTCCGGATGTCACAATAGTATGTCATAGTAAGGGTTATTAGTCCAGTCAAATGAGAATAAAAACAGACTTATTTGGGATTCTGGGTCATTTCCCCATATCTGTTTCCCTGACAAGACATTTTCCTGAAGTTTTTTCACCCATATTCATTTCCCCAACATCCATTTATCCGACAGTACAGGGCCTCACACTTTTTTCAGTTAAAAAAAATTCATGGAAATGTCTTGTCTGGTAAATGGGTGTCTGGTAGTTTTTTGGGAGTGTTATCAGTTTTATTTGCATTTTTTATGATAACAGTAAAATGTGAGCCAAGGCACTTAGAAATTTAATTTATTTGTCATTAGCTACCTACTTGGACACTTTCAATATTGCAAGCACTTACTTCTCCACTGCACCCTGATTCTTCATAACAAAGGCAGTCTGAGATTGACATACTGAAAAAAATCTCCGTAGTGATTTTTACTGTTTGTATGAGAAAACTGGGAAAATTCAAGATTTGTAGTAGAAATTACCACAAAAACAGTAAGTACTACAAACACTAAGAATATTTACAACAACTTGTGCATTGTCCCTGTTTTCCTATTAAGAATAGTAAATATTACTATACATTTTTTTCGGTGCACAAACTGTACTTAAAAATAAATATCAGTACAATCAGGAATAACTTTCTGAAGTTATTTCCCTGACACCCATTTGCCCTACAATGCAAATCCCGACAGTTATTTCAGGTAAAAAAAATTAGGGAAATGTCTTGTCGGGGAAATGGCTTTAGAAAATTGGGTGTCGGGTAAATGGATACGGAGAAAAAATTTTGGTTGAACATCTTGTTGGGGAAATGGACTGTTGGGCAGTTGGATTCGGGTAACTATCCTGAAACCCTTATTTGAATAAATTAGAATATTTTTGATTTCTTTACTAATGGGTCAGTTTTGGCATTTAAAATAAGATATTAAAAGTCACACCTTTCCTGCCGCAGGCATCGACAGATATGGGGGTAAATATGGGCCTGCAACAGTTTTTCACGTTTATCTCTATAAACATCAGTTTTTTTGAAAAAGTAGTACACTTTAAAAATGTTTGGCACCAAATTTTCTTCAAAATAAGTCATATTCATTTTAGTCGTCTTACGTCCATCTCCTCTGTCAAATGAGCGTGGAAGATTGTACCTTTTCATTAAGTACTGAAAGCACGAGTACAGTTTTGCTCTACTGCCGCAATAACGTCAACTTATGATGACACAATACTCGCGATACATTCATTTTTGCATGGGTGTCAAAATTGGGGACAAGGGGGTCTAATGACGTCAGTTTTTTTTCTTTTTTTTGTTTCATTAGCTGAAATGAAAAATTGTGAAGAAAAAAAAAGATTACTTTGAAATATTTCTTCATTTTAATTTTTCTTCAGTTTTTAAGTTTCCTGGGGATCTGAATGGACCTCTTATTTTATCCCGGATCCTGAAGCAAATACCTTTGCCACCCAGCCTTCTAATTGGATCTTGATCAAATTACCGACAGAAAATATTTTTAATTTTCTTATCTTTTTACTTCTGTGTTCCGTATTGAAGCCAGTAAAAAAAAAAACTGGGGGTACTCGCTCCCTTACTCCTCATTCCGAAACACATACAAAAATGAATCTATCATGAGTGTTATCTCATTATGAGTTGAAGTTATTGCGTCAATATAGCAACTGTACCTAGTCATGGTTTCAGTGCATAGCGAAAAGGTACAATTTTTTTGGCTTATTTATCTGGGGAGGGGGATGTCAAACGACAGGAATGTACATAACTTTTTTTATTAGAAATTTTGTTTCAAACATTTTCATACAGAACTAATTTTTTGAAAATATCTATTTTTATTAAGATAAATGTGAGAAATCATTTTGAGGGCATATTTACCCCCATATCTATGGACACTTGCGGTTGGGGAATGTGAATTTTAATAGGTTATTTTAAATGCCAAAACTGACCGATTTATAAAGAAATCTAAACTATTCTAATTTGTTCGAATAAAAAACCTCTCTTGACTAGACTATATGTAACTCTGTTAAGAAATGCACTTTTTAAATGATTTCAGACATGCTGATTATTATGGACAGCATAGCCATCCACTCAAAACCAAACCACACTTCGTTGTTTCAGTAAAAAAAGTTGATTAATAAATCTAATGTCCTCAAACATTTATTCCAATTTTTATGTAAAATTACTGGTTTGTCTACCATATTATATCACTTGTATAGAATATAATTTAATTAGATAATTTATTTTTTTTTAACCGGAAAAATCGAAAATTTAACCCAATGTTTTAGACTTAGGTTTCTTTCAAACGTCTCTGTTAAGAATTCTGATTAATCATCGCGTAGAAATTTCTAAAGATTCTCACTCTGCGCAGTTGGATAAAAAACCGAGTCTTTAAAATTCATCGGTATTTTCTAAATTTTGGCCCATCCAGTTCTGCTATAAAAGCATGTTAATAAAAACGAACCACCAGCGACGTCTAAACAATGCAACGAATTTTGCTCGAAGGCCGAATAATTCACTTCTTCCAACGTTTCCTCCGCCCAAGTTTCTCGATACTCTCGACCAGTCTTGAAAAGTAATCACCACATTATAATGGCCAACGCTTCAGCTTGGTTAGGCCTTCGTAAAAGGTGGCACGCTTTCGCATCAAAGAGGGATATCGCAATCCTCGCAGCAAAGCAAATGCTCGTGCGGTTCGAGCAGCTTCGATAAATGTTAAGATTTGCTGAGCAAAACGCACAGCATTCGTGCACAATTTTCTAACTCCACTCCTTCTGCTGCAGCCTAAAACTGTGAGTTGCTTGCGGACGCAGACCCGGTTTCGTATCGAGCGAACGATGATGAAAATATCAAACGAAGTTGGAGATTCGTTTGCCCATTAATTAGACAGACACCCTTTCTTACCCGCACCCTCAATAAAATTATCGTCTTTTTGTACATTCGATAAATTTAATAGGTACTGCGCCTTCTCCACGGTGTGCACGCGTGCCATGCGCACTCTTCCACAAATCTTCTGAAAATAAATTTTCACTTTCACAATTTGCAAAAAAAAAAAAAAAAAAAAAAAGAAAATAAATAAATAAATAAATAAAAAATAAATAATAATTACATCGATGCGATCGCTGATAGTTGTTTAGATTTATCCGTTGTTGTTTTTTCCTGTTTCGAAGACTGTTACGTTTTTATCGCTCAATCTTGAGGAGAAATAGGCGTAGAACCTAAGTCGTTACTTTTAGCCGATATCTACGCCCGACTAACCACCAGCCACGAAATTTCCAGTGCCGTATCGTGAATCGTATCTACTAGCTTTTTCATTTAAGCACGATGTAAAAAATGTTGTAAGAGAAAAAAAGGTGGAAATTGAGAAGGAAAAAAAATACACTGGACGACCAATTTAGTGCAATTGTGCTCGAGATCATTTCTCGCCTCGTCGTGACCATTTTAAATGGTTCGCGGTTAAATGATCGTAATTTCGATGGAACAATGAACGAAGAAAAAATCTTTTAATATTTGCAAATATGTTTACAAAAAAAAAAAAAAAAAAAAAAAAAAGTAAATCTGGGAGAGAAATGGGTGATCTATATTTCACGAAGTTACCATATATACGAAGTTTCGTGTGGCGTGGAAAGGTTTGCTGGTGCCTGAGGTTTCCGGATTTCAGTTTTTCAATGGCTTTCGAGTTTCTATTCTCCATTGTATAATCGAAAATCAAAATTCAGCGTTGCAGTTCACGAAACCCAACTTGCGAATATTTCGTTGATTTGTTATAAACATGGTGATGAGTAGCAGCCAAATATCGTGATAGTTTTGGTTTTAGTTTTGGCTTATGCCTAGCACAATCAAGTATTGGTTTTGATTTTGCACAGCTGATCGTAGCCTTCCATTCTAAAGTTTCAATTTTCTTCTTGTTCTTGCTCAAGAATCTTACAATATTGTTGATTGCTAAATTTAGGGGAGTGAAAAATTGAAAAATGGTAAAAAAATCAAAAATGACCTAGTCTTTAATGTCTGAATTCCCCGAAGTTTACTCTTTCCTACGATGTATAATTCATCGAAACCTCATCGTTTCAGTGAATAATACAATCAAAATTCCAACATGTCGGCCAGCACCAAAATTATCCCATGGATCCACAAAGCAAGGAGCGCGCAATGTAGACCGATGCGCTGAAACTATTTTCACCAATTTCAGAGTGTACCTACACGAAAATTTTATTGAATTTTACGAAAAAAAATTTTTCTTGGGATTCACCCAACGGATTTTCATGATTTTTTTAGGCGAGAGGATTTTTTGAAATAATTTTTCTAAAGTGAAATAAACGACTTTTTACGAACTGAATACGAAGGAAATTATAGTCCTAAACTATTCATAATTGAAAATTAAAAAATTAGAACGGTTTAGTTGAACAAAGTGAGAATTTAAAGATTGAAAAAATTGTTGTCATAAATTTGGGCATATCTACCAATAATAGCTACTCATTATTCAGATTAACGTAGTAATTTTGTTTTTTTGTTTTTTTTTTTGTTTTTTTGTTTTTTTTTGTTTTTTTTTCTTAAACAAAGTTACTGTTTTGAAAAACCTGCAAAAAAAATATAAATCGAAAATCGACCCCAAATGGTTCAAACTAAAACCCCTGTGTTAAAGATGAAGTTAATGGGTAAAAATGTGGCTAAAATTTCAACTCTGTATTTCTGATAGTTTTTGCAAAAAAAGGTATATGAAAGTGGTAAATTTTACACTGTAAATGGCCCATTTCTCATTCCCTTTACCTACTTTTCATATTCTTTCAAAATATACAAGAATCTCAGCTTACCATTCATACCTCTCTTGATTACCGAATAGAAAAAAACCAAAATTTTTCTCCTTAGATATTGCAAATAATAAGTGACAACGTTGGATACATTTAACAGTTTTTTCATATTTTTTGTTTACTTTTACGTTTGATCATAGTCTTTTCCAGTTCAGTTTCCGTTTGAGTTTTACTTGTATTGGTTTGAAGACTCAGACCAATTCACCAATTTTATTCATTATTAGCTTCGAAACAATTTTCTTTCTGTGAAACATTCCATTTTGTGGTTTTTCGACCTAAAAGTCTTCTAACTTTTACTTTTTCTTTTTGTCAGTCTTTCGATCGTAGACGCTTTTTCTCTGTCAATAAATTTGTCTGTTGGGTTGGACCTCTTTATGACTTGGCCCTTTTCGTTGATCCAAATAGTCGAGTTGAATTGAGAATTGCGTATCTTTTCAGACTAACAGCCAATCTTTTGGTACTTCGTTTCAAGCAATAAATAAATAAAAATAATTAATTAAATAATATATTCAACACTAACTGAGACTCAATTTGTGATGAAGGATTACGACCTGTAAAATCTGAGATGAGTCACCGATCAGAGATTTGTTTTTCATTGTGCTTCGTTTTTTGCGTATCACTGGTTGTTTGTTGATTCTTATGTTATGATTAGTCGAAAGTTACATCAGGGAGCCGTTTTTTTCGACTCAGTTCCAAGTTAAAAATCTTAAATTGCTATTTACGAATCTGAAGCCTTATCTTCGCGTCCATGAATTGAGTAACGTCTATCGTAGATTTATAAAGTTAACGAAGTGTAAAAATGATTAGTTGATTGATATAAATGATTTAAAAAGCACTGGTGATAGTATAATACCTTTATGTCGAGAAGAAAAATACTATAATTCAAAGGTAACCATTCTTGTGTTAGTAGGTGTGTATTGGAGTGCTGCCATAGGTAGATTATTTGAACAGAAGATACTTACTCCGCTTCTTGTATCCGGACGTCCAGTAGGTATTTTACGTTCACATTACTTACCTGTTTAAGTTGGATATTCTTGTTCATCTCTACTAATTTAAGATGAGAAAATTTAATGTCCCATTTTATTGAATAAAAAGCCCTTAGTGCGTTCACTATGGTACTTCATAACTGGAATTATGCACTCGCGGTATCTTCTCTTCGTAAGTGAATAGATTTATCCAGTAGGAAGATACCCAAGTCTTCCTGGGTGTATGTGTAATTTACTGTACGGTGAATTTTACATGGATGCTGATCAGTCACTCTTGGTGTGTATCCAAAATCACTGTGCACGATGAACTACAGAGCTACAGAGTGTACAGACAATCGCGTGGAATACATTAACGTTTCTCTAGTAAGCCTATGAAGACGAAATTCGAATCTCATTAAAACTCTTAACTCTTTTTATATTCACCGACACTCTCTTTTATACCATGGAGGGGAAAAAAAAAGTATTAACGCTTGAATTTTCACTTGATCAGTTCGCCATTTCAGATCGTCTTGAGCTTCAATTTACTATTTAAATTAATCCTGTAAAATTTCGTCCGACTTTATGCAAAACGATAATCAACATATCGCACACGAATGCCACTTTCACACCTTTTCGTTGTTAGAAGTGCGCTTCGACTGACCATCTAATCGATTTTTGCTCTGCCCCATCGTATCGATATGCGAGCAATTGAGGACCAACATCCTCTAGCGCTGTCTAAATTATTGGCGGCAAACGAGGAGGATTAGAATACCTGCTGGAGATAATGGATGGATGCGAGAGTAATCGTATATTAATATACATGTCTGCAGTATAATACATATATACGTACGCTACCCTTTCGTATATGCGTACCTACACATAATGTATAACGATAATACGTTAATATTCGCCAGTATAGGTACTGCGTATCCATCGTAATTACATTGTGTTGTGTACGTAGTGTGCGCTGCATCGATCATCGATCGACAACAATACGAAAATATGCGATCGTGCGATTGTATTGGATAACGCCCACACAATGGCCGTAACTTTGGAACTCATTTCAGCCTCAATCTCTCACGTACGACACAATAAAAATGTGCTCGTTATTTATTTCGCGGCGATCATTATTACTTCGTGTGCGGATGCTGTAGTCATTTTTTTCTTTTCCATGGAAATTATACGAACGTTTGAAAGAGAAATGTACAGCACGTTATACTGACGTCTTTATCTCATTTCAAAGATACACGATCGCGAGAAATTGAATATTTAATTTGAGACTATAAAGTCAATTTCTATTCGCCAGGAACCTTAATTAATCGTTGATAGCAGACGTTCAAACAAACGACGAAAAGTGATAAACGCGTGTGTTGTACTGAACTTTTAAGGCGCTATAGGTATACTAAAAACACGACATTGACAGATTTACTTGCCTGCTTCAAAATTTTCATTTGACCGCGTAAAGTGTAGACACACAGTACACAAGACGAAGGAAGGACAAAAAAAGTCCTCTTCGCTTTCACCATCTCCTAATTAAATTTACAACCAATTTGAATAATTTTACCAATATCCTGAATTATTTCAGTACAGTTTTTGAGAACCTCTTGCCCCCCGGGTTGTACGAGATACCTAGGGAAAAAGTGTGAAAGATATTTTTTGTTCCTCTTAGCGAGATAGCTTAAAATTAAATTAAGTCATGTTTTTTACCCGCGTAATCCCTTTGATATTGTAGGTACCTGCTTTCAGAATGAAATTAATTGAATTCTGTGGGATTCGGCGGAGAGTGCGTTGAAAGTATTTTATTTTCAATGATTAACAAAACTGATCTTGATTTTGCATTTTTCGCCTGACTAAAACCGCCTGTATGAAACCATGACCAGAATTTAAACTCGAGAAAATAAAAATGAATAATCTGTAAAATGTTTGAAATCATGCACCATTAATAACTGACTATACCGTGGGCTTCTTTTTTCTTTCATATTTTGGACGGACATGAATGGTTTAAAATAAATTTAAAAGTCAGTAAATATAAACGTCCAAACAAGACTAAGATCAAGATTACCGTAATTTTGATTTTGCTTTTGCTTTTGTACTCTGACGTAGTGCTGATTTTATTGAATTTAACTTGGAATGTGTGGAAAGTAGGTAACCGTAAAAAATATAACGTCCACCGAAAACAAATGACAAAGATTCTATATTTTACATATTTTCTTGAAATTTCGTTTAAATTCAATAAAAATAGATAAATTAATAGAATTTTATAAATTGGCTTGAAAATTATACGTTTTTTTTCCTATTAGTGTTGAACATTGACAGTGCTCTTCGAAGTAGTTCAGACAGGGAGGTAAAGTTCCCAATAAAGTCAACTTGTTTTCAAGAAAATTGCCAACTTTCAAAAAATTGATGAATTAACAACAGCCAAACTAAAAGCCATCAGTTACCCGATTTGGTTAACTGCATCATGATTTTTCCTATTAAGATTGAAGCAGGGGCGTGAGACCCCCTCATATCCTTGAAAATAGAGCAAGTTATTTTGAGTATTACAGAAACGTGAAGAGATTAAGAATAATTTTTAATTTAATTAAATTCAAACAGCTCTGTTTAGGTAATGAAATTTTCGCTTTATTGATTAATTCATGTAACGTTAATCATTCTTCAATAGATAATTCTAAAAAGGAAATGTTTGAAAAAAAGAAACCAATCACTTGAAAATTTACAAAGTTTTTACTTCAGTAACTTTCGTTGAAAAAGAGTCGGAGAAGTTCACATAGTTGAATGAATTTTATTATTTTCTCTAAATTCTAGGGTAAATTCAACAAATTTAATTTTCCATTAAATGCTGTTACCGGTTGATGAAAAGCTATAAAAGGCTTTGTAGAAGTTTATAACATTCGATGGTAAATAGTAATACTGAAAATATGTATTCTAAATCGGAATAATATTGGTTTGTTTGGTTTGTTTTACTGTCATTCGGTTGACATAGGATATTAGCTTTTTAGTAAATTTACGTGAAAATCTCCTGTAAAATGCATGAATTAATCAATATGTTGCTAAGTTCTTATAAAAATAGAGAACTGTATCGCAAGTATTATAACCAGTATATTGAAAGATCAAAAAATTTATATTTTTCATCTGACTTCTTTATTATAAGCATTTATTCTATTCACCACTGCGATTTTTAAAATATGCCAATACTGCAGCCAACCTTCCTCAACGAAATAATGCTTTATTTTGCATGAAGCTAAAGCAAAAAAAAAAAAAAAAAAACTTGTATTTTAAAAAATTCGATTTTAACCTAAATTTATTTTTATGTTTTACTCAAAATTTGGCAACTGACGAACGATATCCTACCCTATCGGTAGTTTGACACTGCTCTACAGTTCTCATTTACATTTCAATCGATAAGTCCAGTCTGAGCTCAATAAATTTTTATTTTACTTGCCTATCACAGTCAACATTATTCTTATTAAATAGTTTTGTTTTACAGGAATATGTTTATCACTCGACTATGTGGTATAAAATAGATTGTGGAATTCCACTGATCTTGGAAACATATTTCTTCACGGCAAAAGAGCCTTCATAAGTTCATCATAATTATTCCCTGTTGACTTCAAAAATAATGAGGAGGTTATACTGTATGTATACAGTGTATGGAATCACTTTTTTAGATTTCATACTTCTTTGGGAGGAAGATACAGGTACTTTGCCAATTTAATGGCTGCATTGCTCAGTCCTCGTTGTGTAATTGAACATTTTTTACTGAATTTCTGACAGGTTCCTTGCTCTTGGTTCTTGACATTCAAAATTGTCCTCATCGTAGTTCCAAGCCATGTATCCTTAATGATGTAATCCAAGTATGGTACACTGAAAGTATAGAATTTTTATATGAGAGAGATGAAATGCTCGAGCAACAAACATGAATATCAATTTTTACCTGCTCAAAGCTTCAATCAGCTTCTCTAAACCGTTGATTTCTTTTTTTCCTCCAGTATTTCTAGCCGACTTGTTCATTGTCCAACAGATAGCCTTCTGAGCACATGAATCGATATCAACGTTAAACATGTTTAGTGCTTCGTCTATTCTTTCGCTGATTATATTCAAATGTTGTGGGTCTAATTAAAGTACAAAATATGATGAAAATCACTATAAGGGAAGGAATGTTTTATTATTTTTTATTTTAAAACATTCTTTTAATTTGCATAAGTAGAAAATTCAGACATAAACAAAATGATGAAAAGAGTATATACTAATTCTTTCTTGAATCACCCTCAACTAATTAATATTTTTAATGATTTTTTTGTATGCACTGAATTGTAATTTTACCATTAAATGATTTCACCTTCCATTTTTAGGCGTTTATAAACATTGTTTTACAAAAAATAGATACTTGAATGAAGAAAAAAAAATTAGTGTGTTAATATTATTATATTTAAAAAATACTTGGACGGATTACTATTTTCACGGACTATTTCTTCAAATTGAAAATCCTATTAAATATAAATAAAATTTTCAAAATAGTTGCTTTGAATTTTCTAAGGATATAGTTATAGCATCTTTATTATAATTATTATAATTTTTTTTTCTGTTTAAATAACTTAATTTTCTAAAAATATTGAGTTTTTTTTTTATCCCAGCAATATTTTTGGTTGATGTTTCTTTTTACTTTTTTATAAAGAAAAAGAAAAAAGGAACAAATTTATTTCTAATGGCTCTGATAGTGTAATAACTGTTAAATTAAAAACTTTTATTTTAAAACAAAACAAAAAAAACAATCGGCTGTAGAAAGGTTGAATTAATCAGCAACTAATCCCTAAATGCAATACATTAGTTAAGCTACCCATTACCATGTAATATGTATGATCGTTAACTCACCTTTGTTTTGTAATGGTAGAGGTGATAGTTTTTGTGGTAAATAAATTTGCACAAGTTTCGGAATAACAAGGAATAATAAAACGAATATTCCGGCCATTGATATTATAGATTTCAAGTTTATATCCACTTGTGGTAAACTCGTTTGAGTTCCTTGTGAACTTGCCGATTTTCCACCAATCGGTATAGCCAAAACTGGTATAGCGAATACTGCTTCAACCTGTAGAAATGATGTTTCAAGAGAATAGATTCGCTTTGGAAAAAATTTAGAAAATAAATCCAAATTATAGTCTCACCCGAATGTGGCTGGCATCATTGTTGAAAGTTAAGAATTTTGGAACTCTGTTATTATTTATTAAGTTCCCTGTTGTAATTTGGTCAATTTTCTCAGAAAAATCTGTATCAAATCTTAAAACAAAAATAGAAAGTTATTTTGAGCCATCTATTTAAACACAGTAATCTTACTAATTTAACTTGGAAATTTCATATGATTCTACGGAATTAAAAAAAATTACAACTAAATTCCTTCGATGCTTATAAATTTTTTTTATTGGTGATAAATTTTTTACGAAGGATATAATTATTATTGTTTTTACATGTACTTTTATTTCATTTTGGTAGAAACTAAGAGAAAATCTGATTAATACCGAGTAGGATCCTATTTTTTTTTCGATTATCAAAAATATTTGCCAAGTGTAATTTGAATATTCAAAACAATCCTTATCCACGCTTTCTTTTGCACCACATATGAAAAATGTTTGATTCTTATCACTAATATTTTCTATGTTTTAAATCAACATTTATCATACCTGTCATTAGCCACGTTTTTCATTTCATTTTCAGGATTGCTACAGACATGCTTAATATAAAGTAGAAAAATGATCACAATTAAATGCATGTTAAATGAAATAAAATTAGAAAAACCTACAGATAAATCACAGAGATAACACAGAACATTTGATCTTTGATAATATTTTGAGTTGAAGAAAAAAAAATTAGAGAAAATGTGGTTTTATGTATTATTTGTATTTTACTTTATTCCTGTCAAATTATGAAACACATTTATAAAACGCTCACCCATTCATCATAATTTAAGTTTAAAAAAAAGTTCCTTTCTTTTTTGATTCTTTCGCGGTTAGATTTCCTGGTATTGATAGTTTTGCATTGTCATTTTCTCTCATAACTCCATTATTATTTTTATTCCGAGTGTTATTAGAGGCATTTATTTCGTCAACGTATTTGTCTTTAAAATAATTGTTTTTTGTCACACTGTGTAGTTATGACAAAACAACAACCAAAACAGTGTACTCATTTGATTTGAATAAATTTTGTTGTTCACTATTTGATCAATTTTTGTAGCAATTTTTTGCTCGTATTAATTGCATCACCTTCGGTGATCAACTGTGTGATAGCGCTGACGAATACCATTATTTTTATTTAGAAAATTCTTGGCATAATTTCATATTGAAAACATAGTTACTTTGATTCACTGATCAGGGGTTTTTAATTTCATAAGTAAAACATTTCATCAAGTTTACATCCACATCTTGTGAGAACTTCAGATCATCGTACTGATCACTCAAATTGCATTACCTGAGCAGTGAAATGTGATGAATATGACTGCATATTTTATTTAATCTCGCTATGAATACTGCACAACATAAAAGTGGGACTAAAAAATAGTGTGCGACAAAATAAATTTGGTTCCTTTAAATGGCTGAGAGGTGATATAAATCCGTAAAAAAAACGATATTGGTGTGTTCAAGGCATTTTTCCTCTATTTGTTTCAATCTAACATCACTGAACACCATCCAAAATTAATGTTAATATACTCAGTCAAGAGGACAAAAATTATCTGCTTTGTTCAAACTTATAATTAATTTCATATTTTTGGAATATTTCCACAAGAGTATTTATCATCTTTATCGGAACAAAATTAATACTACACCAAGTCGAACAGGTCTATTTCATGTAAAAAGTTTGACAATTGACTCTTCAACCCTTGTAGAGACTGTTCGTCTATCAGAGTAAAACTGAAAAATAATAATTTTTTCTCAAAAGGTTACAAATTTTTAGATTTAACTCGGTCAATAGGTTTCGATAAAAAGTTTTTTCTAAAGATATGTGCAGGTTTGTGTCACACGTCTTTCTATTCAGAAATATTTATTAATTAATTGCTCTCTTTGAGGTATGAAGTAGGAAAAGACAAAATATTAATACATCGAATATAACTATTCATAAAGAAGATAATGTTGAGACACATAGGTCACAGACATATGATGCAAAATTCAATCACATATTTAGAATCGCACTTTTTTCAGAACTTACACACCAAGGGTGAGGTCAGAAAATTCGGTTCTATCGGACAAAACAAATTCAAAAAGATATTTTCCCACAGACTATTTTCCCCAATTTTGTATTTCTTGGACATCTAAAATGGTTACATGTATGAATGCATTTTAGATGTTCAGATAGATTTTTTTTTCAATTGTACCCGTTCTGAAAAATCACCTCTTTAGAGATATAGTTGCACACATCGTCGATTTGAAATAGATATGTGACAAAGTAAAATCATTAATCAAAAAAGAAAGAAACCAACATTTCTTCTGCAGTCCCATTATCTCTTCATCTTCTGTTTTCCTATTTTCCTTTTCTCTCTTTTGCAATATTCGTTTTCGTCTGTTATCATAAGCAAGTGGTTTCCTTACAGTTTTCGTGTACACATTGTAAACATTTTTCCTTTGCCATTTTCATCAGTTGCAACCTTGAAAACCTACTTTCAGTGGGATTAAAAATAAAACCATATTTAATTAATTACCACAGTGTCACGCATAGAAAATAATAATTTAATATTGTTTCAATGAATAATCATATACAATACCACAGGAAGAGTTCCAATTTATTAAGAAACAAGAGTAAAATTAAACATCACAATAAGCGGAAGTTTTTTTCGGCACTTTTACTATTGTATGTGCTCGATGATAGAAATCTATTATGAAGTGGAACAAGTGACAACTACTACGCACATATTTCCCGATGTTGTAACGATTACAACACATACATTTAGAATAAAAGGTATCTTAATTTTTTGGTGGACCTATATAACATTATCATCGTCGTATGAAAAGTTCATTTTCTTGTTGCGACAGTAACTATGCAAGTGCTGAGGAGGTGAAGTGCGAATTTTCAAATCGTATGTGCTTAATATTATAATTTATAGTTTTGAAATTGCAAAAATGGTGAGTATAACCACTGACATTATGAACTGGCAAGATGGGTGGAATATGGACATTCCATAAAAATTATAAAAAAATATTTTCTGAGTAAAGACATATTCATATTCCATTTTCTGCAGAATATATGAGTAAAAATTTTTGATTTTTTTTTTCAATGGTGAAATTTCTACAAATTGTAAAATAAAGAACGAAACATCGAAAAATATATATTTTTTTAGGAGAACAAAATTGAAATATAAATTTGTTTGGTACCCATTTTCCTCATAATGTCTCAATTTATTTTAATTTCTTGAATTTTAATAAAGTACTATCATGGGCTTTTTCACAGGGAAAACATGATAATCTCACTTTATTAGTTTTATGTTCGAACATTGTGATCAGTTTTTGTGTTGCTGAAATATCCAACGATATTGAAACTGCCATCAGGTAAATCATTCTCTTTTATTTATTTATTTATTTATTTATTTATTTATTTGTTTATTTATTTATTTATTTATTTATTTATTTATTTATTGGAATCAAACGATCCTTTTGGATATCCTTTTTCGTGAAAACTACAAGTTGAAACTTTGTTGTGGTTATCATTCATTTTGAAAGTCAATGACTAGATTAATAATCCAAGGTAAAACAAAGGTTCAACTTTCGATTATTGAAAAAAATTATAATTAACAATAATCAAATGAGTTTAGCTTTTAACAGAGAAATCTGAAGCTCAGGAATTATAACTACAAAATTTGACAAACTGATGAAATTGTTAGATATGAAAAGAGTGGATGACTTTTTAAAGGGTAATTCGTTTCTGTTCGATTATCTAGATATGTACAGTCCTAAGAATAAATTTTTCTTTAGTTTAGAATACCAACTTTAATTTTAATAAAAAATTTAGTAAAAAAATGAAAAAGTTCAGAAAATTTTTCCACTATGCTTCATTTGTGTAAATGTTTTTGCAATTAAATTCGATTTTTTTTTTTTTTTCAAAAGAATGAAAAGAATTTTCAATCCTATTGCAGGAATAAAAAAGAGTACATACATTGTATGTACGTCAAATGTTACTTAATATTCTTCACAAGACCTTTCCTAATTATATTGATATAATAAGAATTTTCCTAAGGGAATATTTTAACGAGTTCTGTCTTGGTGCCCATCAATAACCTATAATATTCTATTCTTATTTTCAGAGGTAATCTTCTAAAACCAGTTCAGTATTTCAGCTTTCCCTCGACTGATGAACAAACAGTGTCGACTGAAAAGACCCAAGAAGCTAGATTCACCTATCCCAGTACGAGCAATCTTGAAGTAAATGCTCATTTATTGTTTTCTAAATATTCTCTTTTACTCCATCTTACTGTTAGGTTACTTTAATTAATCACCTATTTTCTGATACTAAAAAATAGGGATACGGATCCAATGTCCTGACCCATCCATTTTATCCTTTTAAATTTGATGTCGGCGGATTATTACTTGGTGCTTTTGTCGGATTTGGCGCTCTCCTTCTGGTACCAAAAATCATGCATCTTTTGGTTCCCGAATTGGCACCTTATGGTCCTTCCTTTGGACCACCTTATGGAAGAAGTAAATGACAAAAATAAACTATTCATCTCATATTTTGTCATTCCATATTTTTTTAACTTCATTCTTCATTGACCAGATGTGGATACATTTCCTGAAGGAATCGCGTATGTGGTATCTCAGTTTGATAAAGTATTAGCTGAGAGCAATATAAATTCAGCGGAATGCTTACAAAAAGCTATTTGCTCGTACGTGAAAACGTCGAAGAATAGAAATAAACGATCTCGTTCTGCTGTAGATACTAATACCATCGATTATACACTAAGGTAAAACATTTTTTTAAATTAAATTTTTCAAGTGATGAAAACTGAAAAAATAATTTGTATTTCATTTTTTTTGTTTTTTACTCCTTAGCAATTACGTGATTAATTTCTTAACAGATGGATCTAAGTTCAAGTCGGCCATTGAAAATGGTAAACAAGATGTTGGCTGCAGTGTTTTGTACCCAAAATGTCCTTTTAATCAGGATAGTATAGCAAATGGAATGAAACAGTTGATATTGAAAAACAATACTAATGCACAGGTGGAAAAAAAATGAAATTCATTCGAGGCTCCACGCCTCTGGGACTTATGTCTCATCATTCTGCATTATGTTAAACTTTATCAAGGTCTTTCTTGAGAAAATTAGGTATCTATAGATACATCATTTCGTTTGGGCTAAATTAAGACTGATATATTTAATCATTATGTTTTCTATTGGTAAATTTTTTTAATTGTCAATATTTGACTTGTAAGCTTTTTTGTATGCCTCTGTTTAAAATTACATTAAAAAAATAAAGAATTTTGAAATTATTGATTGAACTTATTTTTATGAAATACTACAGTCCTTAGAAGAGAAAAGCTTGGCGATTGATACACGATATGAAATAAATTTTTACTATTCTCAACGCATCGGTCATTTTCAACTAGGAGATTGTGAAGAACAGTTTCCTATTATATTCCTTAAGTTAATAATAAATGAAAAAAATCCACAAAATTTCAAAATAGTGTTTTGTAACAAAAAAATACAGAAAATGAATGAATTAATATAAAATTAAAACCACGTGTAGGCTAAATTAAGTCTTTTTTCTAAAACTCATTTCAAATTGACTTGGTTTTCTTAAGTTAGGAACTGAATCAATATGATAGGTAAAAAATTTGTATCTTTTTCACGCAAAACCTTTTTAGTCGTATTGAGAATAAGTTTTGAAAATCACGACTGACAAAAATTGCTCACAAGAACCAAAAGCAAACGAACGGTTTGCGTATGACAAATGAAAATGAATACAACACATGTCCAGCGCCAAGAACTTTTAGTGTGGCACTTTTTTTTGTTACACTTCTCCTAAACAGACTACACCGTCTTCATCTAAATAGGGTACTTGACGCTGAAGGGAAAAAAAAAAGAATCAGCAAACCAGAGATTTTGCCTTGTGGGTAAGATACTGCACCTAAACACAGATGCGATTTTTAATTTTTTTAGGTTCCCACAAATTTTTTCTTTCTCGGACCCGAATTTCCGCTCTACAATTCTAGTCTCACAAGTGTCACTTGGTAGTATAAACTTTGTTGCGCTGGAATTTCCAACCGCAGATCCCTACTTCAGAGTTGAGACACGAGGAAGTAATTCAACCGAGCAGCAATCGTGAAAAATTTGTCAGTTTCCTCCGTTTGCAACTGCGAACGTAACTCAGTCCATAGGCTGTAAATGTGTAAGCTGGTAGGTAGAGGTACCTCTGCCTACCCTGTTTCGCCATTGTGATCTGGAAAAATGTTGCCGCACTTTCACACGTCCGAAGTAGAAGCTAATTTATTGTGATGTCATTGTGATAAACGACCGACATGAATATGTATAACAAACACGAAATACAGCCGCATAAAGGAAAGAAAAAAAGAAAAAAAGAAAAAAAGAAAAAAAGAATACATTATTTCTGGCTGTTGTTGTAGACGTCTCTAGCGCCACACACAACCCATCTCATGCAATCGTCACACCTCATAACTCTTTGAAAAATTTTTTGTCTCTTTTTCGTGTGCTATATTGATTATGCATTTTTTTTCTTTACTATCCATTTGAGAGAGAAAAATAATTTTTTTCTGCTCCCATCTTGTACTATTGTCGTCTTGTTGGGAAACAGGAAGTTAATCATATTCGCCTTATTGGATATGGATAATTGACGCGGACAGGGCGTTACTCGATTAGGTATACCAACAGACATGTATTTTATTATTTATTTCTTCCTTTCTTTTTCTCCTCCGATTATTTGTTTTCAATTTATTGACCTTATATCACTGTCAAATTGATTTGATTTTAACTAGAATGTAGTATCCAGACGACAATTGAGACAATAAAATTGGGCACTTGGAGATTTTTAATTGTCAGCGAATTAATGGAAAAATCTGGGCGGTATTTCGTGAAGCAGCTGATTTTCCGTGTAGATGTTTTCAATGGAATGTTGGGTGAGGAGGAAATAGGCACAGATAGAATGCGATTATAACCGAATGCCTTTTTTTACCTATCGGCTACAGGTATTCTCGTCCGTTTTTCTAAATAAATGCGAAGCACGTAGGTTCTGCCCATTTTGTGTGTGTCACTTAATTCGAATAGGATTCGAAAACTGATTTATACAATTTTGTTCCTTACAAGAGTGAGGAGAATGAGAAGAATTTTTGAAAAATTGTCGGATTTTTTCGCCGGTAATCTTCTACGTAGATCACTACTAGGTAACCGTTTATCGCATTCCCAGAATCGTTCTACCAGCAAGAATTTACCAAAAATTAAAAAATTTAGGCCAATAGGTTTCAGAAATAGTGATTCATTCGAATTTGGCAGATGTTTTAACGAGTGATTTATAATACGGAAAGTCTGCTGTTGTTGAATTCTTGATACAAGTGATTTTTTTTTCTTTTTTTTTTTTTTCACCTTTACATAACGTGTACCAGAGCACCCTTTATTCCCCTTTTTTGTCCACCACTACTAATTTCTAGTGAAGCAAAAACAAGTGCGAGACTGAGACATAGTCATGGACTCGGTTGTGACCTTGTATGATTGGTGTTGGTCTTGCAGTATAAACTTCATTCGCCTACCGCTGTCAATAAGAAACTTGCCTAAACTTAAGATAACTAATAGTAATCAAAGTATTTAATTTTTTTTTAAATATAATTATGTTTTATCCATTGTTAGTATGAAAGTTTGAGGTATGAAATGCATGCGAGATTATAATTACATTTACTAAAAAATCGTTGGTCTTTTTAGTTTCTGCTCACAGTTGTGATGTGTTTGTTTTGAACTAAGACGAAGAGTGAGATTCAGAAAAAGTTTTTATCACGTTTTGTCGAGCAGCCAAATATTCAGACTGGTACCTTTCATTGTTGCTCACGAATTCCGATCTATTGAAATAAAAAACCAATGACTTACCTGCCTACATTTACGTTACATGAGACGGATAACTTTTCAAATTTAAATTCCGTACCCCTTTGATCAGAAGTAGAATTACATAGATCTACTCTTAAAAAATTTTGAATTTCGATCATCGACAATTAATAAAATACACCTATTTGTTGCAGGATTAGCACCATGATTCCGAGAAAAAGACAATGCTGGGAGTGAGCATTATACTCCTGGGATTTTCATTGCTGCTGTTTCCTTTCGCTCAACTACAGGGTAAGTAAAATAAACGCTAAGCTGATTTAAACAAAATTAAAATTAGCATGAAATTTTTCTCAAATAATCAATTCTGCCCCTCATCCATCGAACTTTAAATTGAATTGCGATAAAGATTTATCACCAACCACGTTTTTCATTTGTGAAATCAACTATCGGTTTGATGTGAAATAAACTTAAAAATCTCTGAATATCGTATCTCACGGCCGTATAGCAGAGTGGTGCCATTGACAGCTTATGTCATTGGCCCCATCATGGCCGAATAGAGAAAAAACAGGCCCATAGGAGTCAATATAATTATTTTAGAAAATAATCGGTTTAAAAAACTTTTTCTTGGTGGGAGCATTTGAAAAGGGTCCTTCGGGCTCTTTCAGAAAGTCCAAACCCGGGGTGAATCCGATTTTTCCTTCACTCTCTCCGGTCCTGTGCTCCCCATTTAAAATGAAATAAATAATAAATGATCGAAACTGGTAGTTAAACGAGGAGCTGGCAGGGACGTAGAATTTGACTTTTAATAAATTTTATTGTGACAAAAATAAAAAACTATGTGGATCCCCAGGCCCAAGTAACATTATGAAATCAACTTTTATTGACAGATTTTCCTGTAAAAACCTGCTAGCAGAAAATAAAGAAAAATTTTTTCATGAAAATTTCGTTGTTTTTTACAGATTTTTGCATACAATTTAGCTTTTATCTTACTTTAAGTTTTATTATGAAAACAAAACGTTCAATTCACATGTTGGAATTCATCACTAAATCAATCACAAAACAACTTATGAATTAGCTTAAAGTTACTTTTAATTATTAATTGTTATAATTATTTGTTATTATTATTATTTTCCTACCTTATTTGCATAGAAGCTACTTTTCTTTAGTCTAAATTATGACGTTCTAGCTTATATAATTCGTGAAATAATAAATTTAAAAGATTTTTAAAACTTTCAACTTACGTTTTTAAGTTACTGTCTCGAGAGTTTCACTTGTTTTAAAGTTCAGGGGTGACTTGAGTCTTTAAATGTTGCTTAAATTTTTTTGCGTTTTCTGAAAACCTGATGCCGTTGTCTCGATCTTGGCCGATCAACCTAAATGGGAATCAGCTCGTGACCCTTCGTAAGGTTCATTTTAAAGTAGAAAGCTTTCCTGTAAAAACTTTAAAAAAAATTTACAAAAAATTATATTGACCCTAAAACTGGTTATTGATAATCAGTGGCAACGATGCACATCAGAAGGATACTTAGTACCTAGTGAAAAAAATTAGTCTTGGATTCTTGGTTTTCCGAAAAGCGCAAGATAACCAAGATCAATTACCAGGATTCGACTGTGCAAAATTCTAACGAAATGGAAAACCTGAGAAAAAAATATGGACTAACTGTAAAATGTTCGTAATTTTCTACTGAAGCAATAAGCTATGTTATTAATGTTTTTCCTTCATATTTTAGAAGGACATGAATGGAACGTTTCGTTTAGCCATTAGTAATACTTGAAAATCTCGCAAGCAAGACCAATCTTAGTCCTTAGGAGACCACGAACAAAGTTTAGTGTGTAAAACCAAAACCGAGACCTAGACTACCATGGTCTTGCTTTTGCTCATTACTCAGAATGGGCTACTCATGGTAGGTAATGAGAAAAAATTCGTTGTAGCGAACTGATTAAGGAATATATTTAAAACATGATGAAACTTGGCGCCCACTTTCTTGAAAATTTTTCCACGAGCATTCCAAGTCTGAATTTGTTTGACTGTTCATAATATTCTTCTTGCTAAAGGGAGAGAAGATTGCAGAAAAAATATGAAGTCAAATCAGAAATTCCACCTATAAATGGATTTAGTGGCGAGTTAACAGCACAAAACCCCAAAAATGAAATGAAACACGCTAATGAAATATCTTAATCTGGAAGTCTTGCTAAAACGAACATTAAAATTTCATAATATCGGGGATTTAGCGCACTAATTTTTTCACGGATTTCTTCCTGTGATTATACCACTTCGTATGACCAGTGTCTCTTCCATCGAGAAAATACCATTCATCGAACGAACCTCCGAAAAAATTTAATACAGTTGCGAATGTTAACATAAACGTTATATAGATTTCCTGGCCCACTGTCCTACAGCACGATTTCGACTGTACCAAAAACAAAAGGAAGAAAACGTGAAAATACCACCCACCCTGTTCGTTAAAATTACTTAATTTGCCCTTTATACCTTTTACCAGCGCTACTATTAAAAAAAAAAAAATTTATATATATATTTCATTTCGACACCGAGTCAAATCGATAAAAAACGGTTTCGAACCAGTCTCTCGGGGTTGTCAGGTTGCAGGGCACGCGTGCCAAACCTTACGTAGCCTCTTATTATTTTTTTTTTTTTTTTTCAAACCATTTCTCGCAGTTTTTTTCGTTTGCCAGGGCACAAAAAATAAAAAAATAAAAACAAAACACGCTCTTAGCCATTTTACCGCGTGACCAATGATGCGGCAATTTATGGTACTGTGTATAGCAGCAAAAGAAATAAAAAAAAATCAAATGCCAAAAAAAAGAAGGCTGGTATGGAGAAAAAAAAACGCTCAGCCTCACGAACAAAGACACGATTCGAAGCTTATCAGAGAGTGAAAATAACGGCGATTCACGACAACCGACGGCTGTAATCCGTTCGACGGTTGCTCCTTACACGTCGATTCCATTTGATGGACACAATGAATGAGTCCGATATTCTCGACAGTTACTTCGAAATCAGTTTTTTCCTTTATCAAGTGAAAAATGCTCAGAAATGCAATGATGAGCGAACTTAAGTCCAGGATCGAGAGCACGGCAATTTTGGTTTTGATGGTGGTAAAGTCAAGTCAAGTCAAGTCTTGGTTTCGGTCGTCGTAGGCTCGGTCTGGCTTAGAAGATTCTTACTGCTTTTGAAAATTTATTTGATTGTCGAGTCATGCTTACCATTCGCGAGAATCTTTACTTCATCCAGGGCTGACGAAAGCGGTAGGGTAACCGGGTGAGAGTATTTACCTCGGGCGAGGACTTGGTTTTTTTTCTAAATTCACCGTCAATTTGATAATTAAAAATCAAAAATTTTTGCATTTTTATATATGAATTTTTACTTTTGGAATTCTTTTTTTCCTTCCCTAACCGGGGCCCGTATTTCCTCTCTGTGGCCTCAAACGCATCTGCAGCGGGCTCCAAATCTTCAGGTAGCATTCTCAAACAGGCAGCTGCCTACCTAATGGAAAGTAAAAAATGAAAATAAATGAAACCAAATTCTGTAAGAGTATACTACGTACACTTCGTAACTGTGCTCGTAAGCCCATAATTCCGGATAGTATCATTATACTGTCCGAAGGGTCAGCAAAGTAGGCTACATGAGAATATGTATTGATAGCAAATCCAATCGAAGAACTCATTTGCAAAAGAAAAGAGTGTAACTATCGTGCGTCTGAAGAGGGTTAGGTGGTTCTTGAAGTAACGTATGTGCAAAAGACTAATGAAAATTTCTATCTGAAAATTAAGTCTGCATCTATGGAATATAAAAAATCGATCTAATTGATTATTAATTTTGCGATTCAAAATAAGGTTTGCACTGGTGGACTAGTACCTGAGGGTCGACTACACTGCTAATAAAACTGTACACTCTGATCTAGAGATTGAGTATATTGATGAAAGCTCTCAAAATTTTTTTACAAACCACAATACAAGACTGCGAAAGCGCACCAATGTCGAAGCTATCCAAATCCTTGATTCCAGTATGGATGTTTGAAAAATGAAACAGATAAAAACCTATGAACTTCTTTGCTGTGGAAAAAAGTGCGATGACCCGAATGCGATTGGAATCAATTTCAAAGCAATAATAGGGATCAAAGTGATTTTGCTTAACACTGCATCCCTCCGCGACTTTCTTGTTTTTTTCCTAGTTTCATTGTTGCTTAGAATTTTTCCTAGATGAGAATTAAAATTTTTACTCATATACCTAGAGTGAAAGAAAATTAGGAGCAGTGGTTGATAACATGTGAGTATGTGAGCCTAAATTAATTTTTGTCTTGAATTATATTGGTCAATACATGATAGGCAGCAAACAATGTAGGTATTACGTAGAAAAAAAAATTCTCGCATGAAAAAAATAAATTTCGATGTCGTAATGAAGTGCATTTTGAGAAAACTAAAAAAGATACAATAAAAGTTCTTTCAGGGAGAATCAATCGGAAAATAGATTTAAAAGGACTATATTCTTTTTAAAAATTAGGTTATTGACTTAATAAGGAAGTCGTTTTCACTACTACACCGTACCGTATAATTTGTTCAATAAATTAAGATCATGCCTTACAAAGGTTCATGAGGGTTTGAAGCACGGCTGAAATATTTTCTCTTTTCGAGGAGAGGGGGTATGGTGGGAAGGTATATGAGGTTGGTTGTTAGAAAGAAAATACTGGTGTTTATATCCATGCAAACGGGAGATTAAAAATATCATTGTATGATTTTTGGGGTGTATGGCTCCCCTGAAGCTATCTTTGGTCTGTTTCCGCCTTCTAACTTATTTCACCGTCTGATTTTAATCCAAAAACGACAAAAATGTAGAATCCTCCCACCCCTTTCTGAAAAAAAAATTTAAGAATTATTCAGGGTTTTCTTGCACTGCGGTACTGCACCCCTCTATTTTAGTCTTACAAAAAAAACAAACTTTTGCTGTTTCTTTTTTTGGGGCCACATCTCAAATGAAAATGATTTAGAATTTTTGTCGTTCACGCTTTTAAACATTTGTCTGGGTTACGAGAGCACTGGAGATGATTTCTACAAATTATTCGCGCCAAAACGTGCGACAAGCGAGGAAAATCCGTCAGCAATTGTTTTTCACGTTCTTCGCGTTTCCGCGTAATTCTTGGTGCTCTAATACGAGGAAAAACGTGTGCACAACATTTGCTTACCCACAGAGAAATGAAGACGTTTGAAATTGGGGAAAAAAAACAACAAAACAAAACATTGAAGAAAGAGGTCGTCATGTTTCACGCTTCATCGAACAGTGGTTTTTTTTTTTCAGTACACGAACTTCATTTATATGAGTTAATACTCCAGAGTCGTTCGGCTTACCTGTTCAATAAAAAATACTAAAAACTAAGAATACCTACTAAATTGATGAAAAAAAATCGAATAAGTTTATTGCTTTACAATTTTTCGCTTCGCTGCTGATAAAAGTCCATCGCGGAATGATCGCTTAATCCGAATGCGTGCCTCACTGATAAATGTCACGAATGATATCCATTAGCAGCCTCCAAAAATGGAGTTATTCGGTTATAGGGTCAATTTATGTGCTTGTCTTGGCAGGTTATATTGCTTGTTGCTAGGGTGCCTTGGACTACTAAGAGTGAGAAATTTTATTGTAGGTTAGCTCAAAAAACTTTCTTGATCATCTTATTGATTCCTATTTTCAAGAAACATTTTTCAAGTCATACGAAACAAACTAAGTTGAGGGCATAACTAGTAATAACGCGCAAATAATTCGGATAAATTTTATTTTGTGAGACCATTCATCGGATTTGTCTTCATAAGTTAATCCATTAATTTATCCTTCAAATAGAAACAATGTTGTGACCGAGTCCTTTTTGAATTCTAGTGACCTACGAGACCATAAATTAAATCAGCTGGACCTGATCAAGATTTTCCGCCAAATAGGTATCACGGAAAAATGTACTTGGGCTGTCAGAGCCCAGGAGCTTCTTCTTCTGAGATAGCAACATAAATTATGCATTTTTCAATTTATTGAATCTTCACCCTCTGCCAGTCCAGCCAGCTTGTAAAATTTCACCAATTTTTCCAGTATCTGGCGCCATGTAAATATGATAGTAGAAGCGAATGGAAAGTATCTCAAGTAGTACACCCTACAGCCGGATATTCAATGGCTTTTTGAAGCAGTTTAGCCGAGGGGATGAAATTTGTAATTGAGCTAACCTTTTAATAATAAATTTCCAACTTTCGAAATGATTGAATTTACGAAAAAGAAAGTCAACTCAAACACGATTTTCTCAGCTAATGAAACTGGCGTCACGAATATGCCAGTTTAAATCGAGCCAGGAGATGAGACATCTCTCCACAACCCCTCCTCATTTGAAGAGCCTCTGCAGGTACTGCTGAGCACTGACAGTATTCCCTGAATATAAAGCGTCCATATGACTGCCTTGACCGTTCTGAAATATTTTTGTAAGTATTTCCATCCTCGTCCATACACCCAAGATATGCCATTTTGAATTGTAAAAAATTACTCCTGGCTCAATTGAACTGCATGTCAGTTAAACAAACAAGTAAATTATGTTAGTAGGCAGAATCAAAGTAGGTACATGCTGTCAACCTTGCAGAATTAGTGATGAATAAAAGCAATTCCTAGATCAAGACCGCATGATAATCTTTTTCTGACTGAATCCGTGGTAGTCTTGGTCTTGGTCTTGGTCTCGGTCTCGCTCAGTCGATCTTGGTCTCCATCTTGTTGTCAGATTTTTTTCAATGATTTGTGGCTAAATAAAATTTACCATTCGTGTCCCTCTTAAATAGCGATTCTCAGTCTAGGGGGTGCACTTTTTCGGAGGGTTGTGTGATCAACGCATGAGAGCACAAGCAGAAGTTCGACACATGTACACTGTGGTAACTATTATCGAAGGAAATTATGATGTCTTGAAGCTGGGAAAAAATCGTAGGGATAACGAGATGTTAGAAGCCGCGAAAATGTTAAGGTGACTCCATCCAGAGAAGATGAGGAACCATTGCTTTAAAGTACCTACGAACACATGTAAATAATCAAAAAATAAGAAAAAAGTGGAAAAATTAACTTTAAATATTGCAAATTATTCGAATAACGAGGATGCGAACAATTCGCTGTTTGTTTCCCCTTTTTCTCAGGTTTTACCTTCGGTCTTTATCTATTACTATCGGTTTGGTTTTAATTTATGGCATTAATTTTGGTTTTGCAATTCCTAATACTGCACTGTACCTTAAAATGAACCGTCCAAAAAAAGTCGCTTCATCAGCTTCCTCGAACATACCATTACACCTGTAGACTACCCCAAGTACTATACTTTCAACCTGAATTTGCACTCATCAGTTCTTTAGAAAAATCGACGCTCATATTATATGCGTACATTTCGAAAATACGACTTTCCCCTCCTGAGAAAAAGAGTTATTACGGTAGGTAGCTCCTCAGCATCTGCCAGTTGTTTATTTATGAATTCGTCTCTCAACAATGCTGTAGCTCACGAACTTATCTGTCAAAATAACACGTCCCACTTTTTTACGGTGCGTTTGCAAATCGGTGCGGCCATAAACCATCGACTGGATGTCGGTCGTAAGTCTTAAGTCGTATAGTTCTCCTTTATTCGTGTCCGAATATACAATTATTTTCTTTTGCCTATAAATTAACACGAATTAGCGAATCGGCTGAGCCAGAGGCTCTGTCAGAAGCGATTCTCAGCGTTGGTCAAAATACGCTTAAAACACCGCCCCACTACTAATGCCCGCTTTCCAAATCATTTCCTCCAGCCACCTGTTAAAAATAAAAACCATAAACTCGTCACGGTTTGGGTACACGATTCGTATCACGCGAACGTCGTAGGTAGCTATGTATAATTATGTACCGATAAAAACGGGCATTGGATTGGAAAAGGTGAAAACCAGTTTCGACAATATTTACAGTACCTACGCAATCCGGGCCAGCCGATACAGGTACTGAAATTGAAGTCTAACTTGACGGAAATTTGTGTTTGGCTATTGACAAAGTTGGACGTCAAAAGCGCTTGTATGGTAGTCTTTAAGCGAGTCTAAAGCTTTTTATATTCCACAAAAACATCGTTAGAATGTTGTTAAAATGGTTTAATTGTCTTCTGCTTAAGTCTCTAAATGATAAGGGGTTCCAATGGAAGCTCAACCGATGATGAATTTAACTTCTCTTGTTTTTACTTCGTTGCATCCTAATATTAAGAAATAGTATCTTTATTTCATTTTAGGATATAGTAAAACCAGGATATGCTTGGTAATTCTGGTTGAATTTTTAAAACACAAGAATGGAGGGGGAAAATCTGGACCTCGAGGGTCGTAATAATTATTTCAGCAAATACTTAATCGATCTTTCAACTTTTTTTTATGCAAGCATTTGGAGAGGACCGTGCGAGCCCTTTTAGAAAGTCGGGGTCCGAGAAAATGCGCTTTTTCTTCCCCTCGCTCCGGCCCTGAATTGGGTTACTTGATTATCACCTTTTTTCATTTGGTAAGTCATAACCCATAGTTATTCACTTCATTAACTCGCGTATTTCACCTCGCTGTATGGTTACAAGGGCTTTCCTTATTTTATTTATGGACCAATTGTTACTACGAATCACTCTTTTTCTGGGAAATTCATTATATCGGAACAGGCTTTATTAATTTCAGATTTTCAGCTGGTATATTCTAGGAAATTTGTAAGTTTCTTTTATCACGAGGTATGTCCTCTGCTCGAAAAGAACCAGTTAGCTGGTTAAACCAAGCCCTAATATCTTTTAGTAGACCTAAATATGACTTAATGTTGAAACTACAAATGTTATCAGTCGAACTCGGGAATCGAACCTGTTTAAAACAATGTTAATAAAAAAAAAAATTTAAAAACCAACAGGACTAAAACTGTAACATTCCGGGGTACTATGAGGGCACTTTTGTGGGTAGCAATGTTTAATCGAATTTTTTTTTGTGGGGAGAGAAAATTACATGAATACGATATTTTTTAGAAAATTTTATAGTTGATGCTCCTGCTTAAAATTGAGTTTTTTCATTTTAAATTAAGGAATTTTTTGGGGAATTGTTTTTGAAAAATTGGGGAAATCTTCAATGAATTAGTATTACACGGTTGAAAACTTCAAAGTGAAACAGGATCAAAAATACAAGAATTCTTAGTCCATATTCCGCCCATTCTACTCCATAATCATTTTATTGACTGTCTTCTCTTCACTCTTGGAAGACTTAAGTAGTAAAATGGTAGTAGAAACAAAAACGTGACTAAAACTATTATTAACCCTTACTGGTCTGCTCGTGAAATTACCGAGTGGATTGGTAAAATACCGGTTGAGTGGTCACCAGAGACATACAGCTAAAGAGATGTCCAATGCCCGATCAAAAACATGTCAAAGATAGAATGTTATAAAATGTTTCGAATTCCAGTATTTGTTATTGAGCATGTGTTTTGACTTGATAGTGTGTGTGTACTGGTATAGAGATGTCTGTTTTCACTACTAAATATGCGGGGTTTTGGATCGCAAAACGTATAACTTAAGTTGTCACTTTTCTGTCTTTCACGTATTTTTAAACCTCAGCGCATATGGAGCGTTGGACATCTCTTTAGCTGTATATATCTATTGGTCACCCTCTTTTTGATTTATGGCAGCCTTCTTAGTGAGTACTTAACTCTGAGGCCTCACCCAACCGTCGAAACTTGAAGTAGTTTTTCAAGTTATGTATAACATGTAAAAGTTTTTCCCCTTTTTTTCATTTTTCTCCTGAAATTTCGCGACACCCTGGTTGAGAATTACTGCTCTTTAACATAAACAGTGTTTTCAGCTTGTTCTTGCTATGTTTATTAAACAAGCGCGAAAAAAATGCTTGTTAGCTTAACGTTGCTCATTTAGTCCAAATATAGCCTAATAAATTAGTATATGAGAGGCAACTTTTGCCTTACTGACATACGAGGCGTGACAGTCAAATACGATCCAAAATTGGCACGCACCACTCCACTTCGTTCTTTTATTAATATCGATATGCAGTTTGCAGTCCTACGCTTCAGTTAGAGGCGAAGTTAGAACCGAGTTTATAGATGTAGGATTGCGTCTATTTTTTTCCTCTCATTTATCTTTAAATAAAAAAATCTGTTTTTTTCTTTTTCCAACGTATTTTCTTCCACGAGACTCGGACTCTAAGCCATTCACGTTACATCCTCACGAATTATTAATTATTTGATTTCGAATAACCTTTTCGAGCGGACACACTATATGTGAAACCTGTGTCCGAGCATCGTATCCATAGCTTAGTCGCACCTTCGCCCAAGTTGAAAGGTAAAAGTTTCTAATCAATATGGCCAACGAGCGGGAAGGTACAGATTCGTCATTAAAGTCGAATAAGGCGTGGAGGGAGTGGAGGCAAGAGTCGGTGTTTTAGAAAATGGCGAAACTCGCGTCCGCGAACAATATTACCGATGCACACGTACCCAGTATGCGGTGTCTAAGTTGACGAAATTGAAAACGATGGCACTTTCGAGTGCAGTTATGAAATCTTATTTTATTTTTCCATATATTCTTCACTATTTGGGTGCACGATGGAGAATGGACTGGTCGTTGGTTGTGGGTTAGACCGACGAAAGTGGCTATAGGCGATTCTCCAATTCGTGACTTAATTAGAATTTGATTTGGACGGACTGCAATTCATTTCGAGGCACTAAAAGCCGACGATCTTGCGGTTTGGCCCACTCGCGATGGGAGAAATGATGGGTTTGTGGTTTCCTGTACGAGACGATGTCACTGCGAGAAAAAAGATGTAGCGGCTAGAAGACCGTATTTTGGTGGTTTTAACGTTTTCACGCTTGTGTGGGTTATTATAATTCGATTACAGTGGAATGTATACCGCATTTCACCCATTTGTCGTGAGAAAGATTCCGCTTCTAACGAATGGTACACTATCAATCGATGTAGAAGAGATAGGTTAGTCATATTTTTGGTAATGAATTCGTTTTTACTTTAGAAACGTCGTCGCTAATTGCACGCGTGGTTTGGAAATGGAAATCAATGGTGAGCACCAATCAGTCAGGCGTTAACCCAAACCAGAAAATATTCACATTGTCGATCTTCTTTTACTTTAGAATAACAAATGGAGAAACGAATCGATGTTGTTGGGCATTGTATTTCTGAATTTCGATAAATTTTTAAAATTCGAGAAAAATCTGGATTACAAACTTTTTATTTTGGAAATGCGTTGAATTGGTCTTGGTTTTTTATTTTCTGCAAAGGTTGACTAGGTGCACAAGATCCAGAAACAAATGTGCTAGAACCAAATTCAAAATTTGAAGAAAAAAAATGAACAAAGTGTAAAATGTTTCCAATCTTGGTGCTTCAGTAATTTTTGCTATATTTAGTGTTTAACTTTTATTCGTTTTTCTGTTTGAGAATTTACTCGTCTCTGGGAGTAAAAATTCTTGTATTTTCACACTGGCAGTGGAGTAGCCGGAACACAGTTTAGGGTGGGTTTTGACGAAAATCCTTTTAGCAACAGTCAAATTGACGATTGTTTTCTGAGGCCATGTGAGGTAACCAAAAAATATTGAGGGGTTGACACCAAACCTACCATTCCTACGCCACTACACACAGGATATGACTAATACGCGATTAATTTATCCATCGGTAACAGTGAAAGTCATTTCAGCAAGACCGAAATTGAAACAAGATGTGCTTGCCTGTACGAGACCGAGACCTAGTGTAGTACATTATTCTGCTTTTCTTCAACTCTTAGTGCGAGTAAAGAAATAATGCCAATTATTGCTCTCGATGATTCAAAATACGAAAGTCAGTGTGGTGCGTAAAATTAAAGTAGAGAGACGGTGTAGAAAGAACGAATTTTTGTTTTTGAATTTTGAGTGACGAAAAATCTGGTAGGCTTAAACTCGTCCGTTTCTTTTTACATGCAATCTATAAATTTTAAGCGCAAGTCGACATATTGCTTCGACGTAGAAATTCAGTAGTGGATTTGGGTGTGAAACAGAGAGAGAATGCGAAAAATTTAATTTCGACATACTTTCTGGCTTTCTGTCAAACCAAGACCAATAGTCCAATACCAATACCATACTAATAGTTGCGCAAAATCAAGACTAATAAGACCTGGACTGCTGTACAAGACTGAGATGAAAACCGCATGATAAAAAATTGAATTGTTCATACATGATCAAGACAGGCTATACCATAGTCTTGGTTTTGTTTTTATTTATCACCAATCACTAATACAACACTTTTTTTGCAAATTTCGGAAACTGTGTCGGATACCCGAATGGAAACATACTCACGGGTGCCCCTAGATAACTCATGAATCTTAGCAAGGTTTACTATAAGGAAAACAAAAGTAAAGAACCCAAGAAATACGTTCGACGAGTGGGTTTTTGCACTAAAATACCTTTCTTTTTTGGGCCCTAGTGTTTCTTCAGTCGCCAAATTCCCCCTTTCAACTACGCCCCCGAGACATGCGTGTAATCGTTGTAGATCAACTTGAAAAAATAAAATATTTCAACAGAGATGATATTTTCGTCTGTTCCTTGGGGCGGATATCCCCTCAGCTCCCTGCAATAAATGTTTACCGATTCGAAAGAACTGTGTGCTATTCATCATGGATAGTGTCTAAAGATGCGATAAGTTCGATAAATTACCTATCGAGAAAGTTTATTAACTTTAACTCGCATATTTCTCGTTTACTCAAATCCGGCTGGTTTTCGTTTTTTTGAGGCTGTGCCAGCGGTCACGAAACACTCCTTGAGTAACCCATCATTTCGAATAGCTCGATCCCAGCCTTATTTCAAATACTTCCCTCGGTACCTATACAATATTCCAAATTTACGTTAATTACGCCGCTGTCAGTGCTTGAAAGCTGAAAATGCTATTAATTTGTGCACTGCGTAACTATACAACGTGAACATTATATACTTTCCTATGTGGTACCGTACAGGCTACTTTCGATGAGGCGTATAAAGAAATATGAAGATATAAAAAATTAAATGAAAAAATTTTAATAAAAAATGCAAACTCGTTCGCGTGTAATCATCGGTAATTCGGCGAACAGGTTTCGTTTTAACAAAACTTAACAAATGATTTTTTTTAAAAACGCAAGTTTAAAACAAAACAAAGAAAAACACGAAAAATGTAGGTTATTATCATCGGAAAGAAACATTAAGACCTCATCGCCGAACCAAGACTGTGGAATGGTTCGTATTCGATGATGCATTACTGTACATACGTACAACGAAGAGTATAGTTCTTTGATATTATTTTTGCGTTGAACTGTGAAACAATCTATGTTTATTTCCGAACAATTCGAATACTTATCGATAATTTCTCGTCATTTTCGGATATTTCTCATTTAAGCAGATTCCATCGTTCAGTCGGTATCAGTTTGAATTCATGACACCAAATACGAAAATTAGTGGGACCTCTCACGACATTATTCATTATGGCGTCAGTCGGAAGAAGTTTATACAAAATATCTGCGACAGAAAGTACTGACGTATGAAAGGATCATTTTGCTGGCCTTCTAACCAAGAGCTGTGAAAGAATTTAAAAAACTTATTTTCCTCAACTTTTGTTCCAAGTTTGAGTAAATTTGATGGGGAAAATTTGATTTTGTCTTACGCTGCTTTATCGGCCCGAAAATTAGGATTCATTTTTAGAGGGACCAAAATTTTTCGTTTAATTGAAAAAAGTAGCACGGTATTTCTGAAAGATCTTGCAAAATTTTCACAATATCGTCCATCTCTTTCAGAAACCAAAACGGTGTCATTACATTCTCTCTCATGCCAGAGGCGGCTAGAAAAGTTCTCCGGATTTCAAGGTATCGATTTGAATAAATTACAGGATTTAAGAAAAAAAGAAGAAAAAAAAAAGCATTTTTAAATCAGTCAAAATTGTTGCAAGCTATATAGCGATGAGCAAAAGCAGGACGAAAACCAAATTAGTCTGGATTTTGGCCGACTCAGTTAGTTCGACTTTCAAAATATGCAAGAAAATCTTTTCTCTCTAGAAACACCAGTAAATGATCTAATGAATAAATAAAAACTTTCTACTTTGAATGTTACCAGTTATTCAAGTAGTAAAATTGTGAAAATTTTTTAATTTGTTCGTATTTATTCAGATCCTTTGCATTTGGTCGTTGTCTAGGTTTTGGATAGTCTGTTTTTGTCTAGCGAAATGCAAAACCAATATCCAAATCCATTATAAATAACTTTTAAAAACATAAGATAGAGAACTAGCAAAGATTAGCTTATTATCATTATGTTGGCCATTGCAACTAACAAACGAATACTCTAAAAAATTAAAAATAGTTAAAAGTACTGACATATTAAAATTAGGCATTAGCATCAAACTCCCATCAGGTAAATCTATTGTTACATTCATTAATTTTGACAATATAGTTTTTTAGTGTAAAAAAGATTGTAAGAAAGGTTAAATGTCAACCATTTAGCATAGGTACTCAGGAATTGCATCTAACCTAGAGCCAATTAACATAAAAAATTTGTAGTGTCATTAAAACACTCTTTCTTGAGAAAAATGCATCTTATAACCATCATATATGGTCAGCTTTTGATCAATAACTTTGAAGCCAAACCGACTGGCTAGTGATGAGGAAAATCATTGGTCTTATTCTTCAGCCTGTATTCATAGACGACAATTCAAGTTCACTTACCTAAGGGTCTGTTTTTAAACTAATGTAAAGCTGTAAAAAAAAATAGTTTAGCTGAGAATGGTAAGAAATATAGCTGAAAAATGCATGTTTTAAATGGAACCTTGGGTAAGTGAACCTTAAGTGTCATCTATGAATACGGGCCTTAGTATTGAAGCTCATAGTCAACTCTTATGCCCGAAGGCAAGAACGATACTTACATATCAACCATGACTTGAAAAATACTTACCTTAACAAAATTGTGTACATATATATATATATATATATTTATGTATAGATATGACTGATAATGGAAAAAATGTCAGAGTATCGTTTTTGCATTCGGACTTTAGTCATAGTCTCGTTCTTGCTTACAAGATTTTGATATTATTGATGGTTAAATTAAACAGTCAAACTTTCTATTCAGATCCCTCCATCGTATTCTGGAATATTCTCATCACAAACATCAGTAAATGATCAAACAGGATGAAATAAAAACATTAAATTATTGGAATTTTACAGTTAGTCCTGCTTTGTAGAATTCTAGGTCGGTTTTGGTTTTGTTCTTACATATTTAACTCCTCTAAGACGGTATTGATCTTGGTTATAGTTTTGCATAATGGTAAAATCAAGACCAATTAAGTTTATCACTAATACTAACCAACTGTTAAAGATACATTTAATATTATGCTTACATGTTGATATGCTGCCGTTAGTTAGTTAGTTCGCTTAAGGTTTGTTCACTTATCTCATTCTCATAACACCCCGTACTTCATACTTTTTTCTTTTCTTTTTTTTATTTCAAAATATATAGTAACGAATCAAGATGTACAGTAGTAAATGCCCAATTTCAAGATTTCATCCCAAGCGCGCTGCAGTTCTGCTTTTCGTACGTTCCACCTATGAAAGTGATTTTGAAAGTTATATTTTAGTATCCGATTGGTGCTACACGTTTCCCAACACACTCTATCCAACCCAGCCACTACGTTTATCCTCATTTCATCCTCTTAACCACAAACGTACGTTTGAATTACGACGGCCACATTCACAGCCTCACAAAACCTGTAACAAAATACGCATTTTCAACGTGTTCTTTGCCGTGCAGCCCTTTTGACCTCCGGCGTTAATTGGATGTTTGTGCAAACGTGTGGCCTAACCAAAAAGTAATAGTAATTTTCCGCATTTGTCGCTAAGCGCAGTTTGAAAGGAAAATTTTTTCCTCAAATCAACCGCAAATGGCAAAAATTGAAAAAAAAAAAGTTAAAACAAGAAAAAAAATGTAACTGAAAAATCTATGTGGAAAAAAAGAACCGCTTATTCGAATTAAAAATTGGAACGCGTAAATTACAGTTAGTACTGGACACGAGAAGAAGCTGGATACGTTCTCTGTTACGCCTTGTGCATCTGCTAGTGCGCAAAAAACTTACCATTTAATACGCGCATCTTTTCCGTGTATATGTATGCACGTGTGTGGCTGGTATCGGCTGTGTGTGAGAAAACAAAGAATCGAAAATTCGACAGAAAAAGTAATAAAATACGTCAGTTTTATGGAGAGTATAATCGAATTTTTCAATTAGCGAAACTAATCGATTAGAACGGGTCCGGTGAATAGGTTATTATTGCCAACAGACAGGTACTTCAAATGTAGGTAAAAGGCAGCTCTGCCTGTTGCATATCTATAAATACGAAGCTGCGAATATTGGCGGATAAAAAGACGAAATATTTGGTGGCCCACTTGTTGCACTGACTGGCTGATGTGTACGGTTCACGAAAAGTATTGTTTATTGATTTGTATGGGTACGTTAAATAATTCTAGATGAGTATCGATTAATTGATACCTAGGTTTTATATTAGTTGAATTGAATCAAAAGTGCCCGAAGTATATGGTGCAGTGGTTAGATCTGCTCAGATTGAACATTTTCTGATTTTAGGCTCCACCTCCAGACCATTTGCAGTCTATTCTGATCGTGAATGGCAGTGTGTTCGGTTTAGTTTAATCGAAATCGTCTTGTGTGACCATTCACCACCATATCTGGAGCATCCCCATTACTCTAACACATTGATAACATAATTGATTACTCGTATAACGTTAATCGTAGACGTAGCAAAATGGTGGTTAGTACATCGACCTATTTTTCGGCGTCTGAGTCTGAACTCCATAATTGAAGCTTTTATGCCTGATGCCACCTTTTCTCAACCTTACCATTGACTAGATGGAAGTAGCCATTGGTGTGATTATGTTTTGCACCAAGCCTAGCCATTAGTTCGTTAAATATTCTGTGAACTTTCAAATTGGTGACGCTGGACTTCAAAATGCTGTAGGCCAAGGTTGATCAACATCGATCTCTACATCATTATCAATCGATTGTGAGTTGAAACCAGTGAATAGGAAAACAATAAGCGATCCGTTTCGATAATTCAAATTGAAGATAGATTTTATGTACGATTTGTAAAGTAGATCCCCTGGTGTGTAAGAAAATATGTAAATCTCGGTCCATTCAAATCGGCCACCTTTACTCTGGGTTGCACTAATTATACGCCGTTGGTAATGGGCCGTTGTGCGTCTATAGACGAAGGCCGAGCCGTACTCCACACGTGAGGGGATAAACCCTGAATGGACATTTTCGATTGAATATAATTATATGCTGTGTAAGCACATTGAGAAGCAATTATTGATTATTTTTGTTTTTTTTTTATTATTTTATGGGATTTTTTTGCGCCCAGTTGTATGTATATTGTGAATTTTTAATCCAGAAGCAGTTGAAAATTGTTAAGTCTCATAAATTTCATATAAAATCTATTTTTTTTTTGTGAGAACGTGAGTTCGCAAATGAAATCAGCAGGTTTATTTTTTACGAGTATAAATTATATTGCCTACTTAAAGATACTTCTCTTAATGCTCGACAAATAATACATTTTACAACCATTTTTGGTCTAATTTTCAGCACTTTTACAAAGTATTTTCACATTTCTCCGATCATTTCTGATACTTATATTTTTATTGGTTTGAGAAAGTTCTGATTGTACAACATTTTTCTTACAGAAAAATTGTAAAAAAAAATAATTACGAATTGAAAATTTTGATTATGATATTTGACCGTAGTGTAGCGTTTGTCGGAGTTTCAGGAGTCTATATTTTTTCAATCTTTTTACATTAAATTGTCTGACTAGAAAGTCGGATCAGAAATTTCGTAATCGAAATATTATATTGTGTAACAAGTGCATAAAGTGGGCTATTTCTTTACCGGGTGTGAAGAATTTGCAGACGAGCCGAAGGCAAGTGCTGCGAACTTCACACAAGGTAAAATAGCTTAGTAGTACTTGTTCTACCCAATACTTTTTGCCACTAATGCAAAAAAAAAAACATTACAACTCCAAACTCCATCCCTCAAAAAAAAAAAAAAAAAATTACAAGGGAAAAAATCAATGATTAAAAATTTATTGGGGAAATGGTTTTAAGTAAATTTTTTCCTCTTTTCAGCAATGCTAATCCCAACTTTCTAGCTTAAATAGCGCTAAGGAATCATTGAGTGAAAGAAGAGAGGTTTCTGGATTTCAAAAAACAGACAATTTTTCACTAATTAGCGCTTCTTTCGTTCGTTTATTTTCAAATAGTTGAAGACTGATAAAAAAATTGTACGAAAAATAAATTCAGATAAATTTTCTTCTCTTTCCAGAAATATCATCTCCAGCTCTCTAGCTTACGTAGCGACTGAGGAATCATTGAGAGAAGAGAGGTTTCTAGATTCCATAAAACTGCCAATTTTCCATTAGTTTACGTCTTTTTTGTTTGTTTGTGGTCAGATAGTTAGAAATAATTTTAAAATTGCGTAGAAATGTTGTAAAATTTATCCTCATTTGAGCATTACAAAACCCCAGCTCTCTAACTCAATTAGTGGCTGAGAAATCATTTGAGACATTTTTTAAAAATTGTAATGCTATGTAGAATTGAAATGGCAACTCCACGAACAGTTTTTCATGGATTAAAGTGAATGAAAATATCACAATACCTATATGTTCAATAGCTGTTGAAATATGGCTGTCTGTAGGGGCGTATATAATAGTATATTACACATCATGGTTCAAAAGTGAGTGATTGCATTTGAGAGTAAGTTTGCAAAACAAATTCTGCAAGTGAGCTAGTCCTGAGTTATGTAAACTCACTTTAGAACCTTTTTGAGTAAGATATTTTTTATAATTAACAATCAGAAGCAATGTAATCATTAATCAGCAATTTCAAAGAGAAAAAAATAATCGAAATAAACAAAATATAGTCATAGAGACCTCTTATTTCTGTCTATTGTAGTGATGGCTTGACTTTGCAGAGGCCGCAGGTTCAATTTCCCTGGAGGACCAGTGAACTTTTGGTCAAAATAAAAATTCTAAGTTAGTGAAAAATCATATTACATTGAAGTTGACATCATTCATCAATTATAGACAATACTTTCCACTCGCAAAATACAATTGTAAACATTGCCTTTCTGATCATATATTATAAAAAATATTTCATATAATACATGATCAGAAAGGCAATGTTTGTATTTTTCGAGTGAAAAGTAGCTCATATCATTGATGAATTTAATCTCAATATAAAGTGAACGCATCTCCATGTAAAAAGATATTTCATCTTTTTACGTGGAAGTATGTTCAGTTCACATTAAGGTAGAGGTTGATATTTCATTCCGTTTTTTATAATTTTTTAGAAAGACTCATCATTCCGATAGAATTAACGTTTTGTTGCATTCTGACCATTAATTATATAAAATTTCTTTCTCAATAAGATTCAAAAGTGAGTTTACATGATTCAGGAATTGCTCACTCACATGTAATCGCTCACTTTTGAATCTTGATGTGTAATATACTATTACACACTTTTGCGTAGCTTCATCTTTCGCCATAGTAGGTATGTAAAATTAACATCTACTTCACAGGTCAAAAATTCTTTTGCTTACGGTTGCTATACATTCATGTAAAGTTATTGTGGTTTTTGTGCGTGTGTCGCAAAAAATATAATTATTGCATCCCTCCTTGAAGATGCATTGGAAATGCAACGCCTCGTACCTATGGTTTAGAGAATTTGTATGTACAAACAGCGCCGAAAGAACGAATGTCTCTTGCCTGTAAACGTAGAACCAGCTGCTTAATTATTTAGAGTTGACTCTCTAATTGGCCCGGATAGTCTGCGTTGACGATCCGGAGACATGGTGCACAGTCTGTATTCTTTTTTGTCCGGTAAATATAGCTAATTGTCTCGTCCATTTCCCATTCGACGTCCTTGAAGGAACGCATTTAAGCTGGGTTTACGGTAGTGCGATGCCTCTATCGTCTGGTCATTGTGGAAAAAAATAAAAAAGAAGTCTACTTCTAAAAAAAAAAAAAAAAAAAAAGGAACAATCGTAACGCCTACAGCGTGTAATATCGCGCCTAAATTCACTTTCTTCGTCGACGACGGAAAATCATTGAGAATTTTCACGTCGCTGTATGCTTATGCTACGTAAAATTCGTGTCACCGCCACTGCTGCCGCCGTCATCGACAATCGATATTTTTCTCAGCAGCTTATGACTTTCGCTGGTTTGTCGGAAAATCAGAATCGATTATCGAATTCCCATGACAGCCGTCGAGTTGCCTTATATAACCGGAGATTTATTGTTTTTGGTTGGTTTTTTTTTCTTCTCTCTAGTGATTCACCGAGCATTTCTTCATTTCTTGGTCGACAGCGCAAAAGGCTAATTACTTCGAAATATGATGTAAGCGACGACGCTGCGACGTTGACACAAACCGATAATCATTCTGCGCACACCAGAATGACAAAATATGATTTAAAAATGAGAATAATAATCGACGTAAAATTGATATAGTTTTTGATCGTTGAACCGGTTCAGTGGGCTTATAATTTATCATTGTTGTCGTTATATCTAGACGTTTAGGTGCAAGCAAATTGATAATTAGGCGGCTTATTACAACCAGATTTTTATTTTATTTTTTATTTGTGAACGAGTAACTTGAATTTTGAGTTGGGCACTTTCCAGAAAAGTAATTTTAATGAAATATAACAGATATACGTTCTAGAAAAGTTGTGAAAAGTAGGGTATGGTGGTAATAATGGAAAGTCCACGTCAATTGCTTTCTAACGGTTGTGTCAATAATATACCCCCTGTCTCCATTCCTATCTCATATTCATTTTTAATTCAAATAATAACGATTACCTACCTTTAATGAACCACAAATCCAACCATGAATATTCTTGAAACAATGCAAAATTACAAATGGATGTGTACGTGTAAGTGAAAATTTCAAACTAGAATTTGAAAACCAAATACCTGCTTCGTTAGGGTGTGATACTGAGACGAAAACTTCAAAGCTTGTAGAAATTTTTATAGTTGATTTGTCAAGCTGGGATCAACAGGTACCTGATGATATTGACCTGCACGTTACATCGGTAAACAACAAATCTTATCATATTACTTAACGATTATTACATGAACTTTCGAAAATACCGTTTCCTAGTACGTACCCCACAAAAAGACCTGGGGGTACGTGCGACATATTCATTGAGACAATGAGACAGTGTTTACTAGTTATTGTGAATAATATATTTACATATTTTCGTTCTAGAATACTAAACGAAAAAAAAAAAGTTAAATTAATTTTATTGTTGATTTTATGACATTTAAAAAAAAAAAAAAGAAAGAAAATTATGGTCTGCAATTACCAGATTGAGAACAACAAGACGAATTTTAAGACTGAAAAGTAAGGTACGTGAATAATGAAATAAGGTTTCAAACTTGGTATAAAACTGCTTTCACTATATTTGTATCATTTTATTAAAAACGCCACATCTCCTCTAGAAAATTAAATATCATTCCGTCATTACAAATTTGTGTACCGACTTTATTTCAAAAAAATTTGTTTCATTTTTATAAAAAATGAAAAACTGTAATAACATTAAATCAAATGGATTAAAATTATTGGATATAGTGGGTCATTTTGAAGCTCAGTTGTCGAGCTACAAATGAAATAATTTACTCGACTAATTACAGTATTTATTATGAGAAGTCTCGGGAAATATTCACAAAAATTGTGTATTAATTTTTTTCCAAATATACTTACTATTAAGTACTAATATCACAGACACAAAACAGTAAACTGGAAATGCTTCGAATTATATTATACTTTTATTACTTCATAGTAATAGTACCTACCTTATATTGCATTCTCCAGTTGGTAACTAATTACTACCTTTGAAAAATGACAGTGTCCCATTGTATCCACGTGTCTCGTAGTGTATTATCCTCTCCTAGTTGAATCTTAATAATCTTAATTCTTCCATTCTAAAGAATATTCAATTTTTCTATGCAAATCAGTGTTACTATTCTCCTTGTAAAAAGGCAGTATTAATTGATGAATTGATGTGATACAATTTTTTCACCATGAAGTCGTTGGAAAAGTGTACTTTTCATTTCTCCTTTGATCATCACGATATTTTCATTACAATTCCTCTAAATTGCATTTCCTGCAATGAATAAGCACCTCCTTTAATACGATTTTCTCAAATAAATCTTTATTAATAAAATAGAGTCTTGACTGACTGACTCACTGACTCACTCATCACCGCCCTGATAAAACAACTGCACCGAATGACTTGAAATTTTAGAGGTATATCACTATCATAGTGTAGGTGCTCATTAAGGGAGGATTTTTTGAAATTCCTCCCCCAAACGGTCAAAAAGGGGTGAAATGTGTTTTTACTTTTTTTTTTGCAATATCTCTTTAATGGATTGAAATCGCGAAGAAATTTTTGCACTAAAATATTGTATTCATTCCTTAAAAATCAATTTCTGTATTTTTATACGCTTTTATTCTACTCACTCAATTTGTTGAAGTATATCGGATGACCAACTTCAGCGCTGCTTTTACGTGTTGCGACGCACGCACACATACACTTATATCCGTTTTTATCAGTTGTTTTTTCAATTTTTGTTCGTTTCTGTCTCGAAAAAAAAAGTGAGAAATTTTATTTTCTCTTTCGCCGTTATTTTCTTCTTCAAATTATAAAAGCATATTTTTAAAACTCTTTTTAATCTAACTTATTTCAAATTCATTCCCTAAGGGGGTGAAATGGAGTGAGTAGTACGAGAATGTTCATTAACGTATGTCAATTTTTGATGTTGAACATCGAAACCTGACATACGTTAATGAACATTCTCCTACTACTGGGGTGAAATATGTTTTGACTTTTTCTCACATTTTTTTCAATATCTCTTCAATGGGATGAGATATCGAAGGAATTTTTACACTAAAATATTATTGTATTCATTCTTTAAAAATCAATTTCTGAATTTTTGGAAATTCTTCCTTTAAGGGGTGAAATGGGGTTAAATGTTTTTTTACTTCTTTTTACATTATATTATAAAGAAGTACTTCGGTGAATAAAATCTGTAAAATTAAACAAATTGGTATAATTTAATTATTTTTTCATTTTAATTTTAAATTATAATTAAATTTATATTATGATTTAGTTTATCATATTTTTTATTGTTGAATAAATAAACATTTCTCAAATTCATAGAAAGTAACACTGGAAGGGTTGGGCCGCGAAGCGGTCAGGGGGCGAAGCCCCCTACTCATCAATAAATAATTGTGGAGACTCGGGCCAATATTATTAATTTATAGAATAAAACATTATTTTTCGAAGATAAGCACCTAACAATTTCGCACCCACTTCATTTACTGCTTTCTTTTAACAACGTTCTAAATTTTACTGATATCTGTTGGTAACGACTAGCATTTCTTCATAAAACAGTTTTGCTCTGTATATAATAATTAACCGATATAACAAAAATAACGAGGCTAAAAACATCGACAGACTCGCTACGGTTAGTAGTTCGAAACGATTTTTATAATTTATCCGAGAATGAAAAAATAAACCGTATTTTTCAACTCGTTTATTTCCAATGATTAAAAAATTTTTAAAACTTTGATATTCACGTTATTTACACTTGATAATCATCCAGCATAGCAATCGAGTTCCGGATTCTCGAACGTCTTCAAAATATTTGTTCCTATGCTTTTTAGCTCTTTAATAGGCCTATATCGGTTCTCTGAATTACACGTGCTCACTTTTAATTTGCTACTCCTATGGTTTAAATTTTCGAAAATAAATTCAATATGTAAGTCGATTGCGGATGTTATAGATCAACGTTTATGTGAAAAAATCCTCAATAATAGTTCAGTAATCTCGATTTTTCACGAAATCTTGCAGTACTAACTTCTGCATGACTGAAATTTCGTTATGTAAAATGAAGGTGGAGAGGAAGGATGAGTTCTTATTTATGAATTACAAATCTCCCTTACATTGCTTACATGCCGATGTCAATTATCAAAGAAACTAAGATTTGATATTTGTTGTTGTAAAACACTACCTCCTCTCTTCCCGTCAATACACTGCTAAGGAACTGAAAACTTTTTTAAAACCAAGTTAACTCTTATATATCATAAATATTTTACGATTTGGGCTTTATGCGAAGGAAAACTGAGGGCATTACCAAAAGGGATGCTTTGGAATTTGATCCAGTATGTTCTAACCTCTCAAAAAAATTAAAATTGGTAACATTGCTGCTTTTGATTGTATTTCTTGTACTTTTGATGTAAAGCTACTCAAACAGAACAGGTATATGGAATGCAGTTCTTTTAACCGTCCTCCGTACAATGGACGAAACATGACACAACGTTTGATACTTGAAGAGGAAATGAAATTCGCAAGTACTACTTACTCATAATCCGAGACTTCAACATAAGGCTCAGTTAGAACTATGCCTCTTTGGTTTTGATTTGAACTAATGAAATACCTAGGTACCTATTACTTAGAAATTTCTCAGCCATGTACAAGTACTTGTCAGACCAGTTCTCAGAAATATCTTATATTTACTGTATCTTCATAAGAAGATATCATGCTTTCATTTATCACCTTACATCTAACAGATAAAATGCATTTATAATGTGACTTTCAATACCCAACAAACTGACACAACCAAAAATGAGACTCGGTGACCAACACTCCAAAACTACCGCGGAAATTCTTGTACGTTGCCGACAACTTGCTGGCTCGGAGATATATGTATATATGTATATATAAAAGAACCATTTCACATCTTAAAAATTTTTAAACCACAAATAAAAAATTATTTCTCCGTACTCCACTTTACCTTAAATATTATCACTAATAGCTCAACACTTTTATCAATATTTCAACGCAAGTAAAGAAAAATTAATTTAAAACAGAAACAAAATCACACAATACTATAGAGGTAATCTGTCTACAATTTGTTATTAATAGAAGCTACACAAGGTAACATACCTTCATACTTGGGAACAACTAAATTTAAGTGCGCGTATAATTTGATTATACAGTCACCGTCGATTTTTGTGAGTTCAGTCGGATGTAGCGGCTTTCTAACCATTGAAATTGCTTGACAACAGATAGTACTGTGGAGCTTGACTGGATACGTTTTAGACCATCTGCAATTATTAATCATACAGATTTGACAATTGACCAGAAATCAGGATGATTTCGATATTTTTTCAAATTGTGATCAGAAATTTTTAGTGATTCAATTTTACAGCATTTTGAATATCATTAAGAACCAGGAAAATTGCAAAAACTGAGCCGAAAAATACTCTGGTAAGTTAATTGTATTTCTTATGGCACCTGCATTTTTGTTTCAGGAAAACAGTATTTTCTTTCTGGTTCAAAAAATCACATTTTGTCACTTTTATAAAATTTCGACTGTCCGTTCCTTTTTTGTTTCAGATTCAAGAAACTCGAATGGATTAGTAGACAAAACATTGAAAAGTAGGTACCAACAAATATGTTTCTGGTAAGTATTAATTTATTTAATTTCAGAAAATTCAGTCCGTGACAAATTAACATTTTACTTTGATTTTAGCTAGAACCTAAGAACCGAACCATGGATGTCAACTTAACCATGGAATTATATGATTTTTACTAGTTTTTCACACAATTACAGTATTATTTTCCTCAATTAAAATTTTACAAGTCTGAACATAACTAGCAAAACAGTAAAGTACACATTAGAATTATTATGGAAAAACTAAGCCAAAAGAATTAACTTAACTCAAGAATAAGAATTGCTGCAAAAATAGAACTGTTACACAGAACCAATTGCTAATCAAAAGAACAATCAAACTGCTTAGAAATTGAATTGAACTGCGGATATACAGAACTGAGTGAAAATGACTGAATAAAATGGATTATATAGATTAAAGGAATCAGATTGGCTGAAGAAAATAGTATTTCAATAAAAATATGGAACTTCCTTGAAATTCCATAATATTTGGAAAGAAGACCAAAAAAGAAACTAATGCAGCAATGCTTCGCTAGAAAAACCAGTTCGTAGATTGAGATAGTGATAGAGATGGGGATAGAGATAGAGATAGAGATGAAGATAGAGATGGAAATGTAGATGGAGAGAGAGAGAGCTTACTTGAAAAAATTGCAAAATAATATTGATAGTAATCTATATTTATAGGGATTTTAATCAATATTTGTATGGATATTAATCAATATTTACTTATATGGATATTAATTGATATTCATATGGATATTAATTGATATTCATATGGATATTAATCGATACTTATGTTAAAAGCCATCGATTTATTGGCATTTCATTTCTAGTTTCAGGTTAAGAAATTACAAAAATAAACTATCGACAGTTATCCATATCTTTAACAAAAAATATCGATCTAAGTATCGATGTTTTATCACTAAAAACAGCTTTTCCAGAGAATTTTTGTTTTCAATTTTCTCAAGAATTACTGAACCAATGAGCACTAAACTTCTTTCAGATCTGCTCCCATACAATAGCTATCTTTTGTAAAAATTTCACCCCTATATCTGTGTGATAGTTTTCTCAAAACTGTGAACACAAAATTTTTTCCAGCATTTTTTCTTCTCCTGTTTTCTCGAAAACTACTAAACTAATAGGCACCAAACTTTTAAGAAACTTGCACTAACATAAGAAAAGTATATCGTGAAAATTACTGCCTGATCACTTTTGTCATTTTCTCAGAATCTTGGAAAAACGTCTTTTCTAGGAATTTTTTTTTCCAGGTTTTTCAGAAACTAATTAACTGATAGGCAAAAAACTTCTGTCACACCTGCTCCGATATGGGAACTATCTCAGTTACCACTCGATAGTTTTCTCAAAATAGTAAACAAAATGATGAGCAATACACACACACACACACACGCTCGCGCGTACATATATATATATATGATGATACAGATTTTTTATTTACAGTTCGGATTCTTCAGTAGCGCCAGTTTGCCATGGTATTTCCATCATTTAACGATCAGCGAGAAAAAAAATCTACTTGATTGACTTACACCAACTTATTCTGGATGTAAATTTGAATATATTTAAAAGCCATATTCTACCAATGACGAGAAAAAATCAAATACAGGTAGCCAAGAAGACGCATAGTCCTACATCAATTGGCTCTTCTAATTCTGACTGAACCTTTAGTTGGAGTGAAGTAATTAAACTTACTGCGTGACTATAATGATGGAGGAAAGAGGTGCGTATTTGTGTGTCTGCCCACATTAATCATTCCTGGCATATTTGTTAGCTGATAATTGCCCCATATACAGATCTGTGATCTGTAGTCCGGCGTCATTAACGAAATAATGGTGCGACATTATATTTTAGAGTAAAAGTCCCACGCCTGGGGGTTGTGGGACATGGCGAGACATCCGACACCTAAAATATGGTCAACGTTATAGGCGTAAATGAGGGTGCTGGGGCGTGCTGAGTCCTCCCATTCCACGAAATCCCCTCTATTTTTGGCCAAAAAAACACGTGATGACGGGTGTACGTAGAACAGGTGGAATTCTGATCCATATTTGCGCCTATCGTCAGTGTTAATCAGTTTCACATATCTGGTGTAAAAACACCTCGCAGTGGGAGGGCCTAGCTGGCGGAGACACCCTCGTGAGAAACAAAATGTTGAGTTTTCGCTTTTAAGACCTATACGTAGGTATGTTTATAATCATGTGAAAATTGTTGCAAAAAGTGTTCCAAAAATTCGACACAAATTACCTCCAAGATTTGGAATCTTTTAACCTCTACGTTGAACATTTAGAGGTTCGTACTAATTTCTGATTATCGGTACATTATCATTTAGCAGATGAATTATGCCCTACATCTTAGGCCTACTCAATTTCGCATCATTGGGCTGTCGCCGGTATCAGCAGTATCAGCTTCGTATTGACAGAAATTTCGACCACATTCTTGTAATTTTTGCGTAAACATTGGCGTGGTATGCGAGGGAGCGGACAACAAGAAAATAAAATGGAAAATACGACATTATAAAATAAGGAAGAGTGCAGAATGGAGACGCGATTGAGTTAATATAGAAAGGCAGGAAATTAACGCTTGGCTACCGTTTTGGAACCGAACTTTTCAAAACGCTCTAAATAATCGTACTTACGTCCGGAGAAGTGGATTTCTCAGTAGATATGTATTTTATACCTGCGTACTTCGTACCGTTGGATTTCCTTCGTCAAATTTCTATCATCTGTCTACTCCTTGGCTGTATAGAGTCGTCGTAACGAGGGAAAATTTTGGAACGGCTCCGGTACGAGTATCGCATCTCCATTCGACTACGGCTCGTCGTTATGGTCATACGCATGGGCATCGTCGTGTTCCTTCATCGTATACACGGTACCTATAGATACAAACTCCATTCCGGCACAGCTATACTGTGTATTACTCTGCTCAGCGCGTAATTTTTTTATCCATCGAATCGGAAACTGTAATTATAGTCCGAGCTCGGTACGCAGTATTATTAATTGACATGCCGATTGGTAGAAGAGACCCGATTATTTTCCCTTATCCTTTGCAATCTGAACAGATTTCAAAAAAATAAAAAATGAAAACAGTCGCAGCAAGCAACGCTGGAAAATGTAGGTTTTTCTAAGAATACAAAAACTAAATAAATAATTGAATATTTGATGAAATTGAATTATGTGGAATTCATTAAATGATTGCTTGTCGAATAAAATGAACGAGAAGTTTAGGTTAAAAACGAATTTTTAAAAGATAAGCTTTTATTTATTTTTCAGCTTTAGCTTCAGGCGAAATAAATATTATTTTGTTGCGGAAGGTTGGCTGCTGTATTGGTATATTTTAAAAACGTTATAGTGAGTAGAATATAAGTTCATAAATAAACAGCAAGAGTGCTTTAATAGGCCAGTCAAATGAGCTCAAACAATACTGTCGATACTTTTGTTCGGATAAAGTAGAATAGTTTTGATTCCTTCGCTGATTGGTCGGTTTTGGCGTCCAAAATAACATAATAGAAGTTACATTCCTCCCGCTATAAGTGTCCATAGATATAGGGGTGAATATACCCCAAAAAGATTTTTCGCGTTTATCTCAACAAATATTGATTTTTTCAAAAAAGAACTACAGTATAAAACTGTTTGTCACCAAATTTCCTGCAAAAAATCCACATTAATTTTAATTGTCTGATGTCTCACTCTCCTTTTAAATGAGTTCAAAAGAAGGTACCTTTTCATTGAGTGCTGAAAGCATGATTACAGGTGCTATACTGATATTATAACTTCGACTTACAATGATACAATCTTCAAAATATAGTCATTTTTGCATGGGTATCAAAATGAGAGGTAAAGGTCCAATGCCACCAGCTTTTCATTTTTTTTGTTTTTTAGCATTGAAATTAACATTTTCATTGAAAATGCTTCTCGAGTCAATTTGTGACAAAGTGTCAGCAACCCAATTTTTACCAATGTTTTATACATGAAGAGTAAGAGGAGGGGTAGATAACAATGGTAAAAAAATTGGAAAGAGAAAATGCCAATGGAAAATAAAGTGGGAGATGATAACGTTGTTGTGTTGTTTATGGAGTTAATATGAAAATGAAAGAAAACAAAAAATGAACAACACTTTATTTATTTTTGTTTCTTATTTCATTTTCAATACCCTCCTCTCATTTCTACAAAGTGTGTAGCCTGTGTTTGTTTTTATTTTTTGTTTCACTAACTGAAACTGAAAGTTGTGAGGAAAAAAGGAATCCTTGGAAATGTTTCTTCTTTTGATTTTTCTCAGTTTTTAAGTTTTTTCCAGACTTGAGTGGATTTTTTATTTTACTTCACACCTTGAGGCAAATACCTCTGCCACCCACCCCTCTCATCAGATCTTGAAAAAATTATCGACAGAAAATTTTTAAAATTGTGGTATGCCAACCGGGGTGGTAAAATGCCACAACAAATGAACCAGGTTGACTACACATTTTTTTACAAAAAACCACCACCAGACCGCAGCAACATCCCTAAACATCTTTAATGCTCATTAGACGAGTCCCAAAAAAAATACAAACTGAAAGTCAAACACTAGGTATAATTCCAAACCTAGTGTCCCTGGACAGCTAATTCAGGGTAAAGTTCACAGTAACCCCTTGAACGTAGAAATTTTGAAATAAAAAGCCAAAAAGTTTAAAAGACAGCTGATTTGACACATGAGAAATCCACCAGAAAAGAACATGTTACGGGAATAGAAATGTAACCAGCCCTGCCATTTTACCCACATGTAGAAAGATTTAGCACATTATAGTAATAAAATAAAACATAAACGACATACCTCGACCTTTATTAGAATTATTGAAGGTACGAACCATTGAAGATAGATAATTACATGTGATTGTTTTCATGAATGGGAATGAATGAAAACGAGGCGCATTTTACAATGTTGACGAGAGTAGAACATGAAAATGAAAATGATTTACCATGCCAGTACCGAAGTCGAACAGAGAGTGATCGGCCAAATATACTACGAGAACGGACTGATTGTAATCATAATAGATAAGGCCGTATCAAGATATAAGTTTTCCTACTTCCAACTACAAGTCTGTATTTGAAAGAGAAAAACAGTTAACGTAATAATAAAACCCAGTTACCTGTTAATAATCAACCAACGTTGATAGTTGACAGTAAACGGGCGTTTTTTACAGAGATACCTCAAAATATTATTCCTTTTTTACCTCACTGTTCATAATTGCAGCCAGTAAAAAGAAGAAACACTGAAGGTACTTGCCCCATACCCCAATTAAGAAACGCATGCAAAAATGAATGCATCATGAGTATTGAGTCATTATAAGTTGACAATATCGCATCAATATAGCAACTGTACCTAGTTATGATTTCAGTGCACAATGAAAAGGTAAAATCTTTTGCTCTTATTTGGTAGGGACATGGGAAGTCAAGTGACTAAAATGTATATAAATGATTGCTTCGATAATTAAATAAAAGAGAAAACCTGTTTTCAACCAGCTTCTTTTATTCATTTAGACTTTATACTTATTTGTTTCTTAAAAATAATTTAGGATTTTTTCAATCATCTCTACGCATCAGCCATTTAGCAAATGAAACAAAATTTGGCAAAATAATGGAATGTAATATATTCAGTGTCTTTTACCAAATTTTGTGACATTGGTTAAAAATTAGGTATTTTAGAACCATTTGGGCCTCAAAATTGAAACAATAAATATGATGTAATAGACGAACCATCGAGGCAAGCTGGACAAAAAACAATATGGTTTGTCCTTGTGTAGATCTAGATATGTGTACCATATTTCAAAACAATCGTACAAAAATTACGACTTGCAACGAGTTTAACAGAAATGTGTATGTGAGAAAAAAAGAAAAAACTGCTGGAACCAAAATTTTTAAGTAAGTATTCCGGCTCTACTTTTTACGGAAAACAAAAAAGTTATGACTGTTCTATCCTGTTTTTGTAGACAATTCAGTTCGTCTACAAAAACGTGTCGAACAAAATGTAGGCAACTATTATTCCTAATTCTTGGAATAATAGCTGTCTATATTAAACCTTGTTTCTCACAGACAAACACCACCAGATATGCTGACATTGAAGTGTCATCATATTTGGCGGATGTTCTATGTCATGCCACCTTTTTGGTCGGCCATTTTTGATTATAACAAGGAAAACAAAGGTGATGTCTTATCTTCTATTCGAAGACATATTCATTCCTGAACTAACACTCGAGTAGAAACGTTAAGGTCCATACTCGATGTTATGGATATCAGGTCTCGTTATTATTAAGTTCTAGTAATAAGTTAAAATCTAAACGTGTTTGTAATAATTTGAAGTTCAAGTTTAATAAAAGATAATAATCAAACATTATCTTATTTGTTGAGATAATTCAAACGGTGAATTACTCTCGCAACAATGAACATTTTTTGTTTATTTTTAATACTCAAGGAGCTACACAGTGTTTTGTATATTAGCAATTAGAACCTGAGCGAGACTAATGAAAAACCTGGTTATAAAAAACTCTGTGGCTCATTCAGTATTAAAGATAAAAAATGTGCATAACTTATTTTGTTCCACTTAAAAATTTCAGCTAATGGTGCTAAAATTTTCCTGGGGTCATGAGACGAAAAACGAACCTACCCTCACCCTTGGTCCCTTGAATCTTTATACAAGATCAATTTTAATATGTAGACTTCCTTCGAAAACCTACAAAAAAGGAGGCAAATTGCCGAAAATGCGTGTCGGCGGCGCTGAAAATAATTTATTTTTAGGTAAACGGTGAAATCGAACGTGAGTTAGGCTTCGCAAATGTACACACGTTCGAATGATTCTTTACGAAATTACCAATTGCCGAAGCACGATGATTATACCCATCCATCATATTTTCCTTGGCAATTTTTTTCTCCTTTCGGACGTTGAAAAAAGGTTGAAATTTAAAGGAATCCATTAGGAAATCAACGTTAGTAACTGTCACGTGTGCCATAATCGTTTCAAATTGTTAATCGCCACTGTATAAAAACGGACCGACAAGCAGGGCAGTTTGATGGACGGGGGATGCTGGTTGGGAGTTATTGTACCTTTCAGCGAATTTTTTTGGTTTTCTTCATGTCAAGCAAACTGTCGGCAAGCGGACAATATGTCTGAAACAAAGAAAGAAAAATATCGCGCTTATGTCTACAATTAATTTTTGATGTCATGCCGGCGCCCATAGCCTTGTTCTTTATACCTATTTCTTGTTCGGCGAGAAAGGGACGGACAACCTTGTACGGTGCTGTGGCTTGTGTGACTCTTTTGAGAGACAGTTCCGTTGAACGCTTTGTAAAAACTAAAGAATCTATAATAAGAAATACGGAATTCTCGAACCGCCTTATTTAAGCCATTCCTCTCATCACTACCTATAGATATCACGTACCAGGTACATGAGGATTTTTCTTTAGAATTTTTAACAAATTTTGTAATTTAAATCAAAATGCAAAAGCTGGATGGGTGAATGCAGTGCTGTGAACTGCTTGAATAGAAATTCCCAAGGCAAAAGATAGTTTATGTCCCTGTAGACTCAGACACAGGTAAGTTGAATGAATTCAAAATTCAAGAAGGGACAAGTGGGAGCCCCCTACGCTTGCGATTTCTTCCACAAAACTATTAAATTTTGATGCAAATTGTCGGAAAGTTTTCAGAAAAATCCTCATATATATGGGTTATCTAAACGTAGTGGTAAGAGATATGGCTTAAATATGGCAGCTCGGGAATTCCAACCTCTAGTCTGATTATAGATTCCTTAGTAAAAACCACTTATATCTGCTTTACGGAGTTGGTTGCCAATATTCTACCGGATAAATGTATTAAAATGGTCGTAGTTATTGATGATCCAGCTCTATGATCGATGAAACAATTTTATGAAACATCTACAATAAATATTTTTGATTTCAGTGAAGAATATTATCAAACACGCTAAATGTAGTCAATGGAATTTGCAGAAAGGATTTTATTAGGAGCAAAATAATTTTTCTACCTGCATCACTAAACGATGAAAAAATATTGCTGTCTCAAATTGGAGAACATCTAGATAGAGAAATACGATTAAGTAGAAACCAACGAGGGAAAAAACTTGTCATGGTCAAGTGAAACTGACAGAGTTTTTGCGAGAGCTCTGGTCCATTACCAGATGCTCCAGTTACCCAGTACAAGGTGCAAACAATGAAAATGAAGCACTAGATGATCATTGCTGGTAACATAAGGCAGTGATAGCTGTCACAGATTCTCATATTGATGACATAACTACTGTATTCATTCTTTGTCACACCGTCTTTCATTCAGTTAGCGGTAGCTTTGCAGTTTGTTGCCAGATTATTCTTGTCCATCTCTCTACTATCCCCATGAGAGATCAATAGTCGAAATGTACCTAGTTTAAATAGTCGTAAATTTCGCCATTTGAGTCTCGTACATTTAAACATCAGTGCGTCAACCCCTCTATCATTCTCGAGCTTAGCCTCTCAAATTTGTGATTAACATGTTGATAACTGATGGAGAACTGTAGGTTTCCACAAACAGAAATATCATAAAGTTTATAGTGGAATTTGCGTGGCGCAGTAATTAGGGTTTGGCTGTGTACCCAAGTATGCAGTATTCAAATCCTGTTAGTGCGGTAGAGCCACACTGCTTGTGATGAGGATACAGACTATATATAGATATGGTAACCAGTTTTTCGACTGTTGTATACTATCCTCAAAAAGGGTTTTAACGGACTCCCCTTTCCTCAGTGCTTCTATCCTCCGCAGTTATACCTATTAATCAGAGATGCCAGAATGTGCTGTAATTTTGGGTTTTTCAAATGCAAAATACCGGTTTTCTTATGTAAGAATTACCATACATCTGGCACACCTGCTATTAATCTATATGTGTGTATCACGTTTGTATCAAAAAAAAAAAAAAAAAAAAAAAAAAAGACAATTTATTCGGAATAAAATGTTTAATTTTTCTGTTCCTAGCTTCGACCATATACTAGATAGACACACCATGTCAATGGAAAATTGAAGCACGCATAAATGACGTCACAATAGAGCAAATGCACGTTGAATCCCATAAGGATTTTTTAAAGAAATAAATCAAAAAATGTTTATTTTTTCTTCTAAAAACTCCGACCTGGCTAAAATCAACTTCAAAAACATGGAAATAACAGCAGTATAACCTGGGTAAAATAACTTCTTGCCCCAATGTGACGTCACACTCAGTATGTATTAGCGCTTCAGTGGAAAGCATTGTACAAGATTGCACAGGGCGTGTCTATCTAGTATATGGTTGAAAGTTCTTAGTCAGTTGAATTTTTTTCACACAAGCAATATCTGGATTCAAAACATTTCACTTATCTATTCAACTCGAGTAACTAGTGATTGGTTATTACAAGCTTTTATTCTACTCACTACTGCGATTTTAAAATATACCAGTACTGCAGCTTACCTTCCGCAGCGAAATAATATTTATTTCGCAGGGAGCTAAAGCCAAAAATAAAAAATAAGAGCATATCTTTTAAAAATTCGTTTTTAACCTAAACTTATTTTCATTTTTCTCTACATTACTTCTGTGGAACAAATTTGATTGCAATGAATTTAAGGAAAATGTCATATGAGGTTTATCGATGTTCTTACTGAATCTTCATTGTAACCAATTCAATTTACCCCTGAACCGTAAATAACATCAAATAGGTTAAATCGTCATCCGTTAAAATTCCACAAACACTACGATATGGGCGGTTAATGTCGATTCGACTAATTCTGCGATTTTTTCGCCATCAGACCGTTCGTCGCAAATTTAATTACATTCGCTACACCATCGTCGAATACGGTATTAAATGTTGAAAATTGAACGGTAAATTGCGTTAAATCGCATTTATGAAGTTCATAAAATTGTCAAATGCCGCAAAATATGCTGCCAAAAAAATTATGTTTTTTCAGCAGTTATTATCTGCTGGTTTTCCGTTCGAGCAAAATTAAAAAAATTATTCGTGTCGAGACGTGTGTTCCAATTTATCAAAATCCAAGTTGGATTATTTACTCTCTGATCCTAATTATAATAATTCAAGCGACGCCACTAGGAGTGTTCGATATTGTTTTTTCTTGTTAAATTTTGTTTAGACCACCAATCCTTCTCTCCTCTCACTCATGCAAACACATGACTACATTAATACATATTTTATATCTCTGTTCACGGCTCTACTGTATTACCATCTCCGCCACTCACTCGTCCATCTTCGTGCATATTTGTTTAACTCACTCAACTTGTACTCATATTTAAATTATGTAACTGTTACTAAATACACACGCTTCTGGGACGCTACTTCGATCAATACTTTATTTTATGTTACTAATTTGTGTCTTCATTGGTCCTCATCTTCTATAAATTTTCCATCGATACAAAATACATAGCTTTCTCATGACACATCAAAATATCGATATTTCATTCAACATTGACAAAACAGTTATGAGAAAATCCATGTATTTGTTAACACAGTATCGATAGTTGATGGTAAAAGATATCGAAGAACATGATAATGATAAGGTTTTAATTTCATATTTACGTTACTTCATATTTAACTGTGCGTTGAAGATGAGCAAAGAATAAATTTTTAGGTGTTCAGGCGGTACGGGGATTCGAACCCGTACCGGCCAAACACCTAAAACCCCCCTCGCTCACCGCCACCAAAAGCCGACACCGTATACACTCGGCCACGATGCCGGGTGATGGTGATCGAGGGAGAATGGCAATCAGCCGAAGTAGTGTGGCAGTAGTCGCCACACCACTCCCCCCTAGTATAGCGGAGCGTGATACGACAACCAGTACGGAGGCACCTTGCGGGTAGGGATGTACGCCGGTGTGTGGTGATGCTAGCCCTCATCACCGCACTGTGGCGCACACCCTACAGCGCCGTCACATACCAGCATTGGTGGTGTGACGTACCACCACGGTTATTGGTTTTGCACGTGTCCGAGAGATGGCGTGCATTACCATCCCCCGGATCACATCGGGGTCACCACTTTAGGTGTTCAGGCGGTACGGGGATTTGAACCCGTACCGGCCAAACACCTAAAACCCCCCTCGCTCACCGCCACCAAAAGCCGACACCGTATACACTCGGCCACGATGCCGGGTGATGGTGATCGAGGGAGAATGGCAATCAGCCGAAGTAGTGTGGCAGTAGTCGCCACAAAATTCATTGTATTTTATAATCATATCATAAAGGGAAAATAGGTGGCCTCGGTTATTTTTAGAATTAAATACAGTTAGGCGATACAGGCGATTTTTGGAAACAGTTTTGGCGCTTTTCAGTGTCAAAAACCTAGCAACACTGGTTCTGTGAATGAATTATTGCTGCGTAGCAGCATTTGTTACTCTCTAGTTTTAATATAATGGGCCTGGGTACCTTTTAACTTTTTTTTGATCCGGTTATGTCATTATTTTTAAATAGTAGGTGCATATTCAAATTTGATTCAAGTCACAGCTGGTGTACCTTTTCTATTGTTGTGCTCTTTTACGGGCCTAGCCTTCCTCTACCCTCCCAAATTCGAGCCTGCAACCTAGTTTACTTTATGAGTGTGACAATGGTCATTGACACTAGATGGAAACTCTTATGTCGTGGACAATCCCAAAGGGGAAAAAGAATGTAAGTGCAAATTAGAACTTACTTACATCTGAATCTTCTTCCCCATTCACATTGAGGAAATTCTATCACCGTGCCTGATTTCGTCGTATCATTTAAAATTAAATTTCAACCTCGCGTTTGTTCATTCCCCTATAAGTTGTTAGCATTGTGCTCGTCTGCTTGTTCGAATCTTATTTTTCAGTCTTCGCACGGATGATATCCCTGTTAAGAACCTATTAAGTATATCCTGCAACGCCACCTTCAATACGCAAGGTCATCCTGTTTACTCTCATTGCTGCATGAAGACAAAAACACAAACGCATAGGTGAAAACAAAACCACCATATTTGGGGGAGCATTTTATATGTACTCTCAAACATTAGTCATCGGTAATACTTACCTACAGTAAAAAAAAAAAAAATAAAAAAAAAACTACTCCACCTACAACCACCGGATTTTCGCTCGATAAATATACAACTTCCTGCGAACACGAGCGTCTTTTTTTTTGTTTCGATTTTGTATGATTTTTTCGTCTTTCCCCAATAAAAATTTCCTTTTAATCGTACATCGAATCAGAAAAAAAACTGTAAATACGATTTTTCGATTAACAAATCTTTCGGCTGATTAATGAATAATACTCAAACAAGGAAAAATCTCTTGCAAGCCTACAAAAAAAAAAAAAAAAAAAAAAAATGATAATCAACTCCGCATTAATTAACTCGATGCTGCGCGAATTACAACCAAAATGGAGAAAAAATAAAATAAAAAATAAGGTTTATTGTTGTTTGATGATGCAAACGGTGTCATCGGTCGTTAGCAAGTCCAAAAATCTGCTGTAATATGTGGGTTAAATAACGAAAGAGTTTCGTCATTGAACTCGCAATTTGTATTTCAGTAAAAACTTCTCAAAAAATATTCCGGTATTTTCCATCCCTTGCAATTCGTCAAATATGTTTACCATTCTTTAGTGTGTTCTTATGCGATAAATTTTTCGGTCATAATTCTTACTCGTTTCGGTCAGTTCTTGAAAAATGTTTACAAAATGAACTGCTTGCTACATTTGCCGCAGTTTTCCCATGAAGAAGGTGTAACATCGTAAAAAAATTCAGATATTTTCATTGTCTGATGAAATGTGAGAGAATAATGGGGAAAGATGAACGAGATAGAAGCTAAGATAGCGACGTTTTTTCGGTTGGGCATTTTAATTTAGCTGAAAAACTTACTTATTTTTCTTCAGTAATTTTCTTAAATAATAAAATAAATCTTTTACACGAACCAAATTGAAAATCAAACTCTAACGCACGAATTGAGCCTAAGAAAAACAAATTATAAATCGATGAAATCTCAAAACTCAAAAAGTTGATAAGAAAGCCAAAAATGTAAAAAACTATTCCAGAAAATAAGATTTCAATGCAACATTTTTGAAAATATGTATCTTCGAAAAATGTCCAGCAAATACCACCCGAAACTGTTGCAAAAATTTAGAAAAAATTTACATTTTCAAAATATCTTTATTTTTCTAGTGGAAAGAAATGATTAAAGGGATGGTCTACGATAAGACTCCTCCAGCAAGGGAGGAAGAGCTTCCACGATGGTTCCAACAAACCTCTGCGGAGAAAACGGAATCTACATTCTGAAAATGAAACTCCAACCTGAGCCTCTGTTAACCTTTACCGTTAACTGACAAAGAGTTAATTACAAATTAGTCGAAAAGTACGAGTGTGTTAAAGGTTGCCTTCAAGTGCCTTAAAAATACCAAACTCGATTGTGCGTGTTCGTTGATGTGATTCGTCATAAAAACATCAATAGATAAGGTTTTTAGAAGTTAGCTTTGTACGGGATAAAATAGAGCACCTTTCCCTACGAAAATTTTAAAATTTTTGAATTTTGACACATGTTAGTAAAAACTCGATTTTTGAAGTTGCGAGTTAAAGGACAAAACGGACAAGTTAAGATTATTTTTTAGAAGAATCATCAACTTCCTCAGCATGAGCTCTCTTTGATGCACCAGTGATCCACAGTTTTAGGTATATTTTATAGAATCCACCTACTGCGAAGGGTGGCATGTCACGACTTCGGGAAAATTACACTGTAGTTTTTCCGATAATGGCCCGCAAACCCCAGAAACTACATCCCTTCAAGAAGTTCATATGTATGTTTACAGATATATAGATATTTTTTCACTTCATTCTAATGTCCGAATCGTAGGTTTCTATGTGTAGAGATTATGAAACAAAATAATCATTTTAAAATTTCTTCAGCAAGATCTAGGTGTGAGGACTGCTAATTAAAAGTTTTTGGAAAAAAATTTAACAAAATTGACGTAGAGAAAAAGAACGACGACTTCAATAATTCTAGTCTCCAGACCTAGATTTTGCTGGAGAAATTTTGAAAAGATTATTTTTCCCTTTTTAGCGCATTTTCACCCGGTTTGCTTGCAAACAGTGCATTAAATTAACCCCATGAAGGGGTTAGGATTGTTGATGAAAATTTTCTGTTTCACGACAAAAGAAAACTAATGACACCATTTTCTCATTTTGACCTAATTTTTTTTATGTTTATGAATTTATATGCGTATCGCCTAAATTTTTGGTTCACAGTTTTAAGAAAACTACTGAAGGGATTGGGTTGAAATTTTTACGAAAGGTTGTCGTGACGTGGGACCAGGTATGAAAGAAGTTCTGTACTTATTGGTTAATAGTTACCGAAAAAACTGGAGAATGAAAAATTCCTTGAAAAGTAGTTTTTCCAGAATTTTGAAGAAACTACAAAAAGGGTTAGTCTGAAATTTTCACCGCAGATTTTCCTTATGTTAATTCAGTAGTTTCGTAGAAAACTGGAAAATAATTTTGGTTCACGGTTTGGAGAAAACTACAAAAAGGGACAGGGTTGACGAAAAGTAGTTATTATGCAGGACCAGGTTAATAGGAGTTCGGTGCTGCTATTGTTTCAGTAGTTTCCGAGAAAACTGGAATATAACAAATTCATACAAAACGGATTTTTCCTGGATTTGGTGAAACTACGAGAGGTTAGATTGAAATTTTCATGATAGATTGTCATTATGCGAGTGCAATTTTGGTAGAAGTTTAATGCCTATTGGTTCAGTAGTTTCCGAGAAAAATGCAAAAAAAAAAAAATAAAAAATTGCTGGAGAAAAGCAAGTCGATTGTGTTGCTTGAGGTACTTTTTCTTATGTATGGCTGAAGGAGGTTACGAGCGTCTTTTCTGCGTTGCATTAATTTAGGGTTTTTTTCTTATTGTTGTATTTATTTTTTTAATACCGTAAATGAAAATTGGCATACTGGGTTTTCCAGAAACGTATCACTGCGCTAATTTTTTTTTTGTTGGTTCTATTTTTCAAAACAAAACTATTATTTTTATAAAGGTACGAGTTATTATTATTTGTTCAATAACGATGGAGCCGGCGAATATTGAAACTTTTTCGTCATCCAATCATACATTACCTACTTATGCGAAGAAGTTGCAGCTATTCAAAGGTCAACTAACGTAAGGCGAATAAAATGAAGATTGTTTTTTTTTATTCCTTTTTTTACGACTATTATAATTATTGTCAAATCGCTCTAAATGTGGTTGACCAACCACCTTTGGGTGTCGGCAAACGACGTGATATACGAGTAGGTCTTTTCATTTAGGCTGGCCTACAATATTATTTCCGTTTTCGTTTAGCAAAATGGCAGAAAATCGGTAGTCGTCGTATTTCCTCAAACAATGAGATCGTTTCATTCAGCCTCCCGAGAAAATGCGTACGGCGGTGTGCATTTCGTCTCGGCGGATGACAACTGAAAAGAAAGACGCGGCTGCACGCAATTAACGTCGTCGCCCGACTACACTGAAAGCCATTCCAGCGACTGACACCCACATTTGCCTTCTCATTTTTTTTTTTTTTTTTTCTGTCAAACCTCGTTTGGAAGCTGCTCCAATTTAGGTAGAGGTGGGTGTCGTCTCTAAACGCAACGTCAATCACTGATGGAACGACTAAGCTCCCACAGCAGGGTGACGCTCCTATTCTTCAAGTGATTCGGAAGTAGGTGGAGATCCTCAGTCGGAGGCCACGACTTGAAGAAAATAATTAAGAATGAAGACCTCGAATACTCGGTAGGATATTTGTTTCAAAAGTGCAAAACTGAGACGAGCAGGTACCGATTAAAAAGCGATTTAACAGTGTGTTGATGGTGAGGTACGCCTACACATAACCGCGACAGTCGTATCATTTTGTTGTATAAAGGATGAAAATGGTAAGCACAGAAACAATGTTTTAAGCCATCACGTATATTATTCAGCAAAAGTATGCAAGCGAGTGACGAAGTTGATCGTAACTTTAAATTCATCGAAGTAAGAGTTATTCCAACAAGGAAGTCAGTGCTGCCGATGGGGTAGCATGAAAATATATAAGTTTATTTTATTACAGTTTGTGTCTACGTGTTAAGAAATAAAGTAGTGGAGTGAGGTTGTGTGGGAATTGCATCCCAACGCATTTGAAAGGGAGTGTGTAATTATTTTCACATTCCACAACTAATTTGCTGCTAACAGAATTTTTCTGTTGAATTTATAGGCTCCCAGATTTGGTTACACTGGACCGAAGCTGCTGTTGTTGCTCGCTGTTGATTATGTCGGCATACCTTCAAGTGATACGAATTTCCTTCGTTAGACGACGTGTATGCCAGATGCTAGGTCAATTTAGAGGAATTGGCAAAGTAGTCAATGTTCAGTTTCACTAAGATTAAAATGGTTATATTGATAGAAAATTTAAAACAAATAATGTCGGGGAGCGAAAGAAAACATTTTTTATGCATTTTGATTCGTACGAATTTCTGATTTTCATGCCGATCATCGTTATTTGTCATGAAATTAAAAATCATAATGGTCTCCCTGTGTGAAATTCTGCTTTAAAAAAATGCGATAGGGGATTTATCTCCCTAGTCGCCCCTGGCTACGCTACTGTTTGATACTTTTTTTTTCTTCAATTGTGTCCGAATGTCTCAGGAGTGTAATTTTTCAAAATAAAATCTACGAATTAGCATCGACGAAAAGTGACTGTCGAAGATGAAAAAATAATAATTGACAACTCGAATCTCCTGCAGCGTCTCGATGACGGCAACCAGCATCACACACATATCCGTCATTTCGTCTCCATAAAAAAAGCAGATTGTCATAATCGACATGTACACTGACATGGTCGCAGTTGGGTGGGTTGATTCGTGAGCCGCAGCTTTTACGATGAGGATGAGAATATTTCGCTGTAGCATGTTATCCTCCGAATAGCGGTGCATCGCATCTGAGAATGCTCATAATCGCACACTGCTTGCTCTCAAATATTATGTGATTTATCTACGTATACTCTGTACTTTTCGTCGAATAATTATAAACAGTGTGGAAATAAATTTGTCCTTACATAACAGTTATAAACTGTAACGAGATCGGAAACGCTCCATTAACGATATTTTACGCAGTTAATTTTGCGAAAGATTATTACAAAGTTAAAAATAAAAATTACAACAATTATTATTTCAAGCAATACAGTTGGCACCGTTTATCCGCTATAATTTTAAAGGAAGTACCTATACATTTGAATAGGTTATTCCGTAGACTTTGTTTACCGTTATTAGGTGAATCCGTTGATGAAATTTTTTAGATGAGAAAAAATTAAAGTTCAAGCAGTGCGAGTTTTCACAACAATACTCTATAGCCCTATGAACTTTATTTTATTTTCTATTCATCCGAATAGTAACCTAAAGACAGATTCTACTTGAATATTCTCAAAATTAATAAGGAGCAAGATCGAGACAATGGTAGTCTTGGTCTTTGTCTTGCTCTTGCATAGTCAAGTTTCTGTCTTGATTTTAGTCTTGCTTTTATAAGATTTCTGGTCTGCAAAATTGTAAGAAGATTGCCAGACCAAGATTACCATGATTCATGTTCTCGCCTTGCTCTTGCTCAAGTGCGACGTATGGACAGTTAAATGGTAACGATTCTAGGATTTAATCTTTCAAGGAGGGCTATTATCGGAGGGTAGGTAGGGTGAATTGTTTTTCTCAGAGAAATATTATCATTTATCTCCTCGAACAAGACCAACAAGAGGAATTAACGATATTTTCTCATGATTTTTTTTGTGTCCGGTATGGTCGCCTCGGCCTCCTCTGAAGTCGTCCTTGAATTGGAAGGACTCTAGAGTATGTAATGAATATAGTCGACCTTATTTTACCTGGACGACTACATTCTGCACAGACTTAATTATTTTCATTTAATGCCTAAATTACCACATTCCATTGACCTTTCTTTTTCTTTTAAAACGAATCTAATGGTAATTTATGGTGAATATTAGATGTTCAAAATCTATTTGAAAATAAAACAATGTCTTCAACGTGACTAAAACCGATATTTTTGTGACTCCTCAAATTATAATTCCATAAAATTTAGACGACAATTCTCCCTCTTCATTTTCCTTTAGCAAATCGTAGTAAATTTTAGCCTAACATAATGCTCATACGATATTTCGAAAGAAAGGTACAAAAATGATTGCGCTCAAGGACTGAATGTTTGTTTTTGTTAATACGTTTCTGGAGTTGACTTGTTTAACCATTCCTACGTTGTATTGTATCGTGTTGAACTTGAATTATTATATTATTGTATAACTTTACAGTGTTTGAATTATTTTAAAAAAGTCTTCTCTATCACCATAGTTAAGGTCCACCATACGAGTGTGTATAATAAAGAATTTAAATTAATCAATTAAAATATTTATTAGTATTATAATGGAGTAATTTATTTGTGATTCTTTCATGAGTAAATTTTTGGAGGAAGTGTATGTAATTATGTTGAGAAGAGATAGACAATCGAATAACTATCACTTCTTTCTGGTTTCAGAGAAAAAATAAGGTGTAAATGAAAAAATATATTACTGTAAATGAGAATTTTCATATAGTTCTACTATTTTTCACTATCATCGTTGAAAAATTTTGTATTTCCTTCATTTGTGTGAAGTAAAAGTGTTCATTCTTCCACGAATACCGTATTTTTTCTGGAAAACTTTTTCTAAATTATTCTCATTTCATATAAATTCCTACTTGGCTGCGACAAGCAAAGAAAGATAAATTCTTCATTGACGATGAAGAAACAGTTTTCTTCAAACTGCCGAAAATTTAAACTCTTGTTACTACCACAAGAGAACATGAACAAATTATAAGGAAAAATTTAAAAATTCACCCTTTACACAAATAAAGGAAATATGTTTAAATTTATTTGAAATGTTTCAACTTTGGTAAAAATTTATTGAATCCTTCAGAACGAACTTATTTCTGAAATTGCTTCATCTTTTTCGTTGTCTACAAAATTGGTCACCAGTTGTCAGCCACTTTGATTTGACGAACAGTTCATTAATCTTAGATAAACCAATCTCAAATCGTGGAAATAAATTGCTTATCTAGCGTTGCTTTTCTATCCAAAGGTTTACTTTACATCAGTCGCAAAGTTCTGATGATGGTTGGTAGCTACGTCCATCGGATCAGTTGATTGTATAAGGCCTCAGGGGCGCCTCTAACTATTCACATTGGCCTGTTGTTCATTTCGACTAACGTTCATAAGAATATGTTTTTTTAAATCATCAAAAGGCATCATCAATTGAGAATGCGTGCGTCATTTTGAATCGAATTATGCAGGCCAAGTCAGCATGCCAAGTACGAACTAACAACATTCTCTCGTGAAACTGATATGGGTGAAAAATTGTAGGGTATTCGGAGGTTTCTAACCTTTTCCAGAGCCAAAAAAGAAGAATTATTGTGCAGAGACCACCCGTCGAAAGAATTAATTACGTCAATATTCGGTTAAGTATTTTCGTTTTCGTTTTTCTTTTGCCGTTGAAAATCCATTTCAAAATTTGAAGTTATCATCAGTGGCAGATCCAAGGGAGGAAATGGGGGAAATTTCCCGCCAAATCAAAAAAAAAAGTGGTCAACTTTACAAAAAATTTTTGTCATTGGCCCCACCTAAATGACGCTCTGGATCCGCCTTTAAGTTGTCTATGCTACCGATTTGTACCTACCTACTCATTTTTTCTGCTCCTAAAGTATCTCTTATGCTGAAAAATTCGAAAATTTTCGAACTCTTTAGGGTTGGACAAGAGTGTTGAAATAGATTTTTGGTCGTTTTTCCTATAGAAATACACGACTGGAGGTGAAACGATGGCGATGTTCCTATAGTCAGGAGGAAGTAACTGCGACATAGTTCCAAAAAAAAAAATGAACTCTCATGATACAGCAATTAACGGGCGGTTAAAAGACCATGGTAAAAAGAATCCGTGGGAGAAACAATAAATATTTGGAGGTAAAACGAAATATTATTATAGCTGTCACGTCTCCCTCCTACCTACAGTTTTATGTGGCAATCAAAACATAACGGAAGGATAGCAAGAGAGAGAAAGAGAGAGAGAGAGAGAGAGAAACAGTATGAGATTCTTACTATACTCGCTTTTTAATGCAATGAAAATTTCAATTTAATATCCATTCTGGACCATCAACGCATTTCTGCTAGACCTTTTTTCTTCTCCATTCCTGTTTGCACGAATGACTATTGTAGCTGTTCATTGGTACGAATGACGATTTTTTTTTTTTTTTCATAACACAAAAGAAATTATCAAACTTCGGCGTTAAATATCCGTAATGCATTTCTCATGACAAGTGTCGTCCTTTGTTTCGCATACCTACCTACTCTTTTCTTCCATATTTTAATATCGATTTTATATTCGGAAGTGCGAAACGCGCACCGCAGAGGTAATTTATTTCTTGTGTTTTTCTTCTTTTTTTTTTTTTTTTTTAGAAGAGAAAAAAAAGTCGTGATCTAAAAATGAGGACCTGATGCGGTGTGAAGACGTAGAATTGGGCACGAAAGATGAGCATCGTGTTGCCAAAATTTCATAGCGCACAGAGAAACGATGCGAATGCGATTTTAAGTGAGAATATTCGAAATGTGGCGCAGAAGTCGTGACATTTTCACCAAAGTCTTTCCAACGAAGAGGAAATGAAAAGTCTGTTTTACCAGTGCCCGAATGAGATGGAAATGTTGAACTAGTAGGTCAAATCTACGCTTCGAGAAGTTTAAAGAGGATGACTTGCAAATTTTTCTGAGAAAGAGATATTATTGACGAGGATACCTGAAATGTCAGAAGAGTAGCCTTTCTATATTCCGAAATTGATTCAGTAACCATAAAAACGAAAGGGGAATTTTTAAAATAATTCCTACTAGTGATGGGTAGTGATGAGCGAAATCAAAACCAATACCAAGACTATGGTACTCTTGGTATTGGTTCAGGCCTCGGTCTTACATAATTAGCTTTGTTCTCTGTCTTGGGTTTGCTAACAAAATTTTTACTATTATTTATTAGTAATTTTTTTTTGTGAAGTTTATTTGCTTTTCTTTTAGCTATAAAACTATAAAGAGCACAGCTAGTGGGTAATATCGGATGTTCCGGTCATTAGTGAACAATATGTGACATTGCTGTGAAGATTTGTCTAGGACTGCTGTGGACAGCCGGCGAACATTATTGATGCAGTCAGACAGTACCTCGCTACAGACCCCTTTATTTTGGGTTGGGAAAGAAATCAGCGCTGGGATTTTAAGCTGAGTCTGCTGTAGAGTCAACTCGTAGACAAATGATTCATACAGCCCGCCTTCTCCCATTCGAATGGCTAAGTTAAACTTACCATTCATGGAGCCTACTTTCCAAAATAGGGAAGAAAATAATCAGCATCAGATATTGCTAGTTATGTAATTAGCTAATTGTGCATATTTTACGTTACGTTTCTGGGAATAAAATTCTTTCGACTAAAGAGTTAAATATTTTTATTTCCAAGCGCTTTTATTTTTCGAATGATCCTCCCCAAACCATTTACCAACACTAATATTTGTGGTTTTAAAATATTTACGATTTATTCCATGACTCGTTACCATTGTTTGGGTTATTGTTCAATGCACTAGTGAGAAATGGAGATCTATGAAGGATGAGTTTGATTGATGAATGAGTGTAAAGGGTGGCCAGTTCCGGTTGGAATGAAAAAAATGAGAATTATTTTTTAAATATGAGAAGTCAGTGTTTAATTAGTGTTTTCTATTTTTATGCATGATTGCTTGATTATAGTGCGTTGTTAATTCTTTTTTATTGTGCTTATTTTTTTAGCTGTTGACGACTACCAACTTTATAGCTCGTGTTAATGTTGAATTTATTTTAATTTGCTTGCCAGTCAATTTTAGATATTTCTCGAATCTGGTTTTAATCCTCCTTTTTGCTTGTCATTGCAATTTGGACTAGAAATTTTATAAATTACAGAATAATTTTCAGGGATTTCTCATCTGTATCGCCATCCTATACTTGTTTACGTTTTCTTAATCTACTGTCGACTAGGATTATGTTGCATCTGAAAATAATTTTGTTGAGTTTGTTGGTCAGCAATAGGCCAATATATTAAATGTCTGTTTACCTTTTTGTTCCTTTTGAAAGTGGTGGCTTGGAAAATTTTCTTTATTTTGTAGCTTATTGGTAAAATTTTTGGCTGCATTCAAACTGTAACCATGAATCTATACTGGCAATTTCGTGAATTTAGATTACATAAAATCACAGGAAAAAAATGAAAATGAAAAACTGAATACATTTAACAATTTATCGATACTAACTGATGCATAAAAATAATAAAAACGCCTCTCGCTTTTAGAAATTTTTCCACTTCATTCCTGTTGGCCCCCCTTCACAATCCTTCCCAACCAATCTAATCATCTTCTACTTTTTTTATTAAGGGTTTATTTAGACTTGACACAGAATCGTCTTCAAAAACTCGCTGCTCCTTCGTTGGTCTATCTTAACCTCTTAGTTTTAAGTCACTAACTGTCTCATAAGAACTTTTGTAACCATAATGTCAGTGCCCATGTGACCTATGCCTAATGAAGATTACATGATGACCGAAAAGCACTTTGCAATAAAAAGTTTTGCCAAGTTGTCAGGTTGACCTTATTCCACTTCAAGGTTTGCTTATAAATAAGTTTATAAATAAGTTGGCGACAAAGGTATACTTAAGTTATATGTTGTGTTCATATGTTGAAGTTTTCATTTTGTCATGTTCTTGCGCAATCGAGTCATAGTATCGGACCTACATGATCAGTCTTGGTTTTTAGGCTTCCATAATTAGTCTTGGCCTTGGTTTGGCTACTGTAGGCATGATATTTGGTCTTGCAGAATGTGGAAAACCAAGACCATGCCCAGTTTTGTGCACCACTACTTTGGCCATCCTCCACTACATGGGTTATACCTACTGTAAATGTTTTCTTGAACGATAGTCCGGTAAAATTTGAAAATAATTTTTAAAAAAATTGGAACAAACTGAAATTGGGTACACATGTTTACTTAATCATCCTAAACAACAAGCTAAAAGTCCAAACACATCAGGTATGAACGTTGTTGTTCCCTAGGGTGTTAAAATTCTGGTACATAGAAGCTTTTCACGTTTGTCTCACCCAATTTTCATTTGAGCGTAAAATAGTTCAAACAATTCGAAGAAGACTAGAAAAATCTATAAAAAAGTATTCTAATATTGTTTTTATTAGCGGTATAGTTTTTGCAAAACATCTGTTTTTCTGTTAATACTTATCTAGTACATAGTAATCATATGTAACATATAGCATCTATACTTATACAGAAGGTTAGTCTAGATACTACCAGTCAACTGTAAAAGTTTCAGTTTTCTGCTGCTGTAAACTGTTGGTAAAACTGGTAGGTTGAAAAAACATTTTTCCGTAAACATGCGAACACCTTTTTAAATCTCTTATTAAACACGAACAAATGATGAAATAAGATTAGGTTAAAAACAAATTTTTAAAAGATAAGCTTTTATTTTTATTTTTTGGCTTTAGGTGCTTTAGCTTCATGCGAAATAAACATTATTTTGTTATGGAAGGTTGGCTGCAGTATTGGTATGTTTAAAATTGCAGTAGTGAGTAGAATAAAATCTTAGAAAAAGGAAAGATTAACCTTAATTGATCTTAAATTCACTGGATTCCAGTTTGCTGGTGAACTGCTAGTAGCTTTCAAGCTACTGGTGACTGTATTTTCAGAAAAAATGTACAAAAATAATTCTGGTTTTACAGTCGGTTCGTGCAAACAAAATTTCGTTACTTTTCGATCAGTTTTACCAGAATCTGTAAACACTGGTGGCATGCAAACATAGCTAAAATATGAGTTCAGTTCTTCAATAATTTCATTCAAATTGTATAGAGAGGTAGGTACTTCAGTGAAATTCTTTAGCTTACCAAATTTCAGCACCACCTCCCCAACTGATTGTTCATTACATTTTTATAAGATAATTATACAGTAGTATGTATTTCTAATCTGTATCAGTTGGGGAGGTGGTGAGTCTCTGTCTATATGCTGTGAATAAAATAAGTCTATTGAAGAACTGAACTCGACATGTACTGTATTAGTACAGATGCTTTATGTCGCATATACATGTGTGATTAACGAATTACCTAAATAAATATTAATAGAAAAATAGATAGGTACCAACGTATTTTCAACAGTGATTAATGCAGAAACTATGTGCCTGACAAATAAAAATTGAAATACTTTCGTACAGATTCTTTATTCTTCTTTAAATTTTGTTTCAACAATTTTTAATTAGGCGATATGCCTATGAAAAGCTGCTGTGCCCCACCATTTTAACGCCCTAGGGGATGATGCTCGCACCCAACACGTCCGGACTTTTGATATGTTGTTTCGGACGATAAAATGAACCATGTGTAGTAAATTTCAGCTCGTTGCAATTTTTTTCCTAATCAAGCCATTTTTAAAACTAATGTGACTGGACAACGAGAACGATTGCTGTAGGCTACTATAGTCTGTTCCAAATAAGAAAGACGTGACGTCATATGAGTTGACTGACTCGAGGGAAAGGAATCCAAAATTGTTTTATTTACACCAATATTTTTAGCTTGACGTAGCTGTGAAATGTGATTGTCTCTGTGACGTCGTATATTTCTTATTTAGAATAGACTATAAAGGTATCTCTACCTTCGAGTCTTTTCTTCGGCGCGTTTTTTTGCCCAGCCATTTCATTCGTGTGTATCGACTCGTATCACTCGTACTTAAATTCTGATGACACGAACCCAAGTGAGAGTGATATCACTTCACCCACTCCGTGTGTATCGGCGACACTTTCTCATTGCGACAACACAACCGACGCATCTCATCTACGGTTCGACGGGTGTGCGGCGGCATTTTTGCGGTCCTAACCAAATCCCAGTACCGTTAGGTACTCGACGTCTGTGCCAGAATAATTAAATAGAGAAAAAAGTCTAATTAGCGCCAACTAATTCGATAGAAACGGTAACGAGCCGACGCAGAAGTACGCGAATTAATAGCCTAAATATAGGTGTAGTTCTTTCTCGTGCTATTTTCACGCCAATGGATTTCAACTAAGTAGTCTAGTATAGGTATAGGTACCTGTTATACAGCGTGCGGTGAGAATGGACGGTACGAAAACTCATTTTAAGAAGAAAAGCTCGTCAATATGCTTAATTTGATGCGGTGAAAGGGGTTTGGGAGACGAAAGGAAAAACATAGAAGTAGAAACGAAAAGCCTTTGCTATCATTTACCAATTGTTTTTCATTTTCCATTTCATCGTTGGTCATCGACGAAATTCGAATAGACCTTACAGCCAACTTGAGTTTGACGAATGGTGGGCACAGGTCGTCGGCCGTAAGCTATTTTTGCGGTTCATCGCCTCTCATTTCGCTGTGATGAATGGCTTAGTAATTTGGACGTACCCACCTAGTGACTTCTTTAGGATGACGTCTGACTGCGAGCGTGATCCGACGATAATGAGATTTTCCGTTCGATCGATTATATGGTTACTATTTATACTGTATAGGCGTGCGAATGATTTTGACCAACAAATATGGCACCTAAGAAAAAAAAATAGCGTGCCAACTTGACCGGTTGAGGAGGGAAAGCGATCGAAATGAACGGTGGCTGGTCTTGAACTCGAACCTGGTTCAGGGGTAGGGTCGGTAGCAATATGCCCATTCTGCGAAATGTAGGCCTGTAGGCCTATTGGCTAACCACCGATTTCGCGTATCGAAAAATCGGACTAATTGGCGTAATCGACGTTGAATTTCGGAACAAAAATCATCTTTACGGTGCCGGCGAAGATTTGCGATGCAGGATTTTTTTTTCGCTTAGCCTATGCGCGGTGAAACGATAACGAGCGTGGAATCGTGGCCGAACTATCAGGGAATGAGAACAAAAATAATGCTCTAGGTCAAGGTTGATAGGCGAGTGATTTACGCGTGGGACTTGGAGTGCTGGCGAAGCCAATTTCACTTACCGCGAACTGTGAAATGGACGTTTGACGACAATGTTGGAAAACCAATTTTCTTTTTTTTTTTTTTTTTTTTTTTCTTTTTTTATGTCAACAACGCAGACTTACATAGCCTAGCTGGCAGACGGCGAACGAAGGAATTAATTTCAGAGGATATTTCTGATGCAAATGTGGCATTAGGTGTAAATTTCAGATATTCTCCTTGGACATTGAGTAAAATTTCATCGGAAACATCTAGTAGGTATATTATTTACAGCTGAAGAAGAAAATCTACGTATTAAAATTGATTTTGTACCGAGACCTAGGGATGAGGGTAGGTTCATTTTTCGTCTTATGATCTTAGGATAATTTTGGAAGTATCTACAGAAATTCATATATATATATATATATATGTTACCGTCAAAACTAGAATTTTGTCATTTCTAATTTTGACTAGTCTAAACTAGAATTGGAAAATGCGTTGGGCGATTCTAGTTCTGACTGTTTAAAACAAGAAAATAAATTTTTGATTGAAACTAATAGTGTCAAAACCAGTTACCCAGTTTACCAGCATTTTTCTTATAGGAAAAAAAAATGCTAGCCTAGGTTTAATATCTGTAATTTCTAATATCACGTGGCATTTTATTTTTTGCGGCGTTGTGGGGTCGACTAATCCTCAATAAGGATCAACTGAAAAAACTAAATTGGTGTATTCGACTAAGACTGAATACAGATTTGATGACAGCTGATAATAGTTTTGACTAAATTTTGAGGCAAAACTGGTTCTAACTTATTTCGGGTTTTGACATTCGCATGTTGTCTAGTACAAGAAGGGTAAAACGTAATTTTCCAATTCTAGTTTAGACTAGTCAAAACTAGAAATAACCAAATTATAGTTTTAACGGTAACATATATACGTTTCTGTTGAACTAGGTATTGGTATAAATTTTTATCCGATACCCTTGAAATTTGATACCTACACTTATTTGGATCTACACAAAGACAAATCCTATTGTTTTAGATCCAGATTGCCACTATGGTTCCTTTATTTCATCATATTCGTCATTTTTAATCAAAAGTTACAAAATTTGGTACAGACATTGAATATAATATTATATTCCATCATTCCGCACAATTTTGTATTAAACGGCATAATTGTTCGGGCATAGAGATGATTTGAAAAATCTTCAACTATTGCTAAGAAAATAATAAATAAAGTCCAGACAAACCAAAGCAGCCGGTCGAATGTAGGCTTACTTTTATTTAGTTTGCTGAGCAATCATTTGATAACTGGCATTTCACTCTTTCAGTTCATTATGAATTTACTTGACATTTCATTTTAAACGTAATATTTACCCACCATTCTTCCGAATAATTTTAATTGTTTTATTGTATTTAATTTCACAAAATTACATTATAATTGCAATAGTATATTTTGCTACGAGAGCACAAAGTGAGCGATCTTCCTCGCAAATTATACGAGTCAAGGTCGCTCATCTTACACTCGTAGTTGCGAATACTATTTTTCAAAATGCATGTGCAATTAAGTAAGGCGTTTGATTAATTGGAAGGAGGAGCGAAACATTTTCGTTGGGTGCTCCTGCCATTGACATTTGCTCTCTCTAGAAAATTTTTGCTCTCTGGTTGGAAATTTTATGTTTTTGGACCTTGAAAACGAATACTTGATCGCGCCTTTTGCGGTATGTATTACCAAAAATGTTTTCAACGAACTTAAATGTTTTATTTGATTTATATATTTTCGATATATTGATTGATTTATTAATTCATTGTGAATTTTATAAGCGTTTAATTTTGGTAGTAATTTTTACACGCAATTGTGCGAAATATTTTTAATTTGTTTATTATATTCATTTAGTTATTTTTCACTTATTTAGTTAATTCTTTTTTCTTTATGATAAGGAAAACATAATTTTCTAGAATTGCTTGCTGCGCTAGAGTTTTTTTTTATGTTAAAGTTCTGCAATTTATTAAATTCTACTGGATCTTTATAATTCAGGGGTACCGTTTCTTTTTCTAATTATGTAACCCTAGGGCAGGCCGCACTCGAGAAATTCTGAGTCATATTTAATATTTGATGACTCTTGGATGTAACAGTGTGGCCAGAGCAACATATATACACTAGCTATGTAGTTTCACGAAGTTCAAAAGTGGCAGTCTTTTGACTTTTACAAGTCTATCTCAGTAATCTCTTTACCAGATTTTCTCGACTATAAGGAGCTCTGGCTCTAAGAATGTGTCATTTTTTCAAGAAAAGTATACGATATTGCTTGAAAATTATAAATTGCATGTTGGAGGTTGCCTAAATTCTGAGAAATAAATAAAAATTTAAATGTCTAAGGATCATTCGCTTTGAAACGGCGAATAGTTTTTGCTGTAAATTAATTCAAGATTTGAAATTGTTCCCCAAAGACACGTATGAATATTTATGTTACAACGACTATATGAGTAGGTAGTCCAAAATTATGGTCTCATTTGAAATCATGAATGTCAGATGAGTTGTAAAATGAAAAAAAAAAATTTTTTTTTTCCTTGAACTGATAGAAAAGGTCAGTATAGGATTACGTCGTGTTGGTTCGGACTAGTGTGCACTTACCATACAGATTTGATCGGTTCTTGAGTGTCCTCTTATTTGGTCATTCTAAAATTGAAAAAGTGTCTCGATTTATCAGATGTAGTGAAAAAAAGGGTAAGTTAAATTCCCAATAAATGGAAAAAAATGAAGAAATAAACTTATTATTAAATTAATTTCTAGACTTCGAAGAAAACGGGTTGTCTTAGTGCAAAGAGAGAGAGATCTGACTGAGCCCTAAATTATAACGTAGGACTTTAACTTCCAGCTCAAGGTTGGTACTTGTGCATTTTGTGTCCCATTTGACATTTTATATTAAGGTCGCATCCTTACTCTGATTTATTGAGTACAGGTCTCGTGAAAAAATAAATTATATCCTTTTGTTATGATTTAAAAACATTGTGTACTCCGTCCTAATTGAGACTCAGCTTGTTAGTTGTTACCGTAGGACTGCGACCTTCATATGAATATATAATTATTCAGCTACAAGAAAAATAATTTAAGATAATATAATTACCCCTACTTTATGCTAACAACCGACGAAAAAAATTAGACTTAGTCCTACGTCTGTGTACTGAGTCATTTTGATTAACACACAAGTTGGAGTATAGGACTATGACTTTCTGATTGACGATAAAAATGGATGCAGGAAAGAATTTTGTGTCTCTTTTCTGTGTTGGTCTTTGTGGCTTGCTGCTTTTGTGTTTCACTCCTTGTGTGTCAGTTGGTCAGCCAAAAGTCACCTCATATATCTACTAAATTTTTTCTTTTTCTTGGCAGCATGAATTATTTTTAATTTTGAAATATTCACTTTAAACATTGTTAGTTACCTAACAACTTCTTTCATTCCCTAAGCTAAAGTAGATTATAGTCGTTGAATTAAAACTGTTCTACACGATACATGCTTCAATTTCTATTATATCTCTTGTTACAGATAATCGATGTTATCTCGAGAATGGTGGCTCTGCGGAGAGCTTCTTTGTCAGCGAAGATCAGTCAGTATCATCGCTCATCGGTACGTAAAATTACTTTGTAATCATCATTTAATGTCGATTAATTTATCGAAATTGGGTCGTAACGAACTATACCGCCATTTCATCGATTTCAGGCACGTTGAAAATAATTGGAGATGCCAGCGAATTCGGTAACATCGAATTACGATTGAAAGAAAATGACAGTCCCGTATCGATTATTCCTTTCACTAAAAATTTATCATTGGTCAAACAGTTGGACAAAGAGGTAGGTAAATAGTGGAAAAACATAGATAATATATTAGTTAAATAGTTGTAATGTGACCAAAATATTTCTACTTCGGCGGTATTTTTTTGCATTTAAGTTTAGGTCGGTTAGTCCTTATAGTCATAATAAATTCCAAAAATACCAACTGTTCAGTGTACCTAAGTTTTTTCATCATCAAGATCTAAATCAATCACTGTTAAAAGTGACTTGGACCTAATGCAGCTTAATCTGGAAAACACTAGTATTTTGCTGTTCAGGATTAGGATCGAGAGAAAAGTGTACAAACCCTTTTCGATGAGCAACCAGTGTGGCGCACGACTAATTTTTCTTTTCAAAGTGTTAGATTCTTTTAGCGTACCTGCGTTTGAAAGATTAATTTTTTCTAATAATCTACGGGTAGGGTCGACTTTCTTCGTCGGCATTTATTTTTTACTGTTTTAAAATGTTGAATTATTATTTTGTAAAATTGTAACGTTACTAGTGAGAAAAATAGGCTCTTGATTTCTCACTTGAAGAGGCGCCGAAACTTTACGATAAACTGAACTACGAAGCAGTAAGCCTACATAAATTTTAGCCCCTCCTAACAGCTATAGTTTGATTCGAACAAAACGTAAGTCCAAACAATGTACAAAAATTGCTTTCGGCTGTTTAGTACTAATTTTGTCCTGAATTACTTCAACTTTTTAACCCTTTTATTTTTGAAGGCGTCAGTGCCTTTAAAGCTGAGGGTTAATGTCTCTTTTCAAGACTTAGTTCTTGTAATAGGGAAAATTAGTCTTGGTTTTTTGGCCATGAAGTAGGTATTGTACTTCTTACAGGATAAATAACTAAGACCAACACGATACCTAGAGTTGAAAGAAAAAACTGGATTATGCAAGACCAGAGGCGTACTCTAATGGGTTTTTTTAGATATTAAAATATCCCTCGGACAAAAAAAAATTAAAAATATGAAAATAAGGTGGAAAATTATAAGACTATACCTACTTTGTTCCAAAAGAGAAATGGAAGAATTCTTGAAGGCACAAACAGGCGACCTCAGAAAAACGTTTCGAAATTTTAATTACATTTGTTAGGCAAAATTTTAAATTTAAACGCACAGGTTTATTCTGTTTGGCGTCCAATGTGAATCCGTACCGTTTCCACCCCCCAGTATGTGCAGCTGGTTGTTTGCGTTTCTCTTCTGGAACAGAGTAAGGTATTGTTATCCTTCAGGAAGCCTCAAGAAGAATTGAATTACCCAAATTTTATGAGCAGAGTGGGAAAAAAATTTTTTGTGTGTGAAACACCCCCAAAGCATAATTCTGGATACGCTGCTGTGTAAGCGTAAAATTTGAGAAAAAATTTGAAAAAACTAAAATGTTCGCCATGTTTGATCACTTATTTCTCGTCCTGATGGTAGTTTATGATTCGTTTGGAATATTTTAGAGTGAAACGAACGTAAGGTTTAGCTTAATAATCAATTATAGTAAAAACCTTGATAGCAAGATCAAGACTCTTGTGTATTCATCCGAATTTAGAACCAAGACTACTATGGTTTTGGTCTTGCTTTGGCTCATCAATGCTAATATTCGTGACCCTTCGTTAAAGTGGTAAATATCATTTTGATTCGAAAGTAAGAGCAATAAACCCATCGATCTTCTCTCCAAATAGTAATTTATTATATAAGTAAAAAATGAAGGTACAATGGTTACTTTTTTTGTGAATTTCTAAATTCAACCAAGTATAATGATTCCCAAGCCAGTCGAATATCTTGTTTCCCAATTTATAATGACTTACTTAGCGGTGACGTTTAATTTATTGCATGAAACTCTCCCTTTTGATATGTTTTTTCTTTGAAAACTTGGTATTAATTTTCTGTTGTCTTAAAAACTGAACTTGAACACAGTTTTGAAACACTCGTGCCAACCGAAAGATTTTTTAAATTGTTTTTTAGAAGATTGAAATTTTGAATTTTATCGTGTTCTCAATTTAAAAAATATTGTACCCGGATATATATATGCTGTTACGTGTCATGATTATGAGATTAATTTGTAATATTAAAGAAATTTACTGAATTCCACCTTACAACTTCGAATATTTTTCGCAACAGCACTCGCGACTACTGCTACTTTTTAATTATTTATGCAGCTCTTTTCGCAATACTTATTCATTTTTATTTTCAGGGTATCGAAGGTCCAGCCTCTGTATTCGTGAATGTAATTTGCGATAGACGCAGAACCTTAGATCCGGTGAGATTCTATCTTTGATGATGACGTCAGTTTCTCAGCAAAAGAATTAATTAATTAACAATTTTTATGGTTTTCTTTGTGTGTTTAGAGTTTCATCATACCTATTAATATTCGCGTCACAGATGTGAATGATAATGCTCCTCAGTTTGCTGGGGCACCATATTTGCTGAATGCTTCAGAGGTAAGCGTGGAACTTCACCCTTAGGATAATTCAAATTTTAGGCCAAGTTGCAAACAGGTAGTTTCAAATATGGTGTTTTGTCGTGTTTCAGGTGACTGTCGTCGGTACCAGAGTGCTGCAAGGCATTCGAGCTATCGATATCGACCAGCAAGGTCCATTTTCGACGGTTCAGTATTCGGTCCAACCAGGATTGTACTCGGTAAGCAAAACATGCGTATACTAAACTCGATACATTATGTGTTTTTTTGTTCTGTTTTTATTTTTCTACAAATTTAGACATTTTAATTGCCCCATGATGGTTTGCAGGACTACTTTTCGTTTGTCAATGGACTGGAAGGAACTTTGGTGTTGCGGAAGGCGTTGGACTACGAAACGTTGCCAAATTTTACCGTTACAATTCGAGCTCAGGTTTGTTAAATTACTTCAGTGTGAGGCGCATATCCTGTATATTCTACAGGCATACAACCCAACTATATTCTGGCACCCCTCCAATATAAATTTCATAAGTTATACGTTTTTCTCTACACAATGGCTGTCACCAAAACTGTTTCTTTTTTATTTTCTAAAAGTTTTAATCGGCCAGTGTATCTATAGGAGTTCTAAAACGTGTGATTCATTATTATAAACCAAGCCCCCCATGCAATAAACTTTATTTCATAAATTATTTTTGTTCCAGTATCAGTTGACATTGATTTTGGAGAAGAAAGTTTAAATTATCAAATTCACTGCCCCGAACAATTTTATTTTATTAAAAATGACTTAAGTTAATGAAAAGAAAGAAAAAAGGAAATTGCAAATAGGTCTAACGTCTAATCGAAGTTGATGTTTCCCTCTGTGGAAATCTGAATAGTGCTCAAGCCAGCCAGTTTTTTTTTTCATTTTTTTTATTTTTTTATTTTTTTATTTTTAATTAAATTGAAATAATAAAATCCTACACTCTGCAATCAGGGGAATTCAGTTCGAAAAATAAACGTTTTAGCTTCAGTTTTAACCTCAAAAGTCTGATTTTTCGAATTTTCTGTCGCAAAAAAATTTCATTTCGTGAATTTTAAATATCGTAAAAACATAAGTTCCAAAAAAATTCGGAAATTCAAATTTCTTTACAGGTAACAAGTCGTCGTTGCTATCTCATCGTACGTATCTATTATGTGGGGTGCCATGCGATACTATTGGTAGAAAAGAGAAAAACCAAAGTTGTAGGACGACAAATCAGATTCTCCTAGTTTAACTCCGACCTGCAGGTCTGAGAGTTAGTGAGCTAGGTATTTTTCACTTTATTTTAGCAAGGTTTTCAATTTTTACTCCTTTTAACTAATAGGTAAGTATATTGATTTTCCCCGACTACGTTTGAAAGTGAGGTTAAATTTTTTGCACGTCCTGCTTTCTAATCTCATAAGAAAAAAAGACTGATACTGAACTTCAATCAGGGAGTATTTGAATTAAGCACCATTGATTCAAGTCTACAATTATTTTTACTCTGATATTACATCGAATAGGCTAAGACCTGTGCTAGAAACTAACAACCCTTGTGCCTGAAAAGAATGACAGATTTCTTGCAGATACCGTACATTTCAGATTAATATACTAATGTATTTCAGGCTAATATACTAATTTACTATTTTTATTTTGTTTTTTGTTTTTTGTTTTTTTAGGATCAAGGAAATCCACCGCAGTATTCAGAAGCGATAGTTTATGTTAACGTCATCGATGCTGATGATCAAAATCCAAAATTTGGGGACGATCGATATTTTGCTGCATTGCCGGACCATGCTACCCAGGTATAAAAATATTTTATAACAACTACCTAAAACGAGGTTGATTTTAAGAATTTTTAGCTGACGTCTCAAAGGCATCGAAAGCGTCAGATGTTGAGTCTGTAGGATATGGAAAAAAGTGCTGCGCCTGTACCACTTTTTAGAATCGTGCTGTTCGATTTAAAAAAGAACTCGAAAAAACTTTTTACTATTTCATACGATGCCAAATTTTCTGACCGGACTCGATGACTACGTTCTGATGAAGAGTTCGAGCTGAAGGGAGGTTTATATCACATGCTTTTTTTATAAAAAAATTTATTCGATTTTAATAATCAAATTTTTTGAGTTTCGCCGTTTCACAAAACTATAATGGCACTAAAACCATGGGGTTAAACTGAGAAATAACTTTTTTAACAGAACTGGCCAGAATTAAAAATTCATGTTGACTATCCATAAGATATATTCATGTCAATTTGGAAAGGCGTGGGTATAAAAACATTTTTCCTTTATGGGAAAATGCTAGGTTATGTATATCCCTCAAATCCCTTATCCCGCTCTTAAAATTTCCTAGTTCGCAATTATGATGCCATCACTTCCTCATTAACTAAAATTGGAAGAGAAAAATTTTGGATAGGCCTTCAGCCTAAAGACATACATATCCATGTAAATTTAAATAAGTGTAAGACTGTTGTTTTGCCATATCGAACTCATCGATTATTTTTATTTTTTTTTCATTTATTCCAGGGAACCAGACTACGAATCTCACCGAAAGAAATTTCAGCTTATGACCAAGACTTGGGAATCAGATCATTGATTTATTACAGTTTCAATTCTGGTAAGTCTGAAGATAAATTTGAAAAATTAGTTCAGCAACTTATGCTAGAAAATGTAGATTTTCTTAATCAAAAAATTCTAAATAAATTAATTAACAAATAAGTACAATAAAAACACCAAAATATTAAAAGTATTTCGTAGAATATTGGGTAAAAATTGCGTTTAAAATGAAATGTCCAGGAAATTCATAATGAATTGTATTGTGAAATTATAAAAAACAAATTATTTAACATTTTAAAACCAATAAAGCTCCAAAATGAAACGTAATAGGATGTACTGAACGCACCATCCGGCCGATTTAGATCAAAAATAATAGGATTCATACTTACCTAGATCGGGATAAGTATTAAATTTCATGATTACCTATCAAATAAAAACGGCGACCAGCAGTATCGTGGCGAATAGAAATGTATTATATATGTTTTATATATATATAATAATTATGAATTTCATCCAATTGTGCCAAAAGTCTCCTGGGATCATGAAACGAAAAACAAACCTACCCTCGATCCTGAATCTTAATACCATATAAATTTTAATATGTAGATTTTATTCTTTGAAACTTTCATAAAAACACACCCTTGAATTAATGCACGCAATTTCACCCTTTTTCTTCGTCTCATATTGATAAAATTTTGCGTATTTGTGTTGCAGAAGGATCAGACGATCGATATTTTGGTATCAACAGGGATACTGGAAGTATATTCGTCAAACGAAATATTCCCGATGATGATTTTTTCCAGCCAGCAATTTTGGTTGTTCGGGTAAGTTGAAATGATGAAAGAAAATTATCTAATGCTGACTTACGACAGGCTAATTTCGAAAACAAATTTTCGCAGGCCTCCCAATACGACAATCCAGATCGATACGCTTTAGCAACATTGACCATCAGTCGACCTGGTACTTCGTTTCATGACCTACAATTTCTACACGATAATTATTACGCTGCCATATTGGAAAACGTGCCGGTTCATAGCGTTCTATTGACGGTTATTACAAATAAACCGCGTGATAAAGTGAGTGTTGTCACTTGTCTGCGCATAAGTTCAATTATGATTATTATTACTCTAAATATTATGTTACACTTCACTCAATCACCCTCATTCCAATTATATTCTACGAATCTGCCATTTAACCCTATATGAAATGCCGCCGTTTGTTACTCTGAACCATTTTTTTAATCAAATCATTCTCCCAGAAAACGTGATTCCAACTGAGGCGTCCGAAATCGATTGCCTTAGTTTAAAAGGCAATTTCAAATCAAAAGCTCATAAAGTCAATCAGATGATTACTTCTATCCTAATTAGGTATTTCTTAAAAGAAAGCAAATCAAGTCCCCCATCAAGTGCCTTCCAAGGTTCCAGGTCATTTTCCCAAATCCATTTGCCCGAAAGTCCATTTTCCCAAATGCCAGTTTTCAGAATCTTCCCGAAAAATCATTTTCCCGAATGAAAAATTTCCTAAAAAATACTAATTATTAAAAAAAAAAAAAAAAATCTCGTAACCCAATCTCCCACAATATAGTTTTTATGCTTTCATTGTTGGAAAAATTAAAGAAAATAAAATCAAAAATTTTCAGGAAAATGTCCATTTGGGAAAATAGCCTTTCGGAAAAATGTCTGGGAACCGCCTACCAACCTTCCTAACTTATGCTTACGTTCGAGTACTTACCTCAGGCGAATTCCGGATTTTGTTGGAGGAAGGAGGCATTGATATAGGGGGTCTGGAAATAAAAAACTTTTGATCCTTACTGGCCTTCGGTTCAAAAACAAATTACCTACTCGAAAAAATGAAATATTGTTCAAAAGAAGCTTCTTATCAACTCCAATTTTACCCGCTGACAACCGTTATTGCCCGTTCGATAATTTACACAGTATCCAACTAAAAAATTATAACTTCTTTTTTCTTAAACTTGGTTTATTATGCTGTATTTTACTACTCATTCTTACCCCCTATAGTACCTACTGTAAATATATTATAATTTTTTCAAATTATTTTTCTTATAAATTAACTTATTGAAGAATTTGAAAAAACAATTCAGACAATCTTCATCTCGGTAGACGCCCCCTCCCCGTCTGGATTCGTCTTTGGCATACTCAGCTACATGATAGATTTTTTATAGCCTCCCGGTGCCCGGTGTCCCAGTAATCTGGTTATTCTGAATTTAACGTTGTATGAACGCAGCCATTGCTGAGAAAACCGAAATAATCCTAAAACAATTTTTTATCGTTGAAAAATTGCAGAGACTGAAATATTGGTTAAGTAGCTATACCGACGTGTTCAGCGTCACCTCGAGCGGTGACATCACTCTTCAAAAGGCTTTAGATTTCGAAACCGTCGATAACTACGAATTTCTAGTATTTGCGACAGATGGATTTATGGTAAGTGTAGGTATATTCATTTCGAATGAATAAACATTTAGCACTACTTTAACGTTACAAACGAATAGGCTGTAGAAGATCGCTGCGAGTCTATAGGTTGATAACTATTAAACCACAAGAACAAGTGATATGTCTAATGTAGATGCAATTAAAATTTAACTTCTTTAATTAGTTCGTCTCTCACACCCAGTTTGTTTCATGCTAGTTGGGATAATGTTGGAGACTCATTGCTAGTTTTTCACATTATTTTTCCAATGGTTAATTTTCATTTTAGGAGAAACCATACTTATACAGGTATCATAAAATATGAAGTGTAGATTATAACTATAAATTAATGGAAAATATCAATAGAGTATTTTCTTCTGCAATTTTCGCGTTTATGTTCATCTTCCTCTTCAGCTTCTCGATAATGAAAGAAAAATACAGATTATTGTGATTTTGAAAAAATATAATTTTTACCCTCTGTGTCTCAGCCACCATAATATTTACAACAAAAAAAAACTGATAAATGTAAAGAAACTGTTTTCTTCTAATTTTATGATCATTATTTGTACCTATACATTCTTAAATAGTTTTATTCCGTATCACTGATAGTTAACGAGAAAAATTGAAAAAACGATAAGTTGTCACGCTTTCGAGCTCCATCTAGCTGAACCACAGGGGGTAGAGCATCCCTATCACTCATTAATAAGGACTATCCTCACAATATTGGGGGTTCTAGCCTTTTGTGGGTATCAATTTCTTTTCAAACCCTTCTCTAAAATCATTATATTTGTGCTGTTTAGTTTTGTTACTTTAGACGAACTCGTTATGATTAATCGTTTGGCATAGAAATGAAATGTAGACTGTGGTTTCGGTTTCTCTATAGGCACCTGTTTCAGATTCATTGCCGTACCTATAATAAATAATTCATTCGTTTGAAAATTAACAGATTATATAAGGAATTATTTCCGAATATTCAAAAATTACCTATTTTTCGATTTTTGTTAATGGTTCATAAGTTGAATTGAGAAAATCATAATTTTTTCGATATATTGTCTATAGCTTATGCACATAAGTATCCGTAAGTTTTACGAGTGACCTAAGTTTTTAATTTAATTGACTGCCACAGCTCTATGAGAATAGGAGACGCGTAATAAATCATAAGACTAGGTACTGTTTGAAATAACCTAAATTATGTGGCAAGTACATCGACACTTTAATCGGTTTTCACTGCAGGAGTTAGCTACAACGTTTCCTTTATTGCGTTATAAAAATTAAAATATTCGAACAATAAGTTAGTATATCTGTGTGTAGAATACGAGTGCATCGGTGAACATTTCCGTACTCAACGTGAACGACTGGGATCCACGATTTCGATACCCTCAATACGAATTTTTCATTCCGGACGTGCCTCCTAATCAGTTGATGCCTGGAACGGTGATAGGCAAAGTCGAAGCGGCCGATGGTGACCGAGGAGATCACATATCGTTATCATTGCGAGGACCACACGCTAGGTAGCCACCATAAAAATTGAGGCGCACCATTTTACGATCCGAACTATAGATTATTCTAAATAACGTTTGTTTTTCAACTGCCACAAAATTTCGATTCGCAGATTATTTACCATTGACGATTCGGGAGAAATTTTCATAAACGATTTAAGCACGGTCAACAGTTCGACAGTGCATTTAGTAGCCGTTGCTACCGACTCCGGTGTACCTCCGAGACAGGTAAGCAATATTTTTTCTACCCGGAACGAATAACTTCGTCTAGTTGTCTTAGAATTACCTCCTCAAATTAATTATTGAATTTGACGTGATGTTGATTATTAAAAAACCAAAATCCATTCTTAGAATAGAACAGTAGTATCAAAAATCAAGTCTCATGTCTTGTAATTTAAATGGACCTTTCCGAGCATTTTGTACCTGGGCTATTTTCCTCAGATGCGTCCCCGGTGGCAGCCGTAATTCCTTGAGATTCACTTGCTCAAAATTTAAATTTATATAGCTGATTAATGAAATTTCAATCAAACGTTGCGACATTTCTTGCTCAGCTTGGATCAGTAATTCAAAATCATGCTACTTACAGTTTCAGCTATACGCTAACCAGAAATTTAGTGGCTCGTCAAATTTCCACGTATCCTCCTCTCCCCCTCATTGGGAAATAATTACTCTGTACCTATTCTGAACTGGCCATAATCACCAATTTAGATGCCACGTAAATTCCACTAGCAATTTTCCGTATTAAATCTTGAGACTACAAAATTAGAATCTATATTTAACGAATGTTATTAGTTAAATTTAAAACGAAAAAGAGAAAAGTTGTAAGAGAATTTAATTTATTCATATGCCCTCACTTATGAGTAGCCAAAAATTATTACCAAGAATAGAAAATGGTTCCATCTTCTTTCTCAGTCAAATTTTCAGAAAAGTTGATCCCAAATTTCTAGTCTAATTTAAAAGAAGTACCTAGACCATCAAGGGCGTAGATAGCTTCATCTTTAGAGGGAGGTCCATATCTTCTCATTTTGTTTTTCTGTCTTTCTCCGACTGCCGCAATACTTCCAGCATCGAAAAGAACCCTATTTTCAGAAGACCAACTTTTTTTAGCCAAGAGGGTGTCCAGGCCATCAGGACTCCATCCCCTTATTTAAGTCCTCGTAGAACACGTTTTTTTAAATCATACACGGTAATACCAGCGATGAGGTTATAACCCGAGCTTCGTGTATGTTGATCGATATCGATAGTCTTTGGGCTACTCAGGGACGAACTCCCCCCTTATGTATTTCAATATGCGAATTCAAATTTTTCATTCAAATATTAATTTACACGTAGGCGTCAGTTCCTGTCATTGTGCACCTACCAGAAGCGGTCGTATCATCGGCTAGTCATTGGGTACCTCAGAATACGAGCTTTGCCATATTAATATCGTTCGTCAGTATTCTGGGTGTTCTGGCCTTAGTCATCGTTCTCCTAATTTTGCACATACAAAAACAGTAAGTATCATCCTTCATTTTTATAATACCTTCTTTATTACACGCAGTCCTCTGATTTCAAAATAAAATTTTTAAAAATCTAGCGCAATAAGCCTGCTAGAAAAAATAGATTTTCGATAAAAAAGAATTATGAATTTTGATGGTCACATTAATTGTCCTTAAATTTACATGCGTTAATGGTATGTTATGATTGTATGAAATTTATTAGTTGCTGACAAAATATTAGACAATGTGAAATTTAAAAGCATTATTTCTTGAAAAAATGAAAAATTAATTAAGATGATAAAGTATGGTAAATAATCATATAATTTAAAATCAAATCAAAGAAATACGATAAAGTTATAAAATTAAAAAAAAGAAAACATGAACATTGGATAATTTTCGTAAAAAGGAAAGTTCATGCAAATTAGAAAAAAAAAAGAGAAAAAAAAAGCATTACCGGAAATACCGTACAGTCGATATGCACCAAAATTGATAGCATGTTACAATAAATTAGAATAAATATTTTTTTCAACTCTCGTACATATTTCAAAATTCCGCATTTTATGACCGAAATAAAAACAAAAATAGCAGTACTGGAAGTACCTTTCGGACAATCCGCGCCAAAATTGGTAGCATCCTACAAAAAATTGTAATAAATGTGTATTCCGAATTTCATGACTATTAGTGCGAAATTGAGCATTTTTTAGCCAAAATAAAAACAAAAATGGTGTTACCAAGTACCGTCCGGCCGATCGGCACGAAAATTGATAGGTCAGGTCCTTCAAATTTCGTGATTATCGGACAGAAATTTCAACCAGTACCGGGGAACAAGAAAACTATATATATACACACCCGCGCGCACACACACCTACACACACACACACCCATATATATATATATATATATGTAAGTTCGTTTTCGGGTATTCCACTCGATCTAATTTGCACATAAATAAAGTTTAGCAGAGTTTATTGACACGATTAAAAACGGTAGTGAAATTAGAAAATTCAAGATTATTATACACAAAGAAACGAACGAAGATACGACTAGGTTTTATCTGTCTTTCTGAAACGGCGATTAACGGACGAATGAATGAATGAATGAATGAATTTGATAAATGAAATCGACGTTCGTTACAAAAAGAAAATAGTCATGTTGAGTATGGTCAAAAATGATGTCATTTAACAAAGGATGGTCGAGTCGATAATACATGAAATGATGTAACTTAAAGATAATAAGATCGGAACGGTAAATATTAGATAGTCGAATAGTGTTGATTTCTTTATGTGGGTCAAACAAAAATAAACATTACAAATTCATGAAAGAACAAGAGTAACATACAAAATTGTAGTCATTTGAAAAAGAAGAGTGTTCTTTTTACATCCCCACACCCTGCAAACAAAAGACATTAACAAATAATGGACGGATACAGCTTCGAAACATGGTAAAAATTCGATTCTTGCTTCTGATAGCCGGAGTCAACCTGAAAAATTGAGCTAGAGATTTGTTTTACGATTCTATAAGGTCTAGTTCTGATTTCGTCCAATTTATTTTTATTTAGAGGATTTCCATGTAAAACAAATACGAGGTCCCCTACTTTGAAATTATTTTTTACTTTATTTTTGTCAAATCTTTTCTTGTTCATATTATGGTTTTTACATGAATTATTGAATGTGATTTCTCTGTCTTTTGCTAAATCAGTTACGTTATCTCCGAATTTGGAAATTACTTTAATTTTTAAATTGTTCATTAAGTAATTCGGAGGGTATTTAGTGACAGAGTGTATAGTATCGTTATATTCTTTTACGCATTCTTTTAATAAAAGGGACCAAGATTAATTTTTATTTTTGATATTCTCGTTTACTTTACATCTCAGCCTGTTAACTAAGGTCTGATTAAGTCTCTCATTAAGTCCATTGGAAGATGGACAATCTACTGCCGTGAATATCAAATTAATATTATTTTGTTTAGTAAAATCTTTAAATTCTTTAGAGTTCAGACCTCCATATTGATCGGCTAGTAGATTTGAGATTTTGTTTCCTCTTTTGAGGGCTATTTCTAATAAAGTTATAAAATCTTTAGAATTTTGAGTTTTGGAGGTCAATGTAAAGGCAAAACGAGTAAAGTAATCGACTAATAAGTGGCAATATCTTTCTTCTGAATTATTTTTAGCAAAACCTCCTATTGTGTCCATGGACATATATTCGAAAGGTTCCTTAGCTGGTCCAAGGTGAGAAAGATGTCCAAATTTCATAGGTATTCGGCTTTTGTTCTTGATACAGACAGTGCAATTTTGGCAGAAATTTGTTATTAATTTATTAAAATTTTTGTTATAAAAAAGGAGAAATAAAGTTAGTCGAATTTGATTGGACCCTATGTGTCCAAATTGTAAATGGGTTTTTTTTATTATTTCTTTGGCAAAATTGTCCGAAATTATAATTTTTTCTTTTGCTTTTTTATGTTTTGAGAAAATTACATTATTTTTAATTAATACATTATCATTTTTAAGTTTTTTAAAATCATTAAGTGCTGTTTTTTGATCTTCTATTATTTCTTTTATTTCAATAAGATTGACGACTCTGAGTTCGGAAGAGGCCTCAAAATGATCCAAAACAGGATTGCGAGACAAACAATCCGCTTCATTATTTGTTTCTCCCGGCACATATTCTATTTCAAAATTGAATTGGGACAATTGAAGCATTAATTCTCTAAGTTCATCATCGAATTTTGTGTTAATTTTTAAATTTTCTAAGGGTTTATGATCAGAATAAACTTTGAACTTCAGTCCCAATAATCTATGTCTCCAATACATTAGGGCTTCTTTTATGGCCAAATATTCTAGAAAAACTGCTTTTTTTCTTTTCTGGGCATCGTTAAGTTTTTTTGAAAAGAAAGCAGTTAGTTTGAAAGAGCCACCTATTCCTTCCAGACTAGCATCGGTTTGTACAATTGTTTCCCTATTTGGATTAAATATTGCAAGGCACGGTTTGGAACATAATAAATCTTTAATTTTTTTGAAACTTTCCTCGCATTTATCGTTCCATATGAAATGTGGGTTTTTCTTTAATAAATTATGTAAAGGGGCTAAAATTATTGATGAATTTGGCATGTAAGAACGATAAAAATTTACTTTACCGAGGAATTGTCTTATGTTTTTTTGATTTTTTGGGGTTGGGAAGTCCCGAACCGGTAACACATTATCGAAAATGGGGTGAATCGCATTATTTTGAATGTAATGACCTAGATATTTTACTTTATTGTGTGCAAGGTCACATTTGGTCAGATTAAGTCTGAACCCTTCTTCATATATAGATGTAAAAAATCTTTTTAATTGTTCTATGTGTTCCTCCAATGTTTTTGAAAAAATTAAAATATCATCTATATAATTCACGCAAAAATCATCTAGGTCTTTTCTTTTTAATATGTTTCTTAATATTCTTTGAAAAATTGCGGGGCTAGTTTTTAATCCAAAATGCATGTTTTTCCAATTGCAATGTCCAGTCTGTGTTACGAAAGCTGTCTTGTATCTATCTTTCTTTCTTATGGGTATGGACCAGAAGGCACTATTAATATGAAGAACTGAGAACCATTTACAATCTCTAGCTTTCACAATTAGATCCTCAATATGGGGAAATGGTTGACTCTCGGGCACAATTATTTTATTTAAAGCTGAGTAGTTGACGCACATTCTATTTTTTACTTTCACACCTTCGGCGTTTTTTTTTTGTAAGCCAAAGTCACAGGAGCAGCGAAGGGTGAGGTTGACTCCTCAATCATGTCAGCTGCAAGAAGCTTTGAAATTTGGTTCTCTATCTCTTTTTGGTCGATTATGTTACATCGATATGGTTTGCGAGAGACATATTTATGTTCGGTTAGCTTAATTACAGCGCAATAGTCTGTGACTTTACCGACGTCGTATTTACTCTTTGCAAAAACATAATCATAATCTTGAATGACCTTACTTAATTTCTTTTTCTTTTCATCGTCTAAATGTTCTAGATTTAACTCTGTCTTGGAAATTTTTACGTTACAATTTTCTAAATTATACTTTTTCTCCAAAAAATTTTTAGTATTCTCTTTTTGTTTCTGAAAAATTTTTAAGTTTTCGTCTTGGCAAAGGCTAAATTCTCTATTTAGGTCTAGGCCTATTAAAAAATTGTAATTAAATTCCTTTTCATCAAGAATGAAAACATAAACTTCTTTGTTTTGTGAAAACATTTTTACTTTTATTTTAGCTATTCCTAAAACCTTCCCATACCCGCTGCTCATCCGAAAAGATTTATTGACGAATTTAAAAGCCTTAACTTTCATAGAATTGATCAGGTTTCTATTGATTATAGAAATATTTGAGCCTGAATCATAAATTCCTTTACAGAAAATGCTATCGTTAAGGCATAAATTTATTTTAATCAACGGGGGGTGATTTAGTTTTTTGTTTTGTCATCGGATACAGAGTTTTCAATTTCTAATTTATTAATTGTTTTGTTATTATTTGGCTTGTCTTTGAACCAACAAAGAGCCTCCGTGTGGTACCTTTCAGAAAAGCCTCTTTTTTCACAATTAGTGCAAGGTTTCTTTTCTGCACCGCCTGATTTTCTCTCATGTTGGTTATTATTGTTATTTTTTTTATTTTTCATTTCGAAATTGTTTGTATTAGAAGTTTTATTTTTATTTGAAAAAGTTATATTTTTATTATTATGGTCATTATTTTTGTCTTCCGTCTCGAATTTTTTTAGTTTATCATGCAAAATCCAAATAGGACGACATTTTTTTTTAAAGAATTTTGGATGTGGACAGGGAGTCCCAAAATAATTAAATCTAATATTACAAGGTCGGGCAAATTCCTGTCTAATTCTAACAAAAGTTTTTCTTTTTTAACAACAAATTCTATATACGAACCACTCATGTACCTGTAGTTATAGGCGTACCGTATTGGCTTCCAGGAAATTTGCTCTCCAGTCGGACCATGCAGTGCTTAGTCCTAGTTTCTTCTGATTGATGGTGAACTAATCTGCCATCGATGTTTCTAAGCAGCTCTTGAAGACTTCAATTTGTTTTTGGCCATCTAACTTGAACCGCTGTGACTCTCTCGAAGGCGTCGCACCAAGAGATGACGTTTTTATTTTTGGGTGAAAATTTTTCTATGAGAAAGTGCTTCATGATGCTGGTCACTGACTCATCCTTGTCTTTCTTTGAGGTGGTTATGAATTGGTTGGCGTCCTCTTTCAGTTTGGCTTGGTCGGAGGGTGAAAATTCTGGCAGCAGATAATCCTTGAACACGAAATTCTCGTCGCTGTCGAGGTACAGTTTGGCCACGTCAGGAGGGATGGAGACATTGATTGTCCTGTATTGTCCCCTTGAATTCTTCGGAGGACCCAAGGCCATAAGCTCTTTATGGAGTGTGGTCTTTTGTAGTTCTTCAGGAAAGGCGAACCATATTCCATCTCCAAACAGTCGTATTCTTTTTATATTCACTGTGGTTGTTTTATCGGTACCCTCGGCCATTATTAACAATTGAATTTTGGTCAAAGCCATTGCGAAAAAGGAAATATTTCGGATTTTTTTTTAAAAAGAGAATTTTCTAATTTGTAAGTTTGTTTCTAGGTATTCCACTCGATCTAATTTGCACGTAAATAAGGTTTCGTGAACTTGTAATCAAAAGCAGAGTTTATTGACACGATTAAAAACATCTGAAACGGCGATTAACGGACGAATGAATGAATGAATGAATGAATTCAATAAATGAAATCGATGTTCGTTACAAAAGGAAAATAGTCATGTTGAGTATAGTCAATAATGATGTCATTTAACAAAGGATGGTCGAGTCGATAATACATGAAATGACGTAACTTAAAGATAATATGATCGGAACGGTAAATATTAGATAGTCGAATAGTGTCGATTTCTTTATGTGGGTCAAACAAAAATAAACATTACGAATTTATGAAAGAACGAGAGTAACATACAAAATTGTAGTCATTTGAAAAAGAAGAGTGTTCTTTTTACATATATATATATATATATATATACACATATGAATTTAAGTTATTGGTTCCAAAATTTTTCTGAGGTCGTGAAACGAAAGATGTACCAAGTCCCAACCTGAGGGCTAATACCGCACCAAGCGTAATAAGTAGATTTTCTAGAGGAAACCTACTTAAAAATATGCGAGCATTGGAAACTTATAATTGCGGTTTTTGTTGTTTTTTTTGTTTTGTTTCCTGGCAGCAAAAAACCGAAAACTGTGGCCAACAGCAAGCTAGATAGCTTTTTCACGTCGCCGCCCGAAAAACAGCTGTCAGCATTCGGTAAAGTCGAAAATCCTGTATTCAACGGTACGTCGGAATTTCGTCGTACCTCCGGTTCTTCTAGTCCTTTGTACACGGCCACCGTCAAAAGTAAGTTTTCTCTACGACATAAAATTATACATAGGTATATCACATCATCCGGCCGCGTGGATTGGCGGTGGAGTTTAAAGTCTAGACGTTTTAGTGGTACCGTCTCGTGTGACCGAATTCAAGTTACAGACTTTGCCCCACGCTACGCAGGAACGTCCAGTCGCAACGGGCTGAATCGAAACGCGGCTCAACGTAGTCCGCCGACAGTACCGCATCGTATCCACCACAAGGTGGCCCCGGCACCACCACAAGTTCCTAATCTGTCGAGAACGCCGACGCCTCAGCATACGGCCAGCTCGTCGCGCACGCAGACGCCCAGTCCGCAGAGTAACAAATGCGGCAACGGATTGTGGTCGATGGGTTCGATACCTAAACGGGTGAAAAAATTGAGTTGGGACGACGAGACGGATGGATTTCAAAAACGAGTAAGTCGAATGATGGAAGTGCTCTTTACGTATGGTCTACCTTTACAATATAGCCTACGAATAAAATTTACTATACGAAAATACGATTTTCTCTAGGTAGACACGTGACTGTTACCTATCCTAATCAGTGGTGGTCGTACAGGTGGGATGGTGTGGGCTGGACCCTGAAAAAAAATCGTCCACTTTGGCCAGCCCCAAAAAATCTAGTACCCACCACCACTGATCGTGTACATAAGGTCTAAATCACATTAATCCCTCTGTATTGTTTTCTCACTGCAATGAGAATGTCACTTCATCCGCGTACAACTTTTGAACCTTTAAAAGCACACTCGGTGAAATTCATGGGCAACTCGTAAGCCAGTTCCACATCTTCGTCTATTTGTCAAAATGTATTTGACAAATAGACGAATATTTGTGGATTTACCGATTGTGTGATTGGCTTGCTCGTGTATTCGGTAATCATTGCTAAATACTACATAGGTTCCCGATGTTCCGGATTGTTGTCTGTAAATTGTCCCAAATCAAAAGGAACAAATATTTTTGTTTGCCGTACTTGGTGAATTTTTTGCATTTCACGCGTGTGTGCATCAGTGTGTTCATAATTTGGCGAGTACGATGGCGAACATATTCGATTATTTGTGTTCGACGATATTTAGCAAATAGATGAATGTGTAGAGCCCACTTTATATTCACCAAATAATTTTCCGAGCGAATGAAAAGTTCATTTTTATTCGAGTTGTGTATATTTCGGACTAATTTACCTCTTTTAATGACTAGGTACTTGAGGTAGCATGAGCTAATTGTATTTTGTCAAGTTGTTATCGATAAATTGTTTTTTTTTCTCAACGTTCCATTTGGCTTTTACAAAATATTTTATTAATGGCGTTTTTTTTTACCATCGAACAATACGATAGCGTAAATAAACTTGTTCAATTAAGCAATAATTTCTGCATTTTGTTTTTTTTTTTTGTTTTTTTGTAAACTGGCTATTCAATTTGAAAAAATACGGCATTTGTTCTTTGAAGAAGCAGTTTGATTTATTTATCTTAGTAAAATTGAAAAGAAAATTTTTTCTCTTAAAAAGTGTTGAAATTTTTTAATTCGGTGGATAAGTTCTAGTGGAATGTTTTTCTTTCAAAGGTAAGAATGCGATTGTATCACATATGCCTTTTCTTTCAAAATAGATGGTTTAATTGTTTTATTTGAGAAATCAGTTTTCTGATTTCTGAACTGAAACCCTGAAGTAAAACATGGAGAACCAACTTTCAGCAGGAAAGATCAGTTACAAAAACTTCGAGTGTAGCTCTTTTTTTGCCGTATTAAACACTGCTTATGTCTGTGATCTCATCATCGTAACTTTTTTCGATACTCCAGGGCATAAAATAAGCACATATGCTCTTTTTTTATTCAAGAAAGGAGAAAAAAAAAAAACTAGGTATCCTATCATATATAAAGCCATAGACTAAATCAATGCCTTTTTTTACTGAGGGAGGGAAGAAATTAATCCAGTAAAAAAGTAAAGCATTTGAAAGGATTTAAACTCACCACTCTAAAAGAGTAAACTTCTATAATAGTTATACTGTAGATAAGGTCATTCAGTCATTCTCATTCATTTTATGAATTCAAACGGATCACTCAGCGTTCAGAAAATTATGTGGTCAATTCAAACGTGGGGACTTACTATGTATGAGGTTTAGGAGCTCAAACCCCCCAATGACAGTTGCTGCCTCATAGCTGGCCAATATTTGTCTCTATGATGTTAAACAAATTGCACAGATTACATTCAGTTGTAATTACTTGCATATACATGCAAGTAATGTATAAGTACCAAATCGTGACCAATCTCAACAATATGATGATGTCACGATTCCATATACAAACCGGCCCATCATTTCTCATCACTATTAGAAATGACGCAACTGGGCCATTCACACGAACATACGTAATCACAATATATGTGTGCTGGTGTGCGTGTAAATAAGCCCGTATATAAACCGTCCAAACCGACTCTAAAATTGCCAGTGTTTGCCCAGGTTTTAGCTAACCTATATATTTATATATGAAGTGATTGAACACGCAAAATCTGTAGATTACCTTCTAGTGAGAATGTCATTTCAGAACAAGGTATTCCACACCAAGAATACCCATTTATGACCTTTGTATTTTGAACTTGAACTAAAATGGTGGAAGAATATAATCCAAATCAAGATAGTTTATAACTTTTTTTTTTAAATCTTTGATGAAATTCACCAGGTGTGCCATTTTAAGAATCAAATTATCAGTGTCATTACTGGGTAGATTGGAATATCAATGCCTGTTGAAAGAATTACGCACTCAATTTGTCCTTCTCTCTTTCCTTGTCTTATCAAAAAATCTTGAAACTTGCCTAAATTTTTCTCGCTTTAAGTAAGGACATTAAATTGCATAAATTTATTTGAACATTAATAAAATTTATTTATTATTCTTATTTGTAGAAATGATTTTTATGTATGATTTTTTAGACCAGATTAAACCCAGACGTCAGCGTTACTCCTTTGGTAAATGAAACGAAAAGTACGGATCATATGAATCTCACTGTTTACTTCTGATACGAGCAACGAAAGTATTTCTAGGTCCTCTACGTTGACTGAATATATATATATAAGACTGACAAACTTAATGGAAAAGTTTTCCACCAAAAATCTAGTTTGTTTTCAAAACACAATGGTGCATTAGTAGCATAGATCTTCTGTCTTTCACAAATATTTCTCAAAATTGTTCTTCAACTATTCCTTTTTTTTTTTATTGGGTATCATAAAAAACTTATACACTAAAGAGTTGGCTGCTGCAGACAACAGAAATCAAGACAATTTAAAAAAGGGTCTTCTACTGTACACAAAAGAAAATGTGAATGCTCATGTACCTTTTTGTTCGGATCCCAAAACAGCAGCGAAATCTGTAGGTGGGATCCATTTCTCGGATCCAAGTTTGGTGGAAAAAATTCAACATTGGTTTGTCAGTGTGGTTATGATAGTATGTCTATAGTCAATGGTCCTCTACATGTATTGTTAATTGATTAACCACGTAATTTTGTTTCATGTATTATATTATTAGGCTATATCAAAAGATAGGAGCAAAAAAAAAAAAAAAAAAGATAATGTAATTTTAATTTTTTTTTTTTTGAAAGCGCAAACATTGTTAATACAATAATATGTAATCAGCAGTGTACCTACCTTGTAATCTTGATCACTGTTTTTTCCTCATTTTAACATTGTGACAGTAAACATTAAATTAATACCCCCACATATGTCACAAAAAATTAACTCAATCAAAATCGTCCGAAAAACAAGCGAATGAAGAAAACCGTAATAGGTATAGAGCACCTACCTACACCTATGAATTCATTTGAAATGATTAAACCACATTCAGAATTAAATCCATTACAAAATTATAAATAACGCCTAATGTTAAAATAGGATTTCTACGTGTAAATAGAGTAAGTATTATATTTTCAATGTAATTATTTGCAAAACAATTTTATAAATTTTTTTACCTTTTCCTCGATTTTCTTTTTTTGTTCTTGTATTGAATAAAACTTTTTCTAACGAAAAAATTTACTCTTTTCTTAATTATACTTATCGTGTTGGTATTTTAATGATTTTCTTTTTTTTTTAAAATCACTATTCGTCTACTTTTTTTTTTCAAACCCATTATCTGTAACTGTAAATGCCTCCCTCAATTATTGAAAATTCAAAAATAAAAACAACAAAAATTTTCTCCTAAAAAATTTTATAAACTTTAAAAATTAGGGTACAAAATATAACTTTGAAAACTACTCGCGAGGAATAATTAATTGAGCCACTTTCTTTCAAAAACTACTTATTTATTGGATTACTATACAACGTGTACTACTTCGTGAAGATGCAGGGGGGTGGTCCATGGTATGACTTAAAGCCTTTGACTATGTAGTACTGGACCAGTAAAGAAAGATGATTTCTGGTTAGACCTGCCGTAGCCAAGTAGACAACCAGAGAGCGTACCTTTTGACCTATCTTGTTTTGTTTATGTATGCTATCCGTGTGAATTTAAGGGATGTCTTTATCAGATGTATTCTAAATTGGTAAATTTAAGCAAAATGTTGAAAATACCCAGAAGGCGCACTAGGGCAGCCCACTTTTTCTCCGACGTGTCTTGACATTAGAAAGTACATTGGCCTTATGGAGCTTTACTGGTCCAGTATTATCTAGTCAAAACTCGGAGGTATGACTATAGTATAGTCGAAGATTTTATCCCATTATTATCAAATACTGACAGACGCTTCATAAATAGTACTCCATTTTACAAGCTTTTACCATCGTAATGGCTCATTCTATGTAAAAAATGGTAAAGACCTTCCTGATAGTAAATTTCATGGAAATCAATTTTGTACATAACTAATTTTTATATAGGTTCCATATTCACGGAGATAAATGACATTGGTAAAAACTGATTTTGAGGAATGCTCCATTCGCCCTACCGGGCTACACTCAGCACCCAGAGATAAGGACTTTTAGTATGTTGTTTAGGATAGTATTTTCTACATTAAAAAAACAGTTTTGTTTGTTAAGAACTTTAATGCTTGGCCTATTAAACTCAATCTAAAGTTTTTCAGTGAATGAAATTTTTAATAACAGATTTAATTCCTTACTCACTGTTTGATAATACAAAATATTCTTGCTCAATATTTGACACAATAAATAAAAAATAAAGACAAAAAATACTTAACGATTCTGAAAAACAATCATAAAATATTATTGAGACTCGGTTTTAAATCACAAAAGATCCTTTTCAAACATATAATAGGAATTTTATCTTGGCATTTTCTCGCTTAGTAGCCTTATATTATTCGTCGAGTCATGATGAAGAAACGAAGATACAGCGATAGTATTCATCTGTTCTCTCACAACGAAGAATCACTGATGAAGAGTTCCATGTAACTGTGATTTTAATATCGATACAGTCCTCGAATTGCAGTATTAGACAGTAATCAATTTTCCAGAACAACAAGGGCAGGATGGATGGTGTCCTATGCCTTCATTACTGAAAACAGGATTAGCTGTCATCGCACCATTGCTAACCGGACTGCTACAAAGGTTCAATTCCTCGATCAGTTCTGTGGATAGATTCTGCTGAACTGTAAAAAACGCATATTTCAAAAAGAATGTCGAAAAATCTCCGAGTAAGAGAAAGACAGGCTGTCATACTTAAATTTTTTAACGCATTACTGTCCGATATATTGGCTGTTAAAATCGAATAGATGATGGTCAGAAGTCGCTGCTTCTCGATGGCCACTCGCTCCATTTTCAAATCAGTTTCTCGGGCTCGTTGTTGAAGAATGCTTCGTTGTTTTTGGTACAACGCCACATATTCTTCTATAATTTTTATTTGTCGCATTAATTAAAGTGAAGAGACTACACTAACATCTCAAACAAAAATTAAATTTCAAAAATTTTACAGCAAGGTAGTCTGGAGCCTTGCGAAAAAATTGAAAAATTTTTTCGTTGACAAAGTAATCGATAGCGAATTCACTTTGCGGAAAAAAGAAAAACATAACTTTATTTCTTCTAAAAATACAATTAAAACGACCACTTCTAACATGAGTTTTGATCATATGAGCTAATTTACAATTAAAATTTTCGTGTTCTAAAGCCGAAATGTCTACTAAAGGAACAGCGAAGGTCGTGAAAATAAATGATTCTTCAATCAACTTTCGTGAGATTACATTTAGGCAAGAAACTAATTATTTTCTGACGAATGAAATGCATATAAAGTAAGTAATAAATTTCCAGTCATCAAATCGTTTTCATGATGAATATATTACGAAGTTTTCTCGAATCGGATAATTTAAGACCTACAAATTTTAAAATTAGCTGAAAAGCGCTATCCAAGTTCTACCACAACGACTTTTAGAGTCAAAAGCATAAAATTAAGCTACTGACAGTCGTAAAGATAAAATAAACCAATGTGTCTGCTAGAAAACACATTTTTTTTGTCCAAAACATATTTTTATTTGTCAAATAATTACCAATTGTCTCAGTCTCGCTTTGCAACTGCATTACCAAATGCTCTAATTGTTGTTTTTCATCGGTAAGGTCTGCCATTTTATCCAATACAGATTTGAACTTGTCTTGCAATAGTTGCATAGCAACTATATTCGCTACAAAATTAATAAAATCATTCCGATATTATAACTGAAGTAAAAATGAAACATCCATTGTTAAAATGATGATCGGAATTATTTCAAAAGAGAATTCAAGTTTAAGGGAATGATTTTCATCCATTAAAACATACTTTTCACGAACTATTCCACACACACACACATATATATATATATAAAATCAAAATCTTTACTCAAACTTGCGGTCAACACAAAATCCCCCACAGACAGTCTACTAACACACCTCTTCAATAGTAATGTAAGGTAACCATACTCGTACAGCATATTAATGAAACTAACCTAATACCCTTTATTAAAATTTACCTTTTATCATAATCATCACAAGATTTTTCCACAAATTTCAAAATGATTCTCATTCACGAAAGAAGTACTTATCATCCAATATGTCAATCACTCCTGGGCTCCATGAATGAGGCCAAAAATGAGTTCCACCTCTTTAATTTCACTATCATACGTGGAAACAGAAATAGCCCATAACCAAAAAATCAAGGCGCCTTTTTTTTGGTGGGGCAGAAGGTTAAGCGGGTGAAGACCCTTACAGCGATAGAAGAAAACTCCCGGCGAGCGTCCCTCCCATTTTCTAAGCAATTCTAATTAACTTCAATTGCATCCCATGCGTTCCCGCAGCTTATAATATAACTTACTAATGAACTGCTTCAAGAAACTATAATTTTCTTCGGCTCACTACTGTCCTATAAATAATAAATGGATTTTTTATTTTCTCGCCATTTTACCATTCATTTAAATGCTCATTGGGTTTGAGATTGAACTCAAAAGAATTTTCTTCATACTCTACAACGAATCAACTATCACACGACTTCCTCGAAGAATATTCAGCTGTCTATTTCTTCTCGGATAATTTTTAACCATTCAATTCTCAAAGAACAGTCTTTTTGACAAAATGTATTGGTCCTTTTATCGAGTTGAGTAAATAAATATTAAAAAAAAAAAAAAAAAAAAAAAAAAGAAATATTAATCAAAATTATTAACTAACTTTTTCCACAACCGTTCTCATCGCTTTCATCTCGTGCGTCCGTATTAATAGCAGCATCATTTTTCTAAGCGTACGAGATAAAATGACAAAACAAAAACGAATTAATCGTAAAAATAACTACCCGATATTAGAATAATGAATATATTGAATACCGTTCGTCCAACAGCATTTAAATCTTCGGTTTTCAATTGATTTTGTGATACAGTAAGTCTACAGTTCTCGGCTTCCATTTCCTTCAAATTCAGGCGCAACATTTCTTTTTCTTTTTCTGCTTCCTCTAAATTCATTTGCAACATTTGTTTGTCTTCACCCTAAAAATCCATCACCCGTTAAAATATTAATATAATGTAATTTTCTACCATACAAAATAAATAAGGCTGACAACTACCAGAGTATCGATCAGATTATTAAGCCGTTCAAGTTCGAGTTTCAGCTTATTATTTTGTACAATTGCCTGCGACGCGGCAACTTTATTACTTTCAACCTCCCTTAGTAATTCGCTCGTACTCAAAATTTCAAGTTTTACAGCTTCAAGATTTTCCGCCAAACTGATAGCTTTGTGTTTCCATTCTTCGTAATCAGATATCTAAGAAAACATTTCCAGTAAAACCAATCATTTTCATTACAGTCAACGGAAAAATATTTTTTAACACCGACCTGCGACATGACTGTCTCATATCGCTCTTTTTCTGTTTCTATTTTTTCTTTTAATTCTCTAATTTCGTTCCTTAAATCGATAACGACCTGATCGTCATTTTCTTTGATGGACAATTTTTGTAACATTTTTTCCAGACCGCTCATGTGTTCCGTTTGCGACGAAATTTTGTCAACTAATTCTTGATTATCAATAGACAATTTCTGCAACTAAAATCACGATATCGTATCAAAAATGTGCTCTAACAAACTATATGGTTCGACATCATCGCGATTACGAGTACCTCTTCTTTCGCCTGGTGTAACTCTGCTTGCAAATTCTGAATGTACTGACGATATTCGCTATCTGTATGCTCCTTTTCAAATGCCAACGTTTTACACTTTTCTTCTAACTCGGCATATCTACGCTTTATCGTGTTTGATTCTTCACACATGGTCTTGAAGTCGGTGTTATCGCGAGTCGTTTCAATACCGAGCTATTAACCCATTGAAAATTATCTTTCGAATGAAGGATAAATGGAGGTGAAAAAAAAAAGGAAAAAAAATCGCACTTGTTGAAACTTCAAAACTAGCATATCGTGATGAGACTGAGTTTCGTCCAGCTGCTTCTGCACTATCATGTTTCTCTCAACTTGCAGTTTCAACGCATGTTCGAGTTCTTCATTTTTCTCTTTCAAATCGTTAATATTTTGTCTGTGAAATATAGGCATTAACGGATTTACTACATTACAAATGAAATTTTCTCGAAGCTAGGGCCACATACTCTAATGTCTGAGTGTTTTTCGACGTCGCTTCATTCCGACTTTTTAGCTCGAATATGAAACGATTCAGCTCTTCATTCTGAGCCAATGATTCACGCAACTCATTTTGCAAAACCGATACATTCTCTACAACACAAAATTAATTTAAATACTTGAACCATCATAATTTCACATAAAACAGACAAATTTAAATCGTCCTAACCTTTAAAACTTTCGATTTCTTTTAATACACTTTGAAACTTTTGTTGAAGATCTTCGCGTTCGGTGGTAATAATATCGAGTGCTTCAGCTTGCATTCTGATTTTGGTCTCAGCTTGTACCAGCTCCTCCTTCAATATCTCGACGGTAATATCGGGTTTCGGATTCTATAGGTAACGAGAAAATAGTGAGTAAAAATCAAATAATGACAATAAAAACTGCTATAAATATCAGATATACCGATAGTTTTTCGACTTCATCAGTAGGAGGGGAACCAGTGGGAGAGCTACTGACAAAGACAGGAGATGAAGAAATTTCAGCTGCGATCGATGAGGTCACTGAAGAAGGAATAGAAGGATTCACCAAGAAATCCTCAGAATCATTTGATTTGATAAAAGCGGTAGGGTCACTTCTGGAAACACCATCGAATAAGAAATTATTTTTATTCGCATCAGAGAAATAGTGCGATAGTTGTGGTAAGTGTTCATCGCTTCTGATAACTGGACCTTCGGAACCGTAAATCTGGTCGGTGTATGCTGGTTCTGGCGTCTGTAACGAACAAAATAATCAATAATTAGAAAAATGAAAAATGGGAATGGGTTATGGATGAACATGAAACAAAATGATTTTCTCATAGAGGTAGTAATAGCTGATTGGATAATATACACAACCAGCAAGAAAGATCGACTATTTCACCAGAAACTAATCAAAGCTGAATTGACCCTGAAACCTTGAACTATCAACAGAGCTCACAAGAATAAATTAATAATCATGCGATAACCGACTGAAAATACTGCTCATCCCAGCTTGACGGTTGAGTAAACGCGGGCATAGAATTGTAAATAACTGAAAAAATGAAGGAAAATTCGTAGTGAAGTACCTGAGAAAACAGTGGTATACCTAGATTCACATCTGGTTTGAAATATTCTGCAGGAAGCAGCGGCGTAGACGTTACATTCTCTTTACTCTTTTGTTGGTTCTGAAATTCTTTGAGCTGAAAGATACGAAAGTTTGAATATTTTCAGCGCATCGACTGTATAATTCAACAAAAATATCCATCGCTTACTTTTTTTCGGGCAGCGGCTAACTTTTCCGCTTTACTAATATCACAATTCATTTTAAAAACTTAATTTTAATTCAATCGACTCGGAATAAAATTCTAAATTTGATTACCAAAATCAACCAAACTCCAACAGATGATCAAAGTGTTAATATAATATATTCTATTCAATGGATCAACACTTTTTACTCACTCTTTAAATCCGTAGAACTGCCACGATAACGATAATTATGCTATTTCTTATCAGTGAAAGTAGGTACTTATAATCTCTCACCTCTCTTTTACTTTAGAGCGGGTAGTATAAAACCAATCATCAAGACTGATCATGAGTTAGCTGCATTTCAATTTGTTTATTTTGTTTCCGATTTTCCTATTTACGAGATTCATTGTAATTAATGTAATTATGCAATGACAAGATTAGATGAATGTTCTGGGAATCGACAGGTTGTGTAGTTGCGTTGGACTATAAATTTAACGCTTTAATCGCTTGCCATTATCTTTGCGAGTGTGAATGCTCAATCTACCTACTCGGTTCTTCGATAGTTGGCAGATAACTGATAAATGTGTTCTCATTCTCACCCTGAGCTGTTACTATAGTTTAAACTTTGATTTACATTCTCGCTGCAACCTCTAACGAAGCAAAAATAATGCCTACGAACGTGTGTAAAACTTCCAGCAGTGTCGCTCATTTTTGTCACAATATTTTCCGTTTGTCAACGAATCTACGTAGTCACCGAACTTGTAAGAACATTAGAACATAATTATTTCAAATTTAGTTTATTCCAGAATTTGTAATGTCTTCAATCTGAATGAATGGTACTTTGATGCATAATTCGCAGACTCCTCCGACTCCGTGCCACGAATCGCTGTGCAGAATGCTGTCGTGGAGATGGATGGCGACGAGATGACCCGCATAATATGGTCGAAGATCAAAGAATCGTTGATATTCCCGTTTGTCAAAGTAATCAAATTACGTTTTTAGATAGCGCTAGAAACCAATGAAAGTCATTGAATCAACTTTTGGTTTGTGTTTGTAGATAAACTGCATATATTATGATCTCGGCCTACCTCATCGTGATCAAACTGATGATCAAGTAACGGTGGACGCTGCGTTAGCGATCAAACAACATAATGTTGGCATCAAATGTGCGACAATCACCCCAGATGAAGCTCGTGTTAAAGGTGATTCGATTTCATCGTTATATTTTCTATGGTGATTCGCTGGAAACAATCGAAAGCATTGTATTTTGCTGTACCGCTAATTCTATTACTCTGCGGCTAATTAAATTTCATCAAGAAGATCTGCGTGCGTTCCTCTGACAATTATATTGATATTTATGCTGCCGACACAAATGTACCTCCAATTTGTTACCTATCCTTTTAATTGACTGTGTTGACCACAGTTTACGTTCTTTTTGAAAATTCTAAAACTAAACGAGGAAAAACCAAATCATCTTAAAATTTATCCTCTTAATTTTAGTTAACGTTCCACTTTTATTCTGTCGTGATCTTTAAAGACTTATCGAATATCCAGAATATTACAAAATTGAAATCTTTCAGATCAATCCCACTCTATCACTTGCAATAAATCGCATAATTTCCATAACAATCTAGCCATGTTATCTACAGTCAACGTTATAGAATAAAGGAATATATGGCTATTTTAACTATAATTAACATATCCTCTTCTCTTTTTGTTAGGGTTCGATCTTAATTTTTTTGGTGCTAGTCAGCGTAGACCTTAAAATATAATTTTATTATTTTTACTACCCTCAACCAAGTTTTACCCGTTTAAAGTTCTATGAAACATGAGTATGTTTGGGTTCGATTCATCTGACAAATATCTATGACAAAACTAGTATATGCAGTCATTTGAGTGGAAGCTGCATTTAAGTAAAATTATTCGTCGTATATAATTATAAATATTTTGTAGGTTAGAAAGACAACTTTAAGTAAAAATCTTTAAAAAATCATTAGTTGTAGAGTGGCAGTGTATAGCAGTAAAAAGTATCCCAAATTAGTAGTGACTTAATTTACCATTCATTTTTAGCTGATGGAATGCTAAGACACCACTAAAATTAGCACACTCTTTATGTTTTTAATTAATTAGCAATTTATTGTTTATCAACCTTTAGGTATTTCCAGACCGCGAAAGTGATAATATTCTTTCTTCATTCATTTTTCAATCCTCGGGTACACGTTTTGATTATTTTTTATTTACGTATGTTCCATGAACGCCTTGTTTACATTAGTTTTACCTGAAATTCTTATAATGAAAGCATAATGCGTTCTCAATTTTTGAAAAGTAAACATTTTAGCTCTCCGTAGGGTAAATAAGTAGAGACTACGAGAGACTTTCAGCGTCATCGTAAGTCTGGTTTGTTGTGTGTATGTGTGTGCCCAACATCAGTTTAACACTTATAATTTTGAAATAAACCTCTTTTATTTCGTTCAATAATTCTTCTCTCAGTCTCTGTTTACGCTAAAGAGCTGGGATTGGCGGTGCTAGAAATGATAAAATTTGCAAAATTTGTGCGTAATTTTCTAATCATCTTTAGCTATTTATAAATGAATAAACGAAGAAAACATAAATCTTTTCATGAGTACAGCCACAGCGGCATGCATGTATTTTGAAACCCTTTATTATGGCCACGAAATGACTCACAACAACGTCTAGAATTCTGTTGTGATTGAAAAAACTAATAATTTGAAAATGCTATGAAAAATGATTTTTATGGTTTACTGCCATTCATTTGGAGAAGTGACGGTAAAAATTGAAGCAGTGTGATTGAAAAATTTTAATATTTTCTCGATAAATATTAACATATTTGCATATTTTTTTTAGAATTCAATTTGAAAAAAATGTGGCGTAGTCCGAACGGTACGATTCGAAACATTCTCGGTGGGACCGTATTTCGAGAGCCCATCATTTGCAAGACAATTCCGAAATTAGTTCCTGGTTGGGAAGAACCAATTGTCGTGGGAAGGCACTCGCACGCCGATCAATATAAAGCTGCGGAGTATAATGTCAAGAAACCAGGCAAAGTATACACCAGTGGAGTGGTACAGTATCATGGTTGTATCGCCAATTTGGTAAAATATATTTATTGTTTTATCTCAGGTTGAATTAGTTTTCACAAGCGACTGCGGCGAGGTGGAAAAATTAACCGTTTTCGATTTCAAAGTTCCCGGTGTTACATTGGCCATGTATAATACCGACGAATCGATTCGCGATTTCGCCCACTCTAGTTTCCAAGTAAGTCGTTTTTACTCTTATTTACGTACCTAATTGAATTGTGTATGACCGTATGCTAGGAAGGCAGTCAACCTTTAATCTCAATACCCCCATTTCTAGGATAGTTTCTTCAAATAATGTTTTTTTCAAAATTAGGTTTAAAAAAAAAAAAACTAAGGACCCAGCTTTCATTCACGCAGGCCTATTGTGATGTAAAGCCTCCGCTAGAATGCGTTAGTATAGCGGTGTTGATTTCTAGATTATGTGCTGTTTGAAAGCATTAAGAACGTAAACAATCAAAGTTACCGCAATCAATTACAGGAGAATGGCTAGCGGTAGAAAATCTTTGACTGCGTAGTACTGGACCAGACCAGTAAAGAATGATATTTCTCATTTTGCCTACTTTTACACCCTCATGTCTTGACATTAAAAAGTACATTGACCTCATGAAGCTTTATTAATCCAGTACTATACATTAGTGAAAGTAGAAAACTGATTTAAATCCTTATAAAAATATTTTTTTTTTGTAATTTTGTTTTTTGTTTATTTTTTGTTTTTTTTTTTACATTGTATCTTTGAGAGTGGATTAGCCAAATTGTATTTTATATTTAAAAAAAAGGCGTGAATTCCGATGAGGCATACTCATGAAGGATTAATGTGTAAACATAAAATAGTGTGATTGCGTGCTTGCGCAACGCATTGTACACTCACAACCCCACACCTACATGTCATGTAACACGCGCCAATGAGAATTATGATTGTAAGAGTTACAGTTATGGGAATCTGACAATTGTAATTTTCATTTAGCCCCAATTATAGACACCGAGCACTGAGATATTTACACATAAAAAAAAAAAGTTGGAAGTCTTATTACTCTCGTCTCGTACATTTTTTCTGAAATTCTTTTTGTCTGATCATAGATGCTTGTAACAGAATTTCAGTGATATCTCAAAAACTAAATGTATGATTTCAATTAAATTTCCACAGAATCTTCAGCTAATGTATATTAATTTCTTGCCAAAATTACAGTTCAGTTGTACTTTCAGTTCTTCAGATATATTGCTAAAATTTTCAAGATTGTTTAAATTCATATCATTTTATTCACGCAAAATGAACAGAATTTGAGCTATATCTCAAGAAATAAACTTACAATTTTGGCCAAATTTTCACAGGATTTTCAGCTAACATATGTAGACGTCTCTTCCAAATTTCAGCTTTCTGTCAGTTTTTGAATGTTAAATTAATGAAATTTGAGAATTTCATTTCGTATCATGTTCCATTGTAACGATGTGCCAAATCCATCAAATCATGCAATTCAGTGTGTTTTAAGCTCTTTTGTGTGATTGTATCGCATTACTTTTTTTTTACCTCATAGATGGCGTTACAAAGAAAATGGCCGCTATTTCTGTCCACGAAAAATACAATTCTTAAAAAATATGATGGACGGTTCAAAGATATATTTCAAGAAATTTATGAAAAGTAACGGTATATCCGTATTTTTTTTAATCACCGTTGCACTTTGATGGTCCGTCACCAAACGATGATTTCTTATCAATTTCTTATTTTCAGAGATTACCAAAAGAAATTCGAAGATAGTAAAATTTATTACGAGCACAGGCTTATCGATGATATGGTTGCGCAATCTTTGAAAGGAAAAGGTGGCTACGTATGGGCGTGTAAGAATTACGACGGTGATGTTCAGTCTGACATTGTGGCCCAAGGATTCGGTAAGGATATATTTGTTTAGCATTTTTGAAATAAGGTATTTTTATGCAATCGTGTCATATTTTTGTTTCTATTAATGCCATGTGGGATAAAAATTTATAATAAATTCATAGAGTTTTTTGTGAACGGATCAACGAACTCTTAAAGAAAATGAGCCTGAAAGTATGAAAGTTTCATTTGTAAGTACCGGAAGGTCCCCTTGCTCTCCTAAAATAAAGAGAAAAATTGAAAAAAAACTTAAACGAGCTAAAAAGCTACGCTAAAGAATATAGGTTTTCTTGACCAAAAAATACTAAATAAATAAATAAATACAATAAAAAAATGAAAATATCAAAAGTATGTATTTGCTAGAATTCTGGGTAAAAATTATGTTTCATGAAGTGTTGAAGAAATTCATAATTAATTGTATTACGAGGATATAAAATAAGTGTGCAAGTTATTGAATAATTGCTTGGTAGATAAGATGACAGTAAGTTTCCTTTCCACACAGCTTTCTTGTTTCATCTGGATTATCTTCTCTTCTGAGCAATAGTTGAAGATTTTTTCAAATTACTTCTACGCATGATCCGTTTAGCCAATTGATCAAATTTTGTGATTATTGCTTAAAAATTCCACATTTTGAAACCATTTAAGCTCTAAATATATTCAACCTAATAGGATGTACCAAACGCACCATCTGGCCGATCCAAACCTCTCTCGTGAATCCACTATTGTCAATTATCAGTAGTAGATGCTCGGTTTTGTTTTTAGTTTTTTGCGGTTTTTTAATTCTTCTAAAGTTCATTTTAATTTCGCTTTTCAGGCTCGTTAGGAATGATGACATCTGTATTAGTTTGTCCCGATGGAAAAACAATTGAAACTGAAGCTGCTCATGGTACGGTTACCCGACATTACAGGTATGACCACTGTCCTTCGCTCATTCTCGGTTGCCAACCTTATAATTTACCTTTGGACTTAGGTATCTTAGGTTGCTTTGAAAATTGGATTTAAAAATAATTTTTTTTTTTAAATTTTTATGGATTATTTTTTCCAATTCTTTTAGGGCGCGGTGAAGTATGCGTCTTATATTTATCTAGATTTAAATTTTTCGTAATTAATCCGCCCAACGAACGCTTGAAACAGGAGTTCTATGTTGACCTTTTTGAAACAGATTTTTGGCTTAGGGAATTCTTCCCGTTGTTTTCGAGTCCACTTTTAGGTCCATTTCTGTTTTATGCTACTTTTTTAGAAAAAAGGAAATACGATTTTGACAAACGCATGTCTCGAAAACTGTAAATGATGTGAAAAAAAATAAATAGAAAAGTTCCAGGAAGATATTTTTTCAGCTTTATTTTTGTAGATAGGTAATTACTTTTGGGCTACGACTAATCGTTCTCAAGATGTTCGCAAAGAATCGAAACAAGGGACACATTTTGCAATAATCTGGAGTTACCTCACCTCGTAGATTCGAAAACTTTTAGTATATTTTATCTCCAAACCTCGCAAACAAATCTCCCAAGTAAAAAAAAACTTGTTCTAAAAGATCTCGTCAGAAACTCAAAGGTTGAATATGTACTTGAGTGTTAATGGTAGGATAATTATGCTATTGGCAGGTCAAAAACCTGGTTCCTTCGTAAACGTAGTAGTTTGGTAAACATGATAGGTTGAATCGATGAATAATCAATTTCTTTCGTTCTTTGTACTTTTAAATTTCTTCACGATCAGAGCTTCGAGAACTGAATCTAAATTTCTAGAAAATAAATGGAACAGAAATCAGGTTTTTCATATTTTTTTGGACCTAAATCAAAACCTCCTGCTACATTATTACGAATGAAAATACGAATAGAATGAGAACCAAATCGACAATATCCGAAAAACTGATTTTTTATTAGGATTCAGTTCCTTTTGAGGAAAACCAGTTATTTTTTCGTCGTTCCTGTAATCTGTCTACTTTTTCGAATTTACGGAGATTAAATAGGATTTATGGATCTTCCCTCCACAATATGATCTAGGGATTTCTATTCAAGTCTATTGAAAACCCTGTTCACCCATATCAAAGATAAGCTACTTTAATTTCTTAATAATAACTATTGTACTCATCAGACAACATCAGAAAGGTAACCCAACATCGACCAATCCAATAGCTTCGATTTACGCATGGACCAGAGGTCTGGAACACCGAGCTTTACTCGATGGCAATAAGGAATTGGAAAAGTAATGTTCTTAATTATTTTATTCGACCGAGTCGTGGTTTCCGCCGCAACATCGCCATTAATTTCTTTTTCCGTTGTCGATGCAGTTTTGCAAAACACCTCGAGAATGCCTGCGTAGAATGCGTGGACTCGGGAAAAGTGACCAAAGACTTGGCAATTTGCATTCATGGCTTATCGAACGTAACCGAGAAAATGTACCTTAATACCGACGATTTTATCTTGGCTGTGAAAGAAAATCTTGAGGAGAAACTAAAAAAATAGTATCCTCAGTTTAATTTTCGGGTTTTATACTCTGTTTTTCTAATTAATTAATTAGTTAATCAATTTTTTTTTCTTTGTTAATTTGTAGCCTGATTACATGATATTTTTCCAAAACAGTATTCTTTCGTTTCGTTTTAGCTATGTTCATCTGCTCTTCGATTGAATAATAGTATTTCGTAATTCCTAACACTTACGTTTGCCAATTTTGTTCAGAATTCCTTCTTTCGATGACATTATGAATTGGTATCTGGTTTCGCTTATTGCATCGAAATCTTGTCAGCAACTAATCTTTTCTGGTGAAACAATCTGTTGTATCGCTCTCTCTCTCTCGCTTCGGCTTTAAACTGCGCATCGGTGACCTGCATGCGTAATAATTATATACCCGATATTATCTGTGAAACCATCGCCAAGTATCATACGATTACGCTTGCCTATTATTTATGGTATTGTTGTTCTCATGAGTTTACTCATTTCCTGTAGATCCTACTCTCGGCTGTTCACCTGACGATCCGATAATTCGTTATCAGGTTTAAAAAGAACTTGAAATCGAAAAAAACTCGTATAAATATTTGTCATACTCGGGAGAGCAATGAATACCTATAACATTGAACAATAGACGTGACTCATTACTACTTTTTCATTTATTTGAGATAGTAGGTAATGTCAGACGTACCATTTCCATGAGTATAACTGCAGATTGGAGATAAATACAAAAATTTATGACGAAGAAAATATTCTTAGTAGCGATTATGAAATTTTGGATACGTTTAGGAACTCTTGTCTTGAATATTTAATTCAGCGTAGAGTACGAATCATTGGGAGAAGAGGAATCAGCTATGATGTATGTGTATTATGAAGGAATGAGAGAAGATCAGACAGGGACGTAGTGAAAGCCTGTTTTAAGGAGTGAGAAAAACGAAAATTGTAAACTAAAATTTTTTAAATTTCCAATAGCTAAAGAAACAGTCATCAACTGGCATGATTTTCCAACTACATTGTCAATTTTTCCCAATTTCATAATTGCCAACTGTTACGAAATTTTTACATTTCATAAACAAAAAAAAATCATCAAATTCCACGATTTTTCAACTTTACATGCAATTAGTCAATTTTTCCAACTTTGAAAATATTTTTTGTGGAGCCTCTCCATCCTCCCTTAGCTACGTCCCTGAGAGCTGAGTAAACATGGGCACATTTAAAGGATAAAAGAATTGTAATGTGGAAAGGAAGGGAGTGTTTCAGTTTGGTGAAACATTGGAATAGTTCCAGAGATTGCGTCAGTAGAGATAGGCAACCAAATAGTATGTGATTCAGGTCCCTCTCACAAACGAAGTTTGGTGACTTGGTGTCTACAACCAAAAGAGAGTTGCGAGAGAAATTTCGTGGACGCGTGATGGAGACTGGCAATGACCAGAACGAATACGGTTGATGATCCAAATATGATTGGGAGAGGAAGAGCAATGAGAAATCCAGCGACTTAAATAATAATATTCTGGTACTTCTAGTAAATTGACGAAAAAAACGAAAATCTTTCATTCGGCCTCGTTCTGAAACATTTTCGTTAAAATGAAAATTTTTTGTCAATTTGCCTTCGCCTTCCTTCCTTCATGGAAAGAATTCTGGTAGCACCTCACGCTGACAACAAATTTGGATGTCAACATTATTCGGCCTCGCTAATTATTTTAATTTGTTTCATTTTGAAGTGAGTATAACTTTTTTAAAGTTTTTGTCATTATTTCGCGGAACTTACGTAGAACTGAAACCTGAGCTAATATTTTAGATTTTCAGTATAACTTCAGGAACCACTTTCACCTTTGCTATACAACAAAGAGGAAAAGTAAAAATGACCTTTTTGGTTCCGAGCACTACTGATTTTAAATGTTTTCAGTTAAATGTTAATTTTAAATTTCTCTGTGTCCTGCTTTTGTTATACGTTACTCCTCAAGTATAGAGAATAGGGCACATTTTTATTCAACATTTTTCGTTCATCCGGGGGTTTTCTGCCGTCTGTTAAAGGTCAGAGGGTGGGGATTTCTTAAGAAATATCCTTATTATAGAAATAATGAAAATCGCAACTGTCATTTCGTTTTTTATTCCTAAACATAATATTTGAGTGAAATAGGTATAGTAAAACGAGGACTTTTAGATACGTACATGAATTCAATTAGTCGGTACTAACAGAGCTTCTGAGGCTGCTGCACCCCAGCATTCCTAAAACGATGTCTACGACGCATTTACAATTAATTTTGGTGAGATTCCGGTACAAATTCCTGAAAAGTGTCTGCCCAGAGCATATGATTTTTAATTTTATTCTGCATACGTCATTAGTGGCGGATCCAGGAATAGAGAAGCGAAGAAATTTCCCTTTACAAAAAAAAAATACAAAAGCTCAAACGAAAAAATGAAAGTAAGAATACAAAATCCATTTAAAAACCATAAAAAATTTGCTGAAGAACAAAAAATTTAATTCCCTCAAAAAAAAAAAAAAGTTCTTGATCCTTCATTATACGTTATTCAGTGGTTTTAAAAATATTTAAATGTAAATAAATTTCATTAAAAAAAAAAACACCGACCACGTTAACCTGAATGTGTAGCTCTTGTTGGTGGATATGCCTAAATTCATGACAATAGCTTTTTCAATCTTTAAATTCTCATTTACTTCAATTACACCCTTGTAGCTTTTTAATTTTCAAATATCAATAGCCAAGGACATTCTCCGGATGGTCAGCAACATTTTAAACCTACTTTCGTTGAAATCTATATTAAAGTAAGATACTTGTTCCGAGCGAACGAAATTCCGTTAGTTCCGGAAATTGACATACCAAATATATATATAATCTATCTCCGTACGCTGTCGGTAACAATTGATAGCTCTTTAAAAATGTGATTACTTTTCTTAAATTTTGAGGGTTTTTTTATGTGGAGGGGAGAATTTTTGTCACAATAATTATACCTCCGTTGTAATTCCTGCACGTTTTCTGGTCACGCTACTAAATTGACGCTTCAACAATGCTGCAAAAAAAGTTTAAAAACAAATCACACCCAAATCTCATCGCTCGTTCATATGGCATGAACGACAAAGAAAAAAAAAAAAAACATAACCTGTGACGTTAATGGAAAACTGTAGGTAATTGGACTTTTTATCGGTATTAAATTAATTCTTTTATATTTCATTTTCGAATGCTTTGTTAACGAGATTGACGTTTAGATGATAGATGATGCTTTAGAGAAGACGAAAAAGGAAGATTCTTTCGTGAATACTATAAGTATCTGTATAATATGTTTACGTTAGTTCGACGACAGGTGTGCACACTGCACACTGATACCGTCTCAACTCTTCCAACACCTCTGCTCTGTAGGTACGCGATCATTGTTGCTGCATGGATAGGCTATACCTATAACTGTTTAAAGAGAGGTCCTTATACCTTTTTCTTATCTAACTTCTTACTTTCGAGGCGTTCCGACCTACGAATACACAACAACGGCCTTTGTAATAATATCACATTAAAGGATAGGTTGGTATCACATCGAATTCTTTCACATATAGGTAACCTACGTGTACCTATTGTTGCGCTGCATTTTCTCGATTCTCGAGACGTTGATCGTAAATTATCACGTCTGGCACGGTTAATTTATCATAACAGAAAGAAGTTTTTGGTACCACTAATCGGATACAGAGAGAGAAAGAGAAAGAAAAAAAGACGGTATTATCGGATTATGCAGGGTCTGTACCTATTTGAAAAAGGAAACGAAAAACGTTCATCGACCCAGAGTTTATATGTACGATATCTACGCATTCATTGATTCAAGATTGTGACAACTTGAAGAGCGAGCTACAAAGGTAATCAACACCCCCTCCCATGCAAACACTACTCAAAGTTATTTTCGCCATGATAACTTGTGAACCTCATTATCATCATCTTCATTATACCTACCATCGCCCATCAAATTAACGTTTTAAGGATTACAGAATTTTTCAGTTTTTCATTGAAATATTATTGCCACGATATATGAAACACAAAACACCTGTCATTTTTAGGATTGTGAGATGCTTGTATTCTAAAAAACATCTTAAAATTTAGATTGGTTTGAGGAAATCTTCAACGTTCAGTATTTTTTGGGGTAAAATTCTAAAAAAAAATGAGAGCTGAAAAATCATGTGACCTATAAATAAAGTCACTCGAGCTTAGTTTGCAGAAAATAAAGTCTTTATCAGTTCTCATTTCTATTTTCTGTTCTTATAGGATACTGGGAATTGGGATTCTGTGCGAAAAACATTTTATATTGAAGTTCATTTTTAGATAGTGTTCTCTTTTCATGTTTTTTTTTTCACAGCCAATCAATAAAAGTTCAGGAATTTCTTTAACCAAACATTAGACACCAGACACTATCATTAGTTTAAAGAGGGAATTAAGATTTGTAGTTGAGCGCATTTAAAAAGGGTTACAATTTTTTTTTCAAGATATCATCACATTTCTTTATTTTAATCACAACATGTGAAACACATCCTACAAAATTCATGTTGTGTCCTTCGTTGGAATACATTTGCATCTGTTTTTAATCTGTTTTGAATTTTATTTGTTCCTAATGAATTGATATTTTTTGTTTCAATAAAATTTTCATTAGACCAAAATCAATAAAATAAAAATAAAATAATATATCAAATGTTATTTACCTACACGGGAAAGATATTCAAGATTCGTAAAGTAGGGAATTGAAAACGAAATCTGATAAGTGATAAGGACTACTAAAATTTTAAATTTTTGTAGCCCCAACCATTATTTTCTGCAATCTGAGCTCGAGTAATAAAGTCTTCCTCTTGTGGTATGACCTTACACTACCCGTGTAAGACAGCCCTTATCATTGATACATAGGTGATTATGTTTTATAAACTACGTTTTTGTGTTCTGGCGTACTTTCGTATGTATAATAAAATGTTCTGAAATACCTTAACCCTTAAGATGTGCCACAGCTCCGTAATTATAACTCTGGTTTTACTATCTGATACGTAATAAAAAGAAAGTTGATACTCCTTAGACTCTTAAAGACGCCTAAGCTGGTAAATATTACACGAATACAGATTAATGCACGTAGGTATCTGCGCCTTGTTAAGTTATTTTTGTCCGTTTACCATTGTACTTAATGAAAAATTAGTTGTAGGTACCTATCCCTTATGAATTTAATTCACCTATAATTTTATTTTCAACTTCATTTAGTTTTCTACTAAATAAGTATTTTTTATAACAAGAAATTTGAAAAATCCATTAAAATAGATAATTTTGAATGTATCGTCAAGAATCAACTGGGGTGGGGCTACAGGATTTCATTTTGGGGGACCATATTGGGAAACATAATTCGATATCTACATCCACGCAAAATAGGAATTACAGATATCTTCGTATGATTTAGGGGGCCATGGCCTCCTGCCCCCTGTATCCGCCTTTGTAGTGTTCAAACAACATCATTTTAAAATTTGATACAATGGTGTTTTGTATAGCACCGAGTGTATTTTTTTATATTTGTATAATTATACTTATTCATTGATACACAAATACAAAAGATCACTGGATCAAACTAAATGCCCAATCAGAACCGACGTTATTTCGAGCACTTTGGACACCTACTTGATGTTACCACCATCTATCTATTTTAATTGATTTTTCAAGCTTCGAATTGAAGAAAATAACTAAAAATTAAACGAAATATAAATAGCCAAAACTGTAACGCAACAACAGCTTCGCCAGAAAAAGCAGGTTTTCGAAATTGCTATAAATCAGATTTCAACAGATTATTGTTTAGAGTACCTACCTATTTAATTACTTTCTTGTTTGATCGAAAAATAGAGTCAGTCCACATTTTCTTGAAAACCAAAATCGTCAATATATCTACTCCAATTTTTATTTCCTCATACTACACATGTATAGGGTGATTCACATTTGGACGCACTAGAGAAAAATAACATTTGCTACTTAAAAATTTGAATAACTCCTTTACATGGCAAGAGAGATTCACAATTTGTTGCTCCATCTTTATTGTTTTGTTTAAACAAATTAGGATTTATTCCAGTATAGATCCTTTCAAAAGCACTATGTAAGGAGCGGTCCTGAGAGTTTGGACCATCCTCAGCTCTGGAAAAAAAAGCTTAATCTAAAAAAAGGTGTGCACTTCTTGGCAGAAATTGTATCGTTGTTGGCAGAGCGGCTTGGACAGGAAGGTTGTGAAGATGTGAACTCTCCATTACAATAATGCTATATACGCCCTTGGATCCCTTAATTACAAAATGAAAAATAAAAGTTACGAAAAATAAATAAAAAATCGTATGCAAATCGATTGAAAAACAAAATGTCACACAAGATAAAAAACTTATGAAAAAGTGAGAAAAACAAAAAAATGAAATTGATAATGGCCGTATCCTAATTTCAGTTAATGTTGAAACCTCGTACACATTCCTATAGTTACCTATCTTACTTCGAATGAGTTTTATCCTTTGACTTGTGACGTCCGAAAAAATCACAAAAACCACACAAAAAAATAACCAACAGATAGGCATATAAAAAGTAAAAACACCTGCATGGCCAAGTGTAGGAAAAAGACAATTTAGGAAGAATGAGGAAAATTCACCACAAAAGACAGAACAACCAAATAACCAGAAAACCAACCACCCCCTCTTACCACATACCTGGTTAATTTAGGCCATCATTTTATAATAATTTAGATTCCAAAAAAAAAACAAGTAAAAAACAAAATAAAAGAAAAACTGTATATTACTGTTCCGGATCCACAGCTTCGCAGATGTCTGGAAATGATGCAATGTCCAGCAGGTATGGTTCTGGAGTGGCCACTCGTTGATCCGGCTGGTGAGGCCACTGACGAGCATTTATGTGAATGGAAGCAGCTAAAGTTGGAAAATTCACAACTTACTGGAAATTTCAACACTTGCTCTTACTGCTCAATCTGGTTTTTGATGTTGAATCACACGGGAAACGTGGTTTGTGCGCCCCTCTGTGATTCTTTTCAAATTTCGTTTTGGGCAAAATTTGAATTTGACCCAGGTGGTCAATTTGTATTAACAAGATTTAGAAGTAATACTAAAAAGGGCTTACAAATTGGACGCCCTTGTAGCCGAAATATTGTGAACAGTATAAAAACAAAATTTTTGAAACTCCACAATTAGGCATAAAACCTTGAAAGCAAGGGTGATTTTAGACACACAATTCGCGATGTTTTCGATTGCATTAGATGAAACGTGCAGGCCGATCAAATAAGCTTTTAATTGGAGCAAAAATTATTAGAGGGAAAAAACATTTTCGAGGCAAAAACCTCTACACGGCGCAATCCGACTGCTAAAATTCAACTGACTGTAGCCTAACTATACGGATTGCGCTTAGGTATCGAGACAAAAACCCCCAGAACACACCACCAATCGCATCGCCTTTTACAATGATCACACCACTGATTTATATCTAATCGCCTGTAAGAAAAGATCGGCCGCTGCTTCATTTCAAATAATAACGTATTTTTCAGCCTGGAATGGCGAGCAACCATACGGACTGTAAAAGTGTAGGCAAGCCGAAACGAGAAAATTGTATTAGGCTATTGTATACACATATACAAAATTCACGGCTAGGCTAAGCGGCAAATAATAATATACGGACAGCTATGTGAATAGAGAAACAAGTTTAAGTCTGTAGCCTAGCCGTATGTGAAGAAAAGTACGTGAATAAAATATTATAGAATTCAATGATTCGTACATATAGTTTCTCTAAAAAAAATAATTCGGGATGAGCTGTGGATGAAAAACGAAAAACACACGTCAGAAGAAAAGAAAATTTGGATGGTAACTGTAGGGAAAGCGAATTTTATTTAAGGGAAAATACAGGTCAGGCATCTCAGACTGTATAGACAAAGGTTTTATCTTATTTCTTTGTATCAATATCAGAGGTACAACGGTTTCATCTTGTATCTAAAAGATCTTTATTAGAATACCAATAAGCCCTAATTTGTTCGAAAAAAAACTATGAAGCCGGTACGACCAATTATGAATCACTTTCCACAAGTAAATGAGTGATTCAAATTTTGAGGCATCAAATATTATTTTTCTGCGGTGGGTTGAAATGTGATGAATAGTAGCTCAAATTCCTATCAAAATCAAATTTTACTCTTATTTGCTTTACTAAAATGCTCTAAAAATACAGAAAAATGTCAAAAATAAATTAATGACTTTTTTTCTTTTTTTGCTTGTAGCTTTGTCAATTTAATTGTAACTTATACTCTTTATATTCAGAAATAAATTTTATTAAAAATAAAAAAAACCGACTACATTAATCTGAATGAGTAGCTCTTATTGGCGGATACGCCCAAATTTCAGAGAATAATTTTTTCAATCTTTAAATTCTCATTTTCTTCAATTACACCTTTCTAATTTTTTAATTTTCAAATATGAATAGCATAGGACATTCTCCGGATGGTCAGCAACATATTGAGCCTACTTTTATAAAAATCTATAAAGTAAGACACTTGTTCTCAGCGAACGAAATTCTGTTACTTCCGGAGATAGACATACGAAACATATAACCTCCTCCGTACCAGTCGGTAGAAAAGAAATTACCGCCTATGTATTTTAAGAGACTTATCAGAAGAAACAAAGCCAACTTTACTATCAAGTCATTAAGTGAAAATCTCAACGTCGAAAAAATTGATATCGCAAGAACCGATTTTTGAAAAATGAGTCTTAGGTAGGATTGATTTTTAAATTCCTTAATCCCTAAAATGTGATTCGTTATAAATTTACAATCATTTTTGTCGTTTTTTCTCCAGTAATGACTGAATTAGTACTAAAATAATGAAGATGGCAACTGTGGGGATCAATCAATTTTCTTTCTACTTCATGGCCTCAGGCTTGATAAGTACAGTTGGTTTTGGAAGAACTAATCAGTAATCATTCAACAACACCACTAAACCCTATTCACTTTAAGAAGGACATGACGTCAGTAAGCTAATTACACATAACCTTTGAATATACATAACTATATGGACTGAGCATAAAAACGTGAAGGTAAGATATCAAAATAATAGTATCATCGAAGGAAAGTTCCCTGCTCTTTATAAAACTAGAATATCTCACCACCTAATAAAGCTACGATGATGAATGGCAGGTTAAAATACTCGAGACGTTACATTTGATCGAATGAGTTCTCATTCACTTCATTTGGTCCACTTGGACCAGAGTTACAGGTAAATATGAAAAGAGAAATACTTTCCGAGTCTATTCCTCTCACATTTTAACAAAGCTGCATGACATCTAGTGAAGCTAGAATAATATATAAGAGGGTTCATAATACTGGGGATGTTGTGCATTATCGAATAACCCCTCATTAAATTCATTTGGAATACTTGGAATAAAGTTATGGTGGAATATAGGATGTTTAGTCCAGCTCACCTATCTGTAAAACTATAATATTAAAGACCTAATCAAACAAAAATGACGCATAGGTATATGGTTTTTAATGATGGAGACATTACACAGATTATTTAATGAGTCTATATTTACTTAAGTTGATCTATATGGAACAATGTTACAGTTGAACAAAAAAAGTAAAAACTATACATTTTAGGAGTAAGTTTACTCACCACTCATTGATTCAAGGAGTGAAATTATCCTTATCAATCGACAATTTTTGACATTGTTCATACTTAAATATGTCCAACAACTGAGAAATAAATTATTTTTCATAAAATTATAACTGAAATTGAAAATTTAGAGGTATACAGTAAAGTAGTTGCACTTATTGTAATAAGAATCACCTTATTCCTCCAATGATACCTATTATGCTGCCTTCAACCACACTACACCACACACTCTAATAAGCTCAGTCCATATAATTATACATAGTCAAAGCATATAACAGATGAGAGGATCATGGAAGCACCTTGGGGTATATTTCTTCGGAGCCACGCATAAGCATTGACATGTTGTTAGTTATGGATTTGTGATTAAATCCCAAGATTTGTACTTTTTTTTAATAAAACCCAATAACTTACCTGACAGAATAAAAAATTAGAAAAATGAAATGGAATTAGCAAAAAAAAAGTGAGAAAAGTTCTATAAAAGTTGAATAGTCTAATTGGATTCTAACCTCACACTCCAAGGATGCAAATCAGGCATATGTCCGCAAAGCCACGGTTACAGTTGACGGAATATGGGATATTTATATCACTCATGCTACCCTGCGTTTAAAGGAGGGAAAAGAAACATGTCAATGCGCATGCGTGGCTCTGGAGAAATGTACCCCAAGGTGCTTTCATGATCCTCTGATCATAACACCACAGTAATTGAGTGTAATCAATACATCACTGAAATTAAAAGTTTATAACTTTCTCAACCACATAATTGTGAATTATTGTTTTTTCCTTTACCCTTTAGTCTACAACCTACGTACGACATCGTGTCGTTTTTAAAGTAAATAGGGTATAAGTACGTGCCTGTAAATATACAATTGCATGCGGAGGAAATATTTTGGAAAATAATTTTTTTTTTACTGTTTGTCACGTGTGTTAGTGAGTATAGTAGATGCCAGCACAGTACCGGCAAAGGATCTTTTGGACAATGTGGAGGGCCTTGGCCAAGGCATGCCATGGTTTGCCTCCCTCATCTGCCCCAAAGATCCCATCACCTATGTAATAAGTGAATCTAGAATCTGTGCTCATTTTGATGAAAAACGTATCTAATCTTGAATAATTATTTTGAAAAACATTTAAAAAAAAAAAAAAAAAAGAGAGAATCTAATAAACCATTCTTGGAAAAAATTAAAAAACTTTTTTTTATAAAACTTCACCCATAGTGTTCAAACACAGCATTTCTAATTCCGAAAGTAGCATCTCTACCATTCAGCCATTGTAGGAATATGAGAAAATGTTAACAAAAATGGAATATTATTGTACCATTTGACCTATTAATTTGCACAAAATATTTCCTCCACATGCAAGTGTATATTTACGGGCACACGGGTATAGGTTTGTTATGCGGGCTCAATAATTTAAGGGGGTGCCATTCCGTACTCTGCGAAGAATGAAAAACGGAAGATGGGAGACCTTCTTTTGGCGAAATTTTCTCAAGGAGGGAAAAACGCATTCACGAGGTCGCATGGCACTCCTTGCACCCCCGCAAGTAATATCCGCTTATGGCTATAACCCTGTAGAAAAAAAAAAATTGTCCATTCGTCGACGAAAATGTACGACTGATGCGAGAATTGCTGAAAAAGCGACACCAGTTGCATCTACACGTTGATACGAACGCATAAATTCTGCAGGTACCTCGCAGCGAAACATCAGATTCGAAAGAAACTTTCGATGAAAAATTCGTCTCCTCGTAAGAGTGCTCCAAATTCAGTCATGCCGGAAATGAGCATCGTCACGTCTCGCCGTTATGTGAGGCGAACGACTTCAATCAATGGAGACGTAAGAGACGTTCGAACGCTGTAACTGAGACAGGTTGGCAGCAAGACGATAATAAAATATGAACAGGGTAATGCGGGGTGCGATGAAGATGGTGACGGTGGAGGACACATCGGGGTGGTAGGTAGGTGTAGATAGGTAGGTAGGTACTGTACATGAATGAAGTTTTGAAATTCCCTCGAGCTGTAAATTTCAACGTAGGTACCTACCTTTTTATTGTTTGAACATGTTCTGCCGCTAGTTAGCGAATGAAATAAATTGACGGGTGTGAAATTGTCCAAAGACGTTATCTGCCAGTAAATATGTATTCACGATAGATTGTATATCTATAGTGCACAGCAGACTAGGCATGCATATACGTATACATACGTATAGATACTACATTATATATTTTGAATGAATGAAAGAATAGTACCTATGTGGTTAAATGTGTACGTGTGACAGACGCCATCATTCTGATTTACGCGTGTAAAGTGGAGACAAATAGAAATTTAACGTTTTGCTACACTGCAGATATCGACGATATAGTCGACTTAATTAGGTCGATGGTGTTTGTGAGACATTGGGACCGAATGAGTCAACAATAACTTATCGAAATTAGAGTGATTCTAAATTACGTATGCTTCTCACGGCTACTACATTCGACGCTGTTTTTGATTGGTGTATGAAAGGTAGCCTAGCCATTCAAATCAGGAATAAGACTGTAGCTTGTTTTGGAATAGATAAAACACCAGTATACAGTATACATATATACCAAATTTCATTAGTGAGCAGACGGGTTTAGCGGGGAGTATTGTTTCTACGCAAATTCATTTAACCCAATCACCTGTTGTATAGAACACTCCCCTCCTCCATTTCCACTGACACGACAAATTCTGTATTTAAGTACAGACCAGATACATATAGCTATGGAGATCTCTAACAGGTGATCAAAAATATGACAAATATCTCAACAAACGATTTCTCAGCTCCATTTGCATTACTGCCCATGTGTCAGAGCTTGATAGTGTGTGTGTGTATTGGTGTAAAGATGACTGTTTTCACTAAGAAATATGCGCATCTTTGGCTGCGCAGAACATTAAACAAAGTTAACTTTTCAATGAAGATGATGATGATGATAATAATGATGGTTGAAGATCTTTGTCACATTTTTGTACCCCAGCGCATATAGAGAGTTGGACATCTCTTTAGCTATATGTCTCTGGAACCAACTGATTAAGATTTTGTGAGGCTGAATCAAAATTTTATAGAGAGTTGTGCTACTTTAACACTAAACTAAAAATTTGTGGGGGGGGGGGTTAATCTTCCCATAAAATGTAACATCATCGAGCTGCAGCCAACAGCATGCAAATAAAATTACAGATACCTATTATAAATTAAGTACCGCTTTTTTTTTTTTTCAAATATATCTTAGAAGAATTCCTCGTTATTCTAATATGTCATTCCAATATGTCTTTAGAAAACAGTTGAGAAAAGACCATAATATATATGTATGGAAAATCCAAAAATGTTGAAAAAAATATGTTAGTTTTTGAGTTATTTCAGTTGGAAGGGAAGAAAATACCAATTTTTTTGAAAAATTCTCATTGTTCTCCATTATCGTAAACTTTTCTGAAAGCTACAGCTGGGAATACAACTTCTCTAATATGTAGGTAGTAGGTACTTAAGCTACTCTACTACCCAGGAGTATTGACATCCAATCTATAAACACCCTGTGTATAAGTTAATTTCTAGTTACCACAGTTCAGATCATAGTTTTTGTTTGATAATCTCTAAATTTTGTACAAACCTTATTACTGAGTCAAGAACCTCACCCATTAATTTTGGTGCAGATTGGCCAGATGGTATTTTCAGTACCTCTCTTTTTGTTTTTACTTTAGCTTTAAAATAAAATTCTTTATCTTAAACCAATAGGCGCGAGACTATGAAAAAATATTAATTATAATCTGTGGGGATTCCATCCACAGAGTTTGCCTATTCCTGTGTATGTGCATAAGCATATAAAATAAGACTAATATGCCGCAAGATTAGCCTGTAACAAAAACCAGGTCTTCTAGAGGCCTTAAAATAGGGCCAAATTTTGACTTCTCATATTTGGTTGCGTGATACATCAGCTGATATGTTTTTAAAGTACTGATTTCATGTTTGATGTTCATTTTTTCATTCACTTAATTTTTCAACCCCCTTTGGCTTTAAAGAGAGTCCGAATTTTCACTTTTCATATTCTGTTGTGTGCATGAATGGGTATTTTTTTGGGCCATAGATTTCAAATTTGACATTCAGTTTAAAGATTTCGTAAATTCGTAGGTAGTTCTGCAATATCTCGTAAGAATTTTCATTTCCATCACGTGTCTCATGACACATCATTGTTTTTATACGCTTTTATTGTAGTTACTAACGGAACGAAATTTGACATAATATGGTACCAGACCACTGGGATCGCTTTTAACGAGTTTGTTGTTATCAGCTATGATTCGGGGCTATTCTGTAAATATTAAGGGAGTTAAAGAGTGTTAAGTTTTTTATTTACAGAACTGCACCGCAAAATCCGCTTTAAACAAACAAAGCTAATTTCAAATTATATAAAATAAAAGCGTATTTTTTAAAAACTCGTTTTTAACCTAACTTAATTTTTCTGGTATGGCTCCAAATATTTTTAGCATCGTGCAATTTTTCGAGTTCGAAAACCGGAAAACTTGACTTTCCGTAGTCTTTGACGAAAATGTTCATGTATGTAGCAAGTTCTAGCAACGAGTTGAAAATACAGTCAGAACATTGAACATAACATAACCAAAATCTCCTACCTTTTCCATCACGTCAGAAAAATTGGGGTTAGCAAAATTCTACTCATTCGTGATTCGTCTCTGATTTCCGTTGGATTTTGGATGTTCGAAAAACGATATTCTATAATCATGCCGTGGTTATGATTTACCAATAGATACTTCTTATTAAACTGGAGGATTTATACAATCGCAAATAATTTCAGTTGAACGGATTTTTTTTTTAATTCTCGCATCGGAAGAAAGAACCAACGAAGCATTAGAAAGTAACATCGAGAGTTGAAAATCGTCAAATTATCATTTCGAAGGTTTGAAAATTTCGCAGCCATTTCACAGTCGACACACGACAGCCCAGCTCCATTTTGTTCGGCGTAGTCACGTCTGTAGGTATCTGTTCATCGCGAAACATATTTAGAAATTAGAATCGATTTTGGTTAAATTCTCGGAAAATATAGAGGTGTTTCTCGATGCATCGCTCTCTTCGAAACCAATTCGCGATATTGGATTCTAGACTAGTCAAATTCTAAAACAAAAAAAACTCCAGCGCAACAAGGTTCGCTAGAAAAAGTAGATTGTCGAGAAAACGATCCGCGCCAAAATTAGTAGCGTAATACAATGAATTCTAATAAATATTTGTTCCGAATTTCGTGCGTATTAGTGCAAAATTGAGCATTTATAGCCCAAATAAAAACAAAAATGGTGGTACCGGAAGCACCGTCCGGCCGATCCGCAGCAAAATCAATAGGTCCGATTCATTGCGACCTGGACCATAAGAATAAAAAATTGACTTTTTTATATATATATATATATATATATATATATACACATAAATTGAGTTATTGAAGCCAAAATTTTCGCAAGTTCATGAAACGAAGTACGTACCCACCCCGAACCCTGAGGGACTACTCCCGCAACAAGAGTAATAAGTAGATTTTTTGAAGAAAACCTATTTAAAAAGTAGCGCAACATTCTAGTGAAACATTAGTGAGGTACACATAAGTTTTCGGCGGAATGGTGGATTTTCACGCTTTCGTCGTTTCGTGGCTTTTACCACTTTTGTTGAACCGCGAAGCAGCACTAGTGGGAGCAGTGGGGGTAGCCGACAGCGGCAGCAACAGTATTGCGTTGGCTATTCGCTGAGTTGTAGCCGCGTATTCGGTTTTCGTTTGTTCGCGGTTTTTCGCCTTCCTCGTCACCCCGCTTCCGATTTTTTCGTAGGTTCAATGTAATGTAACAGCTATACTGTATTATATACGTATATACACAGTATAAGACTACGTGGTAAAAAATGTATAAATCCTACTGTCGTTTTCGTCATCAACCACTCTTCCCCCTCTTCGTCGTCAAAGTTATGTTTCTCCCATTTTCTCCTCGTCTGTCTTATTCGTTGTCGTCGTCGTTCTCGTTGATGATGTTGTTGTTGTTGTTGCAGCTAGCTGTTTTTTTTTCGAACACTTCGTCACCCGTCCCGCACACATGTATACAACTGAAGTTATACATATATATAACGATATTTCATACGGTAATAATTAGTTTATAAGGAATACGAAGTGTTTTTTTTCTCTCCCTTTTTCACAACACGCGGTGATGCTTACCGGTTGGCGGTTAGTGGTTACTCGGTTAGTGTTCGCTTCGGCGTTTTAGCTAGTGGTTGCTTATGTTTCGAGATTTGGGTTCATTGATTTCGATTTGGTTTCGTCTGGTTTTCTAGTCGTGTCCTATGTTTCGGTAAATCGGACTACCAGACAAGAAGTTTGTGTCGCGTGTAATGCATTTCCGTATCTTTTCGACCAGCCCACCACCACCACTACCACCATCATCATCATCGAACGCCTTTGACGAATTTTCAAAAAATTTAAGTACTCGTTTTAATTACTAGTTCATTTATTGTTGTGCAACGACTTACTAATATTCTTTTTCAAAAATTGATCGCTTAAAAAAATACTAACGCGTTGGTTTGTTTTCTATTCTATTTTTCGTGTTTGCCCCAATTTGCTTTGTTTTTTTGTTTTCTTCTAATCGCAGCCCGTCGCTTTTACCCTCGTTCTGTAGAATTTCGAGAGTCGTTTCTCACTAGTTTTTTGTGGTGTGCATGTGCGTGTGTGTGTGTGTGTGTGTGTGTGTGTTGTGAGTGCATGCGTTTTCGACTTGTGAAAATTTCGTTCATACTCAGTGCGGTAGCTGCAAAATATTTCGTCTGTAATTCTGTATCAGTTATTCGAGACTTCGTGGTCGGTAACCGAATGTTGGTTGGAGGCGGTCTCTGTTTTCGTGGATTTAAAATGGTGAGTATTTTACGACATCCAAACCAGTGGCGGGTCCAAGTGGGGAAATGGTGGAAATTTCCCCTCAAATCCAATAAAATGAGGGGAAAAGATGAAATACGACTGCAGAATTGAGATTAAAACTGTAAAAAAATTAGTTGAATAGAGAAAAAAAAAGCTCAACTCCCCAAAAATTTTGTCATTTCCCCAAAAATCACTTTTTGGAACCGCCACTGATTTAAACACTTTTTTTCCAGTGGTGGTGAGATGCTAGTGCATATCAAGTGTTATCAGTTCTGAAAACGTGTTCATGGAGATTTTTCACAACTTTTTAATTGCTATTTCCTACAAGGAAAAAAGAACCCATATCTTCCTTCTGGAATTATTTTTTATACAACGGTCAATTTTATAACTTACTAGTAACAGTAATGAAACAAAATAATGTTTTCACTTTTCACATTACATATTTCGTTTTATAAATGCCTGTTTTGTACTTACAAACAATTATCAAAAATACATGATCACACTTTCAGCACTTTTAATTTCTGCCCTCAGAACAAGACTCTTTTATACTGGACTTTCCATTTTCCAATTATATTAATGATACTCTGTGAGAGTAGGACAGTGTAAGAGTTTTCAGTACCGCAAAATATTCGAGGTAGAATCCAAGGATTGCCAACCCAAAAAATCTATGTCTTACAAAAAGAGATACCTATTTGATTTGATGGCGTTGGACAAGGCCGGCCTCAATAAACCTAGTGCCAAAAAAAAGTTCAAATTAAAACACAATTATTCAATTTTTTAAATTTTACGTCTATGAAATGTCTAAAAAATTGCTAACCCACCCCAGAAAAATTCATAAATATAAAATATAATTCAATTCCGAAACCGCCTGGTGTCAGAAATTTAAAATTGTGATGATTTTTTTTAGGGATTGTTTTCTTTTGTAAGAATGTTTCTCGCATTTCACGGTATATCACGGTATATTTTTCTTTCCTACAATGCTTGTGGAGTGAAGTAATTTTCTATACTTACTATAATATTGAATTTTAATGGGTATATTCTTGATGTAAAAAAAAAAGCTGTATTTAAGTTCGAAGTACTCAAGAAGTTTCATCTAGAGTGTGTATTAAAGATTCAGTCAAACTTGAAACTATCTGTATTAAGTTGTACTAGTGAATGCAATTGCAATTATCTGTGTGTCCTGTGATGAAAACGTTAATATTCCGAATGTTAGGCATTGTTTTGCTGCATCAATAACAGAGGAAGCGTTTATTTAATTAATTAATTAATTTTTTTTTGTCTTTTCTGGCCCTGTATATGTATTTTTGAAATCTGAGGAGCTTTTGTTAGTTTTTAGGGATTTTCAATACCTCAGTCCAAAAAATTCTATTCTGACTGATTGGTAGCCCCGAATCAAAGTGCTTTAGGTGAAAAGGTTTTAGTCGTTTGATTGAATGATGACCAGTTAACTTCCTCAATTTTCAAAACATTCCATTTATAAAAACAAAGCCACTATAACTGACCATGCTATGTAGGTACAAAATCCGAAAAATCCTTAGATTTAAGTATAAAATTATTGTTAGACCCTGATTTACCGTGAGGAACGATTAACAATGATTCAAGAAATCAAGAGTGAGGGGGCACTAAATGGTGTGAAGGCCATTGGAATTTGATAAAAGTTTAATACAAAAATTAAATGTATTTTACCTATTTTTGGTACAGTTTTCATCCACACAGGCAGCCTCTGTGCAACACTAATGATAGTTTCACACGTAGACCTTATAGAATTATTAAAGAACAGCGCGTTTGGCCTAAAACTAGGCGTTATCAATGTTCAGACATAGGATAAGAAACTTGAGCCGCTTGGCAAGCCGTTTACATTGCGGGATGGAGCGAATATCATTAACGCAAGCACACAGCTACACACACCCGAAAAAAAGGACTTGTTATCATTGCCACACGGCTGATGTTTCTTATCTTTTGATAAAACATCGTTTAATTATCGCTATACTCAGTTCATTTATTCTGTAAGGTCTTTAGTTTCACTCGTGTACGGTTTACATTATCCTATTCTTTTCCAAATGTTGACGTTATATTACAAATATTTTTGTGTCAAGACCAGTTTTGTTGTGTGGAAAGGAAAAAAAGAGCATTTCCTTAGGCCCTGACTTTTTAGGTGGCCCGACCAGCTCTTAGTTGTTTTGAAGTCCATATAATCGAGTTTTCGAATAAATAAAAGAAAAAAAAAGATTTTTGTTATGTAGCATTTTTTTTATGTGCCCCATTCCTCAAATTCCCGAAGATCCGATAGTGATGACTACGCGGGCTCGGATTTTCTCTCCACGGCCATGGGGCCCAAGTCAAGACCACCTGTCGAATTACTTAATGAATTCATTTTGTTTTTGTTTTTCTTCTGCTCGTTGAACCCTTCCACTCCCCGAATTTTCAAGTTATCTATGGCTTTACGCCATTGTTTTGCTAGTTCGAAAATTATTTCTAAACTAAGCTGAAACAAGTAAATACAAATTTGGTAACCAATTAGTAGAGAATTAGCTTCGCACAGTAGTGAGTGCGTAATTGATTCCAAACCCACTTTCCAAATCTTCATCGTTCAATCCGAATTTTGTCAAAATTGTTCGGAACGTTTTCAGTAACCACCGTCAAATTTGTTCATGCGGTGTAATTTGGTGGGTTCTAAAGGTTGGGGAAAAGGTTGATGAAGAAGAGATTTTGTTACGGACCATGAGTCGAAGAACGTTGAGGGGGCACCTCCCTTCGTACCTGACTCTTCGTGTGCTCATCCTTACTCGTGTACGCATTTAACTCGTAAGTTCAGCCGAACAAGTTGTCATTCGTGAGATGATATCGTGTCATTGATTCCCATTGGGAAAAGTTGACATATGTCAGTGAGCCTGTATAGTCGATTATCTTACAGTATACACATCCTATTTTCATAATGAACTATTTCTCGTATTTTAGGTGGGTGGGTAATGCTTTTTTTCGTCTTTTTTTCCCCTCTTACCCCAGCAAATGCATCCGTGATTGAAACGATTCGTATATTCGTATAAAAGCCTGTTTATACATTCTGCTTTTATGGTTTACATTGCGATTTACCAGCGGCGCGTTAATTTTCATATTTCTGTCTCCTCATAATCTGATTAAATATACGGTAGAACTTCTTTTGATTCGTGTGACAAGGAAAAACTTATTTTTATTAAATTCCGCGAATCATATTAAATTTAATCTAACAGAATTTTCGATGGGTGCTTTTTATAGTCGCGTTCCGGCATTCGAATTCGAAATGATACTCGTGACATTTACATCTTTCATCTGATGTATACGTATACAAGGTAGCTGACCGTTTTGGTTGATGCCAACTTTCGCTTGGTCTTTTTCCTAACTAAGAGTAGCCAGAACCATTGTCCTTCACGACCACTTCGTAGATTGCGTATTTCAATACGTTTCTCTCCTCTCTTTCATTCTCCCTCTATGTTTCCTTCATTTCTCCTCAGCCAATGTGATTCCTTACTCGTCTCTTTCTTTCCTTCTCCCTCTCCTTCCTCATACATTTCTCTCTCACTTTGCATTTCTCCCAGTCCCGCTAAGAAATAAAAAGTGAGCTCCCCAGTCCCTCGGTGTCTTTCACCATTTCTTTAAAACTGAAAATAGCGTATTACACACGAAGGTTAAGTGTTTACATCCAAAGGAAAGTGTGCAAAATGAGCCTAGGAGCAATTCCCAAGTCATGTAAACTCACTTTTAAATCTTGTTGAGGAAGATGTTTTTTTATAATTAATGATCAGAAAGCAACGAAACGTTAATTAAATGCCTTATAAAAAAAAAAAAAAGCGCACTTTAGTCAGTACCTGCCGGGTGGACTGGAACATTTATTGTGGAACACATTTAACAGCTGCTAAATGCAGCCGCAGCTCTGTCAGAAAAAGTACGTTTCTGAAAACTATAAAATTAGTTATGAAAAAAGTTAATAGATCATAATATAATTGCGATGATTGTATTGAATTTTGTAACTGTTGACATAATATTACGTAATTAATAAATTTTATCAAAAAAAAAAAAAAAACTACTGTTAATCTGAATGAATAGCTCTTATTGGCATAGGTGTGGACTTCAGTTTTTTTTCAGTGTTGCTAAATTTTGTATTTGTAATTTGTAAATGAGTGGAAATTGTTAATTAGAATGGAAAAAATAATTTTACAGTTGGGAGAATGAATTTTGAGTGTTGCAGTGGTACCTCATGTGTCCGTAATTCAGCGCATATGCTTATTGGTGGATATGCCCAAATTTACGACAGTAATTTTTTCAATCTTTAAATTCTCATTTTCTTCAATTATTACACCCTTCTAATTTTTTAATTTTCAAATATGAATAGCTTTGGACATTCTCCAGATGGTCAGCAACATTTTGAGCCTACTTTCATTAGAATGTACTTATAAAGTAAGACACTTGTTCTGAGCGAATTAAATTCTGTTAGTTCCGGAGATAGACATACCAAACATATAACTTCCTCCGTACGCAATCCATAAAAACAATTATCTCTTTGAAAACCTAAACAAAAATGAATTTTTTGGAAATATCTTCCAACCGATTCGCACCAGAATTGCTGGTATATTGCAATAAATTATGGTTGATATTTTTTACAAATTTCTCAGTTATTAGTTCAGAATCAACGGTCTTATAGCCAAAATAATATCAAAAACAGCTGCACATGAAGTACCGTCCGGCCTATCTGTGCTAAAATCAGTGGGCTAAAATATTAGAATAGGTCTTAATAAATGAATTTGAAATTTACGTATCAATTAAAGTGTTATGGAGTACTTGTTGTGAGTATGGTATTTTTTGAGGATATGCTGTGTGTACAGCGCGTATAAGCTCATCACTGGTTACATACAAACTTTCCTATTTATGTGCATATACATACATCTTCTCTTTTGTAATATATAAAAACAAGTTGCTCTCTTTTGTGTAGAATGTTCTGAGGTGAATAGAATGACTTGAAATTTACAGAAATGAAAAATATGATACTGCCGAAGATTCATGGCTGATCACTTTTTAAAAATATAAATTTGTTGACGTATAATAGGTGTAGAAGTTCTTTTAAATGAATGTGTATATGTGAGCAATATCGATATATGTATCAATTCGATATACCAATTGTTCCCCATTTATCAGTGGTTGCAAATATCATTAGAAATTCGTTTCGCACATTATTCTCTAATGTGTCAAGTTAGAAAAGTAGGTTAGATTTACCATCAGCCTAGTGTATAGACAGCCTATTTATTTACGTTGAACTAGGAATGCATCTTTTGTGAAATGGAAGATCTTATGAAATGAACGGCATTGGTTTTACATATTTTATTTCTCCTCAATGGGACATTTTTTCCTTTTTCTGAAACGCTTGATTCGCACTTTTTCTTCAAATAAATACTAGAGTACGTTCGTTTTTTGCATTTCTCCCAATTATTGAGACATCTTTTGTCATTTTGTTGTTTTCGAAAATCCCATTTGCCATAAATACAATATTTTTGTTTGCCCTTTCTCGATAAAAAATGTGTTAATGCAATATTGCCAACAGCTTTCAGAAGTTATCGTGGCAGGTTCTAAAGCATTAATCCCACATGTTATACATGAAAAAATTGAAGAATTTTTCAGCCAGTTTTTTTTTGAGGGGGGAGAGAGATTTTCCGAAGCTGAAATTTATCAGCGTAGGAAGAAATAAGTACATTACCTCATCTATACTGTTGATGAGCTGTGCAAGATGAAGACCAACTGCAAAATATGAGAAAAAATAGAAACAACACTATAATATTCGTTATCTTGTTATTCAAATAATTTGCTGTATATTTTCTTTCTTCCTATTCGATCATTTAGTAGTGGGGCATGTTAAAGATTTTTCAACTATTGGAAAGTCATGATGAATGGCGAATTATGTTCTTCTGTCAATGATACAAAAATTTTTGTGAGATCGAGATTAAGACTAAACGACTTGACAGTGCAAAACCCAGACCAAGATTAAGGCTTGAATGTACCTCGCTTAGAGCAAGACCCGTATGCTTTGGTTTTATTTTCGATTACTAAATTTACAGTTGTTATTCGCATGAAGTGAATGTCGAACCCTCCTAAATTTTTAACAAAACTGTCATGACTTTGGCCTTGGTCTTACTTCTATTCATCATTTGTCTATGAAATCTATGCATCCCATTTGGTTTCTTTCTGAGGCGTGTAGCCTACTGAAGCTCTTTTCCGAAATTCTAGGTGCGCTTATTTGTTGGCTGCTGCGTAATTTGAAAACGACTAATTTCGTTGCAGTCACCTTTCAAAAGCAGATTTTTTTGCGTCAACACAATTCAATAGCCTCCAATCCACTATGTTGCTCCTGACACTTTTTTTTTTTTGTTCTCAAATAAATTTAAAATACTGTAATAATCCTTCTGGCAACGTGGCTCGATTGTTCTTAATATTATTCCTTTTAATTCTCGTTTTGTTAAGATTGAATTCGAAATTACGTTTTTGTCGTTCGCTTGATTCTTATTTTAGAACTTTCTCGCCACAGGTGTGCAGCTGATAACTTTAGACCGCTAAAGGGATAAGAGATTTGTTTTCTTTTTGAGTTTTTAATACATGTTACAGTGAAAAAAAAAGAGCTTATTCGGAAATGGTGCGAATTGAGATGGAGGGAAAAAATGAGATTAAAATGCGAAGACGTTTTCTAACGAGATTTTTTTCATATTTGCCTCTCAGGGTTGCGTTAATGGTGTCGTGTGACATGTTTACTCGCAAGTCATACGTTTCGTTTTGTTGTTGTTTTTTCTCTTTTTTTTTTATTTTGTTTTATACTTTCTTTCTTTATTTTTTTAAACATTCAGCCTATAAGGAATTCTACCACGTCTCGTGTATTTTTGGAGATTTTTCGACCGTTGACAGCTCGCTAGAATTTACGCCTTCGGATCTTTTCGGAATTCACATTCGATTGTTGGTGCGGCGGATACTATTTGCTAGGTACCAGAAATTCGTAATATTTTATTTCGCACTTAAAATTCATTCTATGTAAAAGCGTAGGTAGGGAAAGTATTTTGTGAACAGGAGCAAAGGCTCTAGAAAAAAGACTACCATGAGCATTAATTATTGTTATTTTTGTTTTTTTTTCCTAAATGTTGGAACTATACAAGTTTAATTTTGTGAATAATTGAAAGTCGCGCCTACGGTGGATCACATTGAAATGAGGATTTTCTTGAAAATTTTTGTCAGCATGAGCTCGAATTGGAACCCTTAATTTCGTTTTAATCATTCGTCTTCCATCATTTAACGTAGAATGATACGCGTCATCATTTTTAGCCGGTTTTCTTTAAACAAAACATGTTGTTCTGCCCACCATTATATTGGAAGTTTGAGTGGGAATGTGGATAGTTCTTCGTTTTTGGTCAAAAGAAACTCAATAACACTCTAATATTTCAAATGTATGTGTGTAATTGCCTACAGGGTGTTTTTTTTTTGTATTGCCTTAAGAGTTTTGCAAAGTATCTAATGTGAGTATAGAGTTACTTAACTTTTTTAATTCAAAATTTGTGGAGGAATCGATTGGTGAAAGTTTCTAGGTCATATTATTAACATTAAGAAAAATATTGACAAAACTGTTTTATGGATATGTCCACTTTTTGAAGTGATTTCTAACTCTTTAGAAAAGAGAAGAAATTCAAAAACAGAAACAACACTTTTAGTAACATAGAAAAAGTTCTGTTCACAGGAGCCAACTTGCTGTTTTTTTAAGTGTTGTTTTAAAATATGTGGGAAAATAAGTTGAATAATCACCCATTTATAAGTAAAAAATATATTCTTTCTACAAGTATCTATAAAAATAATTATATTTGAAAATTTGAAACCATTAAAAAATGCATTAATTTTTGATTTTTGGGAATCTATTTGGTTGTGACGCGTTACACCTAAATTTGTTTCGGTGGGGCATTTACCCCACCTGCTACGGAAGTTGGCACGTATGGTTGTATTCTAAGACACTAATATTTTCCAATAAATGTTAAAATAATTTCTATCTATCACATCACATGTATCTTTCGCCTGTAAAACTACCTTCACTGGAACCAAATTGTGAGCCCTAATCTTCCTGCAACCTAACAAAATTCTGCAGCTCGTTGATTGTTCTATATAATTTTTCCAAATGGTAAATTTACGTTTGGATATACCCCTACAAAAAGTCACGTAAAGCTAAATGTGGTGATTTAAAGGTATCTTCACAAACACACATACATGATGTATTCGTAACATATGGAAAGAGAATATTGAGACTTGTCCTACTACGTGACGTAATTTAAGGCAACGACAACGGCTACCGTACTGTGATTTTCAGAAAAGAAGAGGATAATAAGATGATATTTTTATTATTTCACAGCTGTGAAATTTGAAAAACCATACGAAAAAAGAATCATCCGAAATACTGCTGGTCTTTTACCAGTTACCCTGATATGTGTGAATAAGTAGTACTTTCATTTTTGATAAATCACGGATAAATACATTTTAAGAATACATCCCAGTTCTGTCATGTACCGCAATGTAAAGAAACCCTTTAAGTTCTACTTCATTTCCGTGGATATTGCTTGTACGAACATGAAACATCGTTTCCGAAAAACTGTTCACCTAACCGTGCAAAAATAAAATTTTTTCTTGTAGCCAGAAATGTTGCGATCCCCCAAAAAGGCTCAAAGATAAAGTGAACTGCCTTGTGATCTTCCTAAATATGCAGTCACATTATTTTTATCAGTTTAAATTTATCACATATTCGATTATAATTCATCTATTGATTTTTTTTACGTGGGAAAGTGTAAGTGTTTTATTTATTTTTTATCGACTGCGATAATTCCCTCCCTCCGTGTACAATTTCGCGACCCTCAGTTTGAGAAACGATACAGTGGTAAGGGTAATTGTCTCTCAAAAAGGTTGAAATTTGGTACATAGTTATATGGTGTAGATCGTAGATAAAGTCTATTGATTTTGGTTTGGATTAGATCATGGATCATTTTTTCTCGAGTTATTTGATGTTTAGTTTTGAAAAACCTGCTTGCTTATAACTTTGCTAGCTTCACTAGAATTTTTCATTTTTCCTTCCATGTTACTATCCTCTCATTTTCCCGTTAAATAAGAATAAGATGGACCAATATAAATAATCACGTGTCAAACGGTCCTGTCTCAGCGTCTATTTGATCATTTAGAATATAATTAATTAGGTTATTTTCATGTCTCTGTAAATTTTCGGCTTCGAATTAACAATATCTGGATGAAGCTTCGTGTTAATAAATAGGTCGGTTAAGGCTCCAATTAAATCCGTTTCGAAAAAATGATGGAAACGAACATTGCCTTAGAGGTACCTAGCTTAATATTCAAATAAAATTGGAGTTGTCAACAAAATTTCCACGATAAATGCTTATATATTAAATTCACAATCCATAAAGTTCACTCTTTTCTGGTCTTGAATAAAACTTTATGCCGTTTGTTAGAATTGCTTTTTTATGTACTTCTGTAGTTGAATGGTGAATACGATATAGTGGCCTTAGCCGCTAGTTTGTTTAATGTCCATAAGACAGTAAAATACGTAGTCACACTCCTCCTCACCGAAGTGTAATTGTTTGGCGACCGTCTCAACTCCAGTATAGACTCCAGCAGCCTGTCCACTGTTGTCAAACATACTGCGCCTGGTGTATGCGCAGTAGCTCGTGTGTCTATCTCACAATACTGGGGGCGGTGTATACCAAGCTGATCTTCTGAGACCAGTTTATCAGTTTTTGACTTGTTCTGAAAAAGAAATTTACCTTTTCAGGTAAAAACATACATATAATATAAATTTTATTGAAAAAATAAAAAACAACTTATATTATACACTAAGACTTAATAACAAAAGTCAAAAAACAAAAATTATAATAATAATAAAAAAAATTTAAACTTAATTAAACTTTTTGGTTTTTTATTGACTCTTGTCCACAAACTGCTGGACATTGTTAGAGGAACGATTAATTATGGCCATAGTGGAGCAATTCTGTGAAAGGAAGAGTAGGAATTAGCAAGTTTGTATTTAGAATTTAAAGTGTAGTTAAAAACTATTTAAACTCTAATTGTTTGGATCGATCCACTGACATTTATCATTCGCTTTCACCATAAGGGAGCTAGACAACAATAATGAGATATAACATACTCTTAAGTCAGTTAGAAGGGTAGTAAAAGGTGCCAATTTCCTTTTATAATCCTTCGATTGCTTAGTATAGTATGTATTTTCAGATCAAGTTATATGACCAAGTTTCAACCTGAAGTAGTTGGTACTTTGTCATTACTATTTAGTTCCAAAGGTGCTAAAAACTTTATGGGTCTTGTAACAACCTTCGAACTAAGTAGTAAGATTTCTGCATGACGGATTTTACCATCGTGAGAAGTGTTCAGGTTTACAATTTTGGAAATTTTGTAAGTACCTGGTTTTGTCATATAATCCAGAACATGGACTATATCACCAATCTTTGCTTCAAATGTTACTGTTCGATATACATTATCTACACCTTTGCGAATTTTATCTCTCAAGTATGGGAGATACAATCCTTTCCAGGTGGCCCAAAGTTTGATGAGTAGATCTTGATCAACTTTCCATAAATTTTGTAAAGTTTTTGTTGTTGGAGTTATTTCATCCAAAGGTTTATCAAGATCTAATGTGAATACACAGAAGTTAGCGTGTAAAAAGTGAGCAGGGGTTAAAGTCCATTGTTCATCATCATCAACAGCTGGACACAATGGTCTTTCATTCATCATAACTTGAATATTTTTAAGACTAGCTTGAAAATTAAGTTGATGATGAGCATGATGACCCATTACTCGATAGAACATTTGTTTAAAAACTCCTATCAGTCTTTCAAACGAGGCACCATACCATGGAGCTTTCACAGGTGTAAAGTGCCACGTTATTCCTTTTTGGTTTAGTTGATCGTAAACATTTTTATCTGAAATAAAAGTGTCCCAAAATTTTGGCAAAAATGTTGCAATTAATGTGAATTGTGCTGCATTGTCCGACAATATCACTTTTGGTGTGCCACGATCAGCAAAGAAAGTTTGTAAAGCAATCTATATTTCACTTGTATTTAAAGACGAGAGAGAAATGAAGTAGACTGCTCTTGTTGAAAGACAAGTGAATATCAGTATCCACCTTTTGTATATTGGTAACATTGGGGTTGCCAATTCCTTTTTCTTTTTTGGTAAATATTGGTCAAAGACCGCAAAAGGACCAAAAACATCAATTCCTGTGTAAGTGAACGGATGAGAAAAAGGCATGAGTCTAAAATCTGGCATGGCCAAATGCGTTGGTTGCGCAAAAGGTCTTTTGTCATGTTTTTTACAAAGTATGCAGGCTCCCTTTAATATTTTTGGAAGAACTTGCATTGCACGAGGTACAAAATAAGTACGGCGAAAGGCTGCCATTGTAAATTTGATTCCCGTGTGACAATTCAAAGTGTGTACATTTAATAAAATCAATTTTGTTAAATGAGACTTTGAATGTAATAATACGGGAGATAATACATCTTCGGTAAATGGTGTTATAGGTATATAATTTCTGAGTCTGAGTAATCCAGACTCATCCAAAACTATATGAAACTTGTCATATGTCACATAATCTGGTGGGTTAGGTGACAACAGTGTTATAAACAAATCAGAAAAATACTTTTTCTGGTCTGCGTAAATAAAACACAATAAAGCAAATTGGAAGTTATTAGGCAATATTGCATAGGGTTTTATTGATCTAGAACATTTAAGTCTTTTAGTATTAAATTTCCTAATTGCTGTTAGGCAACTATAAAATGTTCGTTTTAATTTTGCTAAAGCGTTAAATTTCTCTAAATCAATGTTAAAAGGTGTATTCATAGGTTGGTGTATAAAACTTTCATATGGTACACTCTTTTTAATTATGTTTGGTTTGTTTGAAAGATCTAAAACTGAGTCAGACATTTCCAAATTTTGTTGAGATATTTCTGTCTGTGTGGTAAAGGTTTTTACTTCACAAGCAAAGGTTTCTTTATTTATCACAAATTTTGGTATGTGTAACTTGCGAGATTTTAGTTTTCTATTCAATTTTGCAGTTTTACGATTATCAAAAATGTTATCTGAAGTTTCCGGTATCAAATTTGATAATTTATGAGAGATTTTAAAAGATTCTCTCATAGTGTGGAACACTGGTGTAATATTTTCTTCTTCAGATAATTCTGGTAATGATTGAATTATATGTATATCAGTTTTAGGCCAAGTTTCCGGATCTTTATTTAACCAGTCCAGTCCTGACCACCAAATTGACTGAAATAATTCATTCACTAAAGCACCCCTAGAGCCAATATCCGCTGGGTTATCAGCTGAAGGGACATACCTAAATTCTATATTAGGTATGCTTTTGATTTCTGTGACACGATTTAGTACAAATTGTGTTAAGACTCTACGTTCTAACAACCGAGTTAAAACCCATTTACTATCCGACCATATATAGGTTGGGCAGTTATGTAAGTCTAGAGGTTTTCGTATATTTTTGATTCCTCTTGCTCCAATTAATGCAGCTAACAACTCCAATTTTGGAATTGTCATAGGTTTCATTGGAGCAATTCTTGATTTACCTATCAAGAATCGCACTACAGTTGTATTGTTTTCTTTGTTATATAAACGTAGAAAAGCTACCATTGAAAATGCAGTTTTAGATGCATCTACAAAGGTATGTAGTTGACAATTATTCAGGTTATATATTCCCGGATAAATTTGTCGTGGTAGGCAATAGTTAATACATTGGGATAAATCCTTAACTAACTCGGTTGCAACTGGTTGTAACGAAGTTGGTAAAGGTTCATCCCATTTGTATCCTTCATTCCAAAGTTGTTTGATAAAAACTCTGGAGGGTACAAAAGCTGGTGAGAACCATCCATGAGGATCGAAGAATTGAGAAATTACTTTCAAAAATATCGTTTGGTCCAAGCTTTTGTATCATCTTGTTTTTTGGGTTGGCTAATGAAAATTAAGTCTTTATCCATGTCCCAAGTCAAACCCAAAACTTTAATTTGAGGTTTGGATAAAGCGTGTTCAGGATCAAAATCCTGTCTCAATGGAATACAGTTAGTGCCCCACTGAGAAAGTTCCATTGAAATGTCATTTATGAGTTTATTGGAACGTGTATGTAAATCTTTCATTTCTTCATATGTTGGTAAAAAAGTTACTAGATTATCTACATATAGATGATTGGCAAATTTTGTATAAAACTCCGGATCAACTTGTTGAAAATGATGCAACAAGATAGCCGCGAGTAAAAATGGTGCTGAAATTATTCCGAAGGGTACTCTTTGGAATCTATATGTAATAATGTTGTTTCTTGTTAATGGTTTTAATGGGTCTTTAATCCATAGAAATCTAGTAACATCTCTATCATCTGGATGAAGACCTATTTGGTGAAAAGCCTTCCGAATATCCGCAATGACAGCATATTTATCTTTGCAAAAAGTCAGAAGTATTTGTAATAAATCAGGTAAAAAGTTTGCTCCTTTAAACATACAATCGTTAATTGAATGTTTAGATGTTTTTGTTTTGGCAGAGCCATCAAAAACAACTCTTAAAGGAGTGCTTTTTGTTAAATCCAAAATGACTTTGTGGGGCATGTAATGGATTAAACCAGGTTTAGCTTTTGGATCTACTAATTCAATCATTTCTAATTGAATTAGCATTTCAAAGTATTCGGTGTATTTATGAAAAATTCCGGACACTTTCTAAATTTTGGTAATTGGCTTTCTAGTCGTTTGAAACATAAATTGTAATGATCCCCTAATGGCGGAGGATAATTACAATAAAGCCACGTGATTTGGTAACGGTTGTTTACCAATTAAACTTCTTTGTAAAATAAATGTAAGGCTTGAGCATCAGCATGAGCTTCATCTAAGTTATTAGATTCAATGCCAATAGCATCAAGCTTCCATAAGTTCTCTACTTTCTGTGGGTCAGTAAAGTAGACTGGTGTAAACATATTGTCAATAATAGAATTATTATTAATTAAACCTCCTAACATATACCCAAATTGTGTTTTGATAAGTGTCAGTGTGGGGGTTAAATGATTAATATTTATAACGAACGACCACATATAATAATTACCAAGTAACAATTGAATCGTATGCTCATTCGTCAGTGATGCAAATTGTATATCTGCATATTCAGGAAAATCTTTTCTAAACTTTGTTAAGTCTGGTTGTTTTAAATTGCAGGTAAGAACATCGAGTGTGTTAGCTGTAATTGGAATTTTAGTTCCACCAGGTGTGAAAAGATCAAATTTGATTGTGTAAGATTTTATAGGTTTTGATTTTTGATATTGTAAGCTACTAAGTCTTAACAATTCATGTTCGTATCCTTGACATTTTAAGGATTCGAATGCAAATTTTTTATTAATGAAAGTGTCTATACTTCCACAATCAAAAAATCCTTGAATTTTTATTGGTTCTTGTAAATTTGATGATTGAGCATACGTTTCAAACACCAAATAAGTACTACTGTTTTTAAATTTATTAAAAATAGCAAAAGACTTACTGTTCATCGGCAATGCTTCTTTCTGCTCTTTGGATAACCTTGGTTTGTCAAATGATTTATTTTCGTTTATAACCAATGTTTCCTGTGAAGTAGAAGACTCATTAGTTTTTTCGATAATTGATTCTTGATTAGAAGAATCAATTTTATGCTTACTTAGTATTTCCTTACGCTCTATTAGCGTGGTATACCAAGCGTCAGTGATACCCTTGGTTATCGGGTAATTGGCATTCGGACACAAGATCGAATGGTGGTCCTCACCATAGCAGTTGAACCACTTGCAATTCTTTGCTGGTAGATGAGGGCATGGTGTGCCTTCATCATGGGCTTCTCCACAGGTAATGCATAATGCATTATCTGCGTAATGCTCGAATCGAGCTTCTAGCGTATTTCTGTTATAGCACAAATGTGCTAAATGCTTGCCGTTGCAAAAGAGGTAAGAGCCCAAAAGAGGTGTTAACATAACACTCTTTGGGGTTTCTTGCACCCTTTTAACAGCTTCGCGTTTTTTCTCTTCTGAAACATTAGAAGATTTTACATTAGGTTTAGTAATGGGTTTTTTATCTTCTAATTTTTTAGGTTTTTGAGGATTGGATTTATCCTCTCCTCCTTTTTTGTTACTGCTATCTCTGTTAAAGTTAGCAGCAGCGAAAATACGACTGCCTTTAGGTTGACCTTTTTTCGAATCCTGAAAGTTTTTGGGATTATTAAAAGTTTTTACAGGATTATGTTTTTGAGGACCTTTTTTGTCTTCAAAAAGTTCGTGAATTTTTACAAATTCACGAATAGCCTAAAATAAATGTGAAACATGTCTTTCCGTGCTTTTTAAATTATTTAAATATGAACGTGGCGGAAATTTTTTAACCGCTACATTAAATAGCTGTTCTTCATCGACGACGTTAGAAATAATTCTATACCTATCTATAAGAACAGCTATATTATCCATGGTATCTTGTATGGACGATATATTATCGATTGCGATTGGGAAAGCTGTAATCTGATACCAGATTTCAGCTTTAACTTTGGATTGATCACCATAACGATCATGTAAAAATTGTAATCGTTGATGGTAACCAATTTCATCAGAGGCAAATTGACTAAATTTTTTAACTATATCTTTAGGTATTGCACTCTGAAGAATCGAAATTTTTTGTGGTATAGTGATGTCATTACGTAGGTGTACGTATAATCTAAAGCTACGAATTAAGCCCAGATAGGTTAAAATTTTACCATCCCATTTTTCTAAGTAGAATTTTGGGGGTTTTAGATTCATCAGGGGTTGTTCTGACTGAATTGAATTGTCCGCTTCCCAACATTTTGGTATTGGGTTTTCATTTGCGGAAAAAATAGGGGAATTGTTATTTTCTCCTATTAAATTTGGAACCATTGAGGTTAATGAGATTAAATTCGAATTAACAGGATTTAAATTCATTTGTTGAAGTACGGGCAAATTTGTTGATCGTAAAGAATTTTCAGGTGAAGGATCAGTAGATAATCTTTTGGATACTGGTTCTTCATTTATTGTAATTTCAGGTAGGGTATTACGTTTACGACTATTAATTATGATAATATTATCGTTATTCTTACCTTTCCGGATAATCGGTTGAATATATTGTTGAGAAAAGTCTTCAAAGGCGATCTGAAACATATTTTCAATCGTCTCTTCTCGGCGTCTCTGTTGATTTCTCATCTTTTCAACTGCTTTTTCGGCAGCCTGCAAATCAATCATCGCCTTCGCTGCTTCATCGGCAAATTGCCTCATCAGTATTTCTTGATGACAAGCATTTTCTTTCTGACAGCAGATTTCCTCCATCTGTTCTCTTGCTAATCCGTCAATTTCTTCTCGAGAGACTAGCATCTGTTGTGGCTCTTCCTGAACTGGTTCAGGAACTTATTGTTGATCCGCAATGGAATTGCATCTTGATGAGTGTTGAGGTTGGTCAACACTCATCGGTAGTGAATCTGCAAAGGATGGGAGAGGAAGGGACATTGGGGACTCTTTCAGTAAACATTCCTCAATTTCAGCTTCAAAGCACTGCAAGTTACGAATGTACGTTCTTGCAAGTACCATAAGCTGAAGATCCATTCCCCTCGGCATCCTCTGCAATTCACTAATTTGGAACTCGATTGCTTTTAACTGTCTTCTAGCTGCTAATCGAGTCAAATTGGGGTTGTTTAGCAACAACTCCAATTCTTTGGCATAACCTCCAGCAGCGGTTACGTTTCTGTGGAAAATTTCCATATCCACCACTTGTTCTTCCCAGGAACTAATACTTCCTTTCCGAGAACAATCTTCAAGGTAAGCCCTCTCCCAATTTAAAGGTGCTTCCAAATGCTCTCGAGGTCTCCCAATATTGGGAGAGATTTGTTGGCTCGGAAGCACATTGAAGCTGGGAGGAGTCCTACCCTGGGTGTCGAAGGTTGCGGGTTGTTTTGCGACTCAAGGATGTTTTGTACACCCCTGAGTGTTGCTGTTTGTGGTTGCTGGTTGGCATCACATTGTTGTTGTTGTTGTTGTTGTACAATCTGCTGTTGATCGGCATCGTACTCCAAGAGCTCCTCTTCTTCCAAGAGATTTACAACCTCTTTAGGTTGCTGGTCATCCTGAGGAGCTGGTAATGGTGGTGGTGATTGTTGCGACGATCTCGAACTTGTTGATCGCCATGATCCACGCGATGTCGTAGACATTTTTGTATCTGTAATTAACAGATACGAAATTATAAATAATTGACTATCATATATTTTATAATGGAAAATAAATTTTTATTGTAAATAAAAATTTTTGCTTTATATAAAATTTATTTTTATTTACGAATCATGCTGATGAAAAATCTGGCATGACCCGTAAGCGCAATGATGGCCTATGAGAACTCTTCGACATAATTACAAAAAATATATATTGAAAAATACCTATCATTCACCTCGAATCATGTCGATAAAAAATCGGGCATGACCCGTAGGCACAATGATGATGTTTTCAAATTTTACATAAGAAATGCAAAAACAAAATTTTTCGCAAATATCAATCATTTTATACGAGTCATGTTGATAAAAAATCGGGCATGACCCGTAGGCGCAATGATGATATTTGTGAATTTTACATGTAAATTAATTTATTCATAATAATTTTTAAACTAATTGAACATATGGGTCAAGCCGCAAAATTAATTTTGGCGTGACCCATAGGCGCAATGAGGTAAATTTAATCGCGACACTGTGTATTTCCAATAAGAAAAAAAATTTTGAATATATAGTTAATTCATGTATGAATTGATTATAATAAATTTTCGAAAAAATAATATGATTTTTGATCGATTATTTTTACGAACAACAAAAAGTAATTATTTCATTTTAAATTTCCGGATTTTTTCACTTTTAAAACGAAACACAATAATTAATTAAATTATTAACTATTATTAGTACTTACATTTTTGTTGATTTTTTGATTTTCCTGTGGTGATATGATATTTTTGAAAATCAAAATTATTACTCGATTCGTTAATACCGACGCACTTATTTCGTAAAACGTGGTAAAAATTGTTTGGCACGCAATTTCATGAAATTACGAGTTTTTGTTAATTAAAAATTTGTTTTGATACACAAAAATAGTTAATTTAGAATTAATTATTTGAAATATATTAAAATAAAAACAAATTATTACAAAACACAAGAAAAACAGCGAAATTGGCTTAACATCAATAAACAAACGACATTCAAAATCATTCAAAAGACGAGTGAATGTTCGATGCAGTTTGAATATTTCGTCACATTTGTAAGATAAGGGTATCTACGCATGTGCAAATATTAAACCCGATGTCTATTTGCTGCTTTTTTGTTGTGTTTGTAGTGGTTTTTCCCTCGTATTTACGGTTGTCCGTTATGGTAGGGTAGCACTTTTGCCTTGACCATGCAAAAGGGTGTTAGTATGTGTGTGTAATTATGTATATAACTACACGATTTGCTTGCACAAACCTGCAAACCCATTTTTTTGTAAGTGAAGTCCTTTGTTTGACCTTCACTTCTTTATTTTTGTGCATTATCGACACAATCTCTATTATTTTTGTAGAGATTGTGTCTTTTTTAAGAAATGTTTCCAAATTGTATAAGTAAGAGAGAGACAAAAGATTAATTTTTTCTCTTTCTTTTCAATAGTTCTCGTTCGTCATAAAGGCAGGAGCGAGGATTATTGTACGCGATGTAGTTTTATTCGGAGAATTTTTTCGAAGTCAAGCAACGAAAAAATCTTCGATTTATTAATTTACAATATGTTGGCCATATTTGCTCAACGTATTTTTTTTTATTTCGGGTGGCGAAAAAAATTTGGCGACAAAATTTTTGCAGTTATTACGTGATACTGAGGGCGGGGAAAAATTTATTTTATTATAAATAAATATTTTCGTCGTCCATATTATTGTAATATATTTACGGAAATTTTTTCAAAGTCCCGTATGATTATTTTGTTGCGTTGAAAAGGGAAAATATTTATATTTTCCTTTCTTGTGGAAGCGATTTTTTATCCGGAAAAAATGGTAAAACTTTGTTTTTAGACGAAATTTTATCATTTAGCATTTATTTTTCAATAGATTTCATTTTATTGATATCTATTTATTGTCAATTGGATGAGATGTTATCTCTAACACCTCATAGTCCGAAGGAATTTTACTTTGTCTCTGCTACCATATAGTGGCCTTAGCCGCTAGTCTGTTTAACGTCCATAAGACAGTAAAATATGTAGTCACACTCCTCCTCACCAAAGTGTAACTGTTTGGCGACCGTCTCAACTCCAGTACAGACTCCAGCGGCCTGTCCGCTGTTGTCAAACATACTGCACCTGGTGTATGCGCAGTAGCTCGTGTGTCTATCTCACGATATACAACACTAAACACCGATGTAATTTTCAATTTTTTTGTAGGTCCAGAAATTTCATGTCCCTGACCCGAATCTCCTCTCGACTTTGCAGCAGATTCAACCATTTTGAATCAAATTTTCCAAAAAGATTTACTCAACATAATTTTTTTTTTTTTCGTCAAACCAAAATTTAATTTCAATAATTTGGCAGTTATTACCTATATTGAATACAGATGGAAAATTGGAGGGTCTTAAAGATGGGAATGGACAGGGTGAGATTATTGTACTAAAAATTTAGGAACATTTTAACTTGGTACTTTAGGCCCCCTTCCGGGACTTGTTGATCTAGTACTCTGAAATTGCCTTTAATACGTTTCAAAAAAATTTTAACTCTTTTTTTATTTTTAATGGGTAACAAATGAGTTTGAAAATTGATGAAATTCGATTTTTATTGAGGGAGGAATTCACTTGATACAAAAGTAATGAGGATACTAATTTTTAGGCACTTCTTTCGAGGTGTTTAAATTACTAGTCTGCTCATTTATGGCTAAGCTTGGGCACGAGGAAGGCTTGGAAAATCGTTATAATTTATTTTCAATCGAATTTAAGTTCAATTTGATAAATATATATTGTTTTATCGCAAAATTTCTAAAAGATAGGTATCCTTGATCAACCTAATTTCCAATTAATTACAACTTTTTATTGCTTGACTTTTTCATGTATAACGAATTACAGACTGATATCACAATCAAAATGATGATTGGCTTATCAAGTTGACGGTAAATGTAGATTCGATTCACATCAAATGAATGCACGAATGTTGAATACTTATAAAATTATATGGAAAATATTATCAAAATTTCTGTTCAAAAAATGTAAACTAACGTAAAATGTCTGACAAATTAACAAAAATGGTTCGGAGCTGGGTGAATTATGAACTACAAAGTGTGGGATGATTTTTACGAAAGTTGAAAGAAACATCTTTTATGTGGTCGTCTTCTTCATGTAGTAATTATGTTTTTTTTATGCCGCAACAAGAATTTTTCTATGTTAAATAAAAATAGCAAACGGATAAGTAATCCCAAACATACTAGATCACATTTTCATATCTATGAAGGAATTAACCATACTGTATACAATATCGAAACCGTCCGTATGCACTAATGCATGTCATACCTCAAGCATAAAATACCTAGTTACACGAATTGAATTTATCAATTTGAAAATATGGCCTTCCAAAGGTAGTGTAGTCTCATCTTGTTTACTTCGTACCTAGTCGTTCTTGTTGAGAGTTGACTGCTTGATACATATGCAAAGTAACTGTATAGATAATACAGATTTCCTCTTCAACTTTGAGAGAGATGCAGTCATTAAAATTAGAGTGACAGCATTGTGTTCCGTACTTCCGTTTTATGGCAGGGTACCTACCCTACTTGAAAAAAATATTTCTCGTTGGCTCATTTATTTGTCGGTACACGGTGTACATGGATGAAGATAAACGTTACTGTTCAAAATATATTTATATTTATTTTATATATATTTTTTTTTTACCAGAAAGTAACATTCGCTTCCTGCATCGGTTTTTTCCAGTACGTTCTTCTCGTGAAAATATTTCGAACGATGAAGAATTTCGTTTTAAAAACAACTTTAACAAATCTAGTGATTTATGTTTGAAATTCTTTCATCTTTATTTTTATTTTATTTTTTGTTTTACCAGCGAATGATAAATGAGTAAAATAGAAGAGGCAAAATCCGAACCGAAGTATCGACGAGAAAAGACGAGCATGTGTTTGATTCGACGATGACATCCTTTGAAGAACCTTTCGCCATGATCAACACGTGTCCGGACGAGAGGGCGGCCGGTGTTATTTCGGGATCGGATCCGTATCGAGAGCTGGAGTTGTATCTCGAGAAAGTAAACGTAAGTAAAATTTAAAATAAGTTTTCGTTCGTGGAAGTTGTCGAATCGCTTTTCCTAAACTCGCGTTGCTATTACATCCTGCAATTTACTGAATTCAAATAATATCGGATTTTCTATACGAATTTCGATTTTGAATTCCAGGATTATTCTTGAAGAGGATTTTTAACTTCGATTCAACTATCCGCTTTAGTACCTATAGTTTGTAATGATTCTAGAAATTGTGATATGGAGTCTTCAGATTTCATTCCGATGAAGCGAATTTGTCATTTTCTTTTAATATTAATAATACCAAGGCGTACGCCTGTTTATTACACCAGTCATTTTCATTTCTGTTATTGATCGTAAAACCTGGATGACAGAATTGACTGCTGTAGTATGTGCTTCTCTGAGCTGTAAAGCCTATAGTCTACTGCATGATTTTAATTTCAGGTGGAGTATTGTGAAACAAATTAGTGGATTAGATACTCTCAGGTGAAGCAGCCAAGTAGTACTTTCATATGTTAATTGCTTGTTATGGTAATTAAATGCTACTTGCGCTTCTTGGGTTGGCTACCCACCAGGTTTGTGCTGGTTAACAGAACGCCAAAAAATTTTTTTATAAATACAGTAAAACTAGGCCACAACGAATTCCAAGGAACTGTGAAATATGTTTGTTGTAGCCAGAGTCCACTGTAGCCAATAGCTCACTATAACAAACGGATTGCTGTAACCGAGTTGTAATGGATTTGTGAGTCTATAAAATAATGATGGTTGCAAATTGATCAGCACCAATCTTCAACAATATATATAAGATTAATTTTTACTCTCACTGGTCATTAAAATCCAATTATATTCTGATTAAATCACATACGGTAATTTTTAGAAGTACAAAAGTAACCATTGAAAAAATATTGGGATTGGATGGAAAAAGTACGGTTTCTTGTAAGAAAGAAATTAAGAAAGTACAGGCAAATGAATTTGCTGTAGCCGATTTCTTTGCTTCACTTGGCACCAAAATCTTTTTGTAGTAGCAGAATTTGTTGTAGCCAGTTTTCCTCATCATAGAAGTAAATGGAATTCTGCTGTGATCAGGCACTTTGTGTGTTGTATGTAACTGTTTGCTGTTGCTGGTGTTTGTTGGTGATTTCTATTGTATTATAAATTCAACCCTCTGTAAATTCATAAGATGTGTGGTGAAAAGCTAACCTGAATCGTGAACTGAAATGAAAATGCAATCCAACTCGCTACAGTTTGCAGCCCACTGCAGTACAAACGACTTACCACATGACAATTTACACACAACAGTACAATACAGCACTTCATTGTATATAACATGCAACACACTTTACTGAACACTATGTCTGCGTAGCCCACCATCACCATAATAATATGCTCCTCTGGAAACTGGAACGATCCTACACAGTACTAAATTATGAATTACTGGCCGGTTTTTCATTTTTTATTTCATAGTTCCTTCTCACTCAGAAAAATCTTTGAATTTTTATCGTCCATCGGATATTGAATTCGAAAAAATCTGTACAAAGTGTCTTCGCCTTAGTTTTATTTATGTTTCGTAGCTGCGAGTGGCTGTTCTATTAGAGACAAGTAGTGATATGAAAAGAAAATGAACGTATGAACAATGAGAAGGTAGGAAGCAAATGGCGTTCCCCAGCATTTCTAGCGGTAATTTGGTATATGGGGCTTGGAGTATGCTGAAAATTCGAATTTGCAACCATCAATTTACGTGGTCGTTCCTTTACATTATTCTGAAACAGTGAGCTCCTCTTGTTTAGATTCTGTGGGGAACGGTTTCAAAAATTTACAAGAATTCAATGCGTCATCACTCTCTGTTTGAAATTTTTAGTTAATAATTAGAAAAAACAAAATTCAGTCTTAAATTTTACAAACGGAGTCGCTATCTTGCTCTTCGAGTTATTGCAGCATTCCTTTCGATACCATGCACATTTAGAAATATATCTTCGAGACTGGTTCATGTCTCAATTTGCGCATTAGTGCGGCTACGATAACCTCGCTATGCTCGTTTGAGATGTGGGCATCATTATAGACGCTGGAACGATATTTCAACTCTATCTAGCGTGTACAATTCAAATGAGTTCGTAGAAGTTAAATTTTTAAATGATTTCATGTTCGCATCCCACTGCAGACTGTTCCTGCTAGTTTGCAACATTTTTTCGATATCTTTGACGGAGTGTAGAATTTTCTCCATTTTTCAGTACGTATTAAGACATTTTATTACTCCAGCACCTTTTTGTACTGACGCAGTTAGCTGGAGATAGTTCTCTCAACGATAACGGCATTGGGCCGTGTGCGCTCATAAATTAGAAAAATAAATATTGTGAACTTCAGACCACATTTACGCGTTGAAAATCTACGTTCGCCATTTCAGGAATGTCTTCTAATTTATTAGATATATAGTTGCTTGTGATAATATAGTGACGCGTTACACAGTTCGCTGTACGCGGACTATGAATAACTATAATAATGGAAAATTGTGGCACCTTTTAACTGAGCACCTTCTGCTCGTAATAAATTCAGTATTTGAGAATAAATTTACTGAACGAAAAGCATTTTTAAGATTCTCAACGTTCCCAATGTTCTTATTGTCATTAGTAGGGTCTATAAAACCGATAGTAGTGCCGTGAATTTCGGTGTAATGTGAATTTTCGAACTCCAGGATTTTGATCTCAGGTAATGTAATTTTTAATGAAGCTTTATTCGAATATTTCCGAATTTCTTGGCATACGATTGCGAAAATATTTGTAAAATACTGAAAATGTTGCTGTTTATTACTCGGTGTCGATGGTCTGGCATTTTATGAAATTATTTTCCAAAAAGTATATTTACAAATAAACAACAAAAATCTCTTTAAAATTCCATTTAAATCAGTTTTTTTTTTCTTGGGATTAATTATTTATGGTTTTAATGACTAACTTGAATAATTTCATTCGTATGAGGCTGGCGGATTGCCTCGATTCAGGTTTTTCAACTACTTGAAATTCGTCGAATAGACAATTTCCGAATTTTCGTTCAGTCAATACCTGGATTTACATCTGTCGTCTGTAAATATTTTAATTTTGAAATGGATACAATTAGTAAGGTAGGTAGGTATTTCGAATAAAATCGCACGAGATTTTATCAACTAAGAAATCGCATCCACTTCGCTAAGACAAATTGTAAGCGACGCCGAGTCCAATTCATACAGTCGGATATAACAAATTATACATCTGCGCCGAAGCAAGTGTAGAGAGATCATTCCGTTTCTCGATTAATTGGATGAAACCTGGAAAAACTTCGTAGTGAAGAATGTTGTTGCTTCGATAAAATCGCAGTCATTTACAACAGAATTTACAGGATGTTTTAAGAATATAGGCGGATTGGTGAACTTCGACGAGACTGTAACAAATCTTCAATTGAATAGTGACTTATTAGGTGTTTGAGGTAATGGAATCTTGGGCCAGTTAGAATTAAATCTGAGAAATTGAAGAGCTCGGTTAGCTCGACTAAATTAGACTAAAATTTTTTCTTTCTGTAACTTGGTATCAGAGGTTGGGAATAACATCTGTATCACAGGTTTGTTAAAAAGTTATCATGGTTGGAATTTATTGTTCTCAGTAGTCATTAATAGTCTTATTAGGAAAATACAACTATTGCATTCAGTGCAATAACGGAACCTGGGGGTGAGACCTATGAAAAAGCGCCGATCCTGAGTCGTAGATCAAGAAAATGTGGTCACTCAAATTCTTTTATACACAATATACATATATATATATATTTCCACTTTTTGCTTATTTTGGAACTTTTTGGAAGTCGGTGAACCCTCCGCTGTTCGACCTATGACAATGAAACTTGGGGTAGTGTTAGAAGCATTCCTGGGCTACACATTCGTGTTAAAATTTTTGAAATTCATTCGTTAGTTTTTGAGGAAGGGGTTCTCAAAGTGTTGCAAACCCAGCATGTTGTCATCACGATAACTCTCCTAAATTTGTAGATTTTGGCTTGAAATTGTTATGGTAGTTTCAGACTATTTGGGACTGATTTGGTATTGAATTTGAGCGAAATCGGTCGACTGATTTTCGAATGGCAGCCATTACAAATTTGACACTTTTTTTACTGATTTTGGCATTTTTTGGGAGTTTATAGAGCCTCCACTGTTTTACTTATGGCAATGAAACTTTGGTTGGTGTTAGTGGCTTTGATGGGCTACATATTCGTGTTAAGATTTTTGGAATTTATTCTCCAGTTTCGGAAGGAAGGGTTCTCAAAATATTGCAAACAATAAACTTCTGCAGACGAACAATATCTCTTTTATTTACCTACATTCTTAGAGTGTGAAAAGATATTTCAGAGCAATAACTACAGAAATCTTTGGAAAATACACTTGCCGCGGTTGATGCGCGGGAGAGATATTTTTCTGTTAGTAATGCGCGAAAAAGTTATACTCGAAGTTACTAGTTTCTCGTGAGAGTTTGCATTGTTGAAATGGGCTCTGGAGATAAAATTTAAATGGATTTAATCAAATTTTATGCTCGGGAATATCTTGATGTTATGTCTAAAGATTCAACTAATCCTGTTCAAACCAACAAAAGTTGTGATTTAGATATCGATTTCGAGATTGATCTCTTTTTGCTTACTTTTTAGAAATTTACCCTAAGTAATTATTACACGTCATTTGTATTTATTGAAAGATTTGGCACTAATATCCCAGCATATTGTGCTTAGAATATCGTAGGTTTTTTTTTTTTTTTTTTTTTTTTTAATCATAAAACGAAATGATAACGAATTTTATCGGAAGGAAAATTCAAATTTAGATTTTTCATACAGTTAGTAGTCCCAAATGGTTTTTATGACATTCATTGTTGATTCTGAATTTTTTTTTATCAAGACAAGGGTATAAACTGAAAAAAAACATTACAAAATGTTGTAAGTTCTTGTTTCAGTTGTGTAGTTTATAGAACACATATCAACTTTCATAATTGCACTCTTTTTTCTCTTCTTTAGTCAATAATTATGAGACAAAAAAAAGAGATTTTTCAAAAATTTGAAAAATATTTACGTAATTTTTATGCAGTCTAAATGCATTACTTTCGTCCACCCATCGAAAACAATCGATAAAATCAATTCATACTGGTAAAGTTCTCGAAATTTAACAGAAAATATGTAAAGTTCTCCTCTTCAATGTGAAAACCTTATTCTTTATGGGCCAAAAAAAGTATGCATTCATGACCTTCGATTGATTGGTCGTCAAAACCAATTTTGTTACCTTTTATATTTAATAATTTTATTATTTTAACATACCACAAAAAATGAAAGCATTGTCGCTCAGCTGGGCAATGCGATATGCGAATTGCCTTTTGTATAACACCTGCCGCAGTTGCGGTTGTTCGTATCTTTCGTCTTTAACCTTTAGGTAGCCACAAAATGAATGGATGAATTCATTTCACATAGGTACCTAGTTATATTTATATAAGGACCAAATCTTCTGCCTTTAAAATCCCATCTCGTTAAAAAAAACGTATGAAAATCTGAAAATAACTTGAAAATCCATATTTGTAGATTGAAAAAAACCATTTCTAAACCTTATTCCATACCATTATAGACGGTAACCACAGTAGAACATACGTACAGATTGGATTTAGGATATAGATGTTCCTGGACCTGGAATGAAAAACTTCGTGAGAACTTTCAAAGATATGGATTTGAGAAAAGTTTCCAGATACATTTCACCTGATTGATAAGATTATGGAAGATCCTAATTTTTATACTACACTTATCCGACTAACTATGCGGAACTAATTATTCGAGTGTAAAGAGAATCTTCACAACACTGGTATTTAGAATTCAGATATGAAATTTGCCATTGATTTTTAGTAATAGACTATAGTTTTTCTAAAATTTCTTTCACAATAAATTCGTGGTTTTCTTGTTTTATAATACTTGGTGTTAACCAAATTGGATAGTTTCCAATCGTGTACCCAGAAAAATTCTGTAATCGTGCCCATATATGCATGTTTATGAAACTGCATTCAAGGAAGTAGATGTTTCACAATTATTTCCAGTTTGATAAATAATTATAATGAAGTCTCACATTGCTTTACAGTTTCCAAACTTCGCACATTATTCACTGTTATAGAACTAATTCATTGTCCTCATTGTGTTTCCTCTTATGGTAATAAGGATTTTTCAAACAGGGCATTTTCAGAGCCAAAATTTCCTGAATCCAAAATCTACTATTATTTTCTCTTCATTTAACAGGTTCTATATATGATGATGGGGAACAAAGTTGATGTTTCTTTTTTCTTTTTCACCTAGAAGAATAATTTTATTTTGGTGACAAAATAAAGAAATTAAATTTTTCATGATTCTGGTTTTTAATTTGAGTACTGTCGTGATAGTTTATTTCATAATAGTTCCACACAGTATGTGATATGAAGATTAGAGACTGATAATTTTGTTAAAAGTAGCTTTGTAACTCCCATTATGGTTCTGTATTTCACAAATCTTAGAATTTCAAAAAAATTTTATTTTAGGATCCATTTCACCGAATTGAAAAGTTTTTAGAAGATGATAATACTCACATTACAGCAATTAATTTGTCTAATTATGTGGAATAAATTTCAATAAATGTAATCTTAAGTATCTCTCAAACCGTATCATCTTCATTCAGTATTCTAGGATGAAGTTTTATTTTGATTTATGGTAAGAGACCATCTGATTTCCAGTTTGAGTAATATTGATAATAAAGTCTTACATAGTTTTACAGTTTTTGGACTTCAGACCATCAACACTAATATGGAACAAATGTGCTTTCCTTCTTTTTTTTCCTTACAATATGGATCTTTTATCCAAGTGCAGTTCCAAGTCGAGAAAAACCTTTATCCTAAATCCAATCTGTACGTGTGTTCTACCGTGATTACTGTCTATGATGGTGTGGAACAAAGTTTAGGAATGGATTTTTTCCAATCTGAACAGATTATATTAAAGAAAAAGTAGATTTTCAAGTTATTTTCTGATTTTCAAATTTTTTTTTAATTGAGTTGGATAATTCTTAATTTGTTCCATGTACGGTGTTACATAGCCATGAGATAAACATAATATTCAAAGGGCAACTCCGGACAGTCTCTGATGACTCCGGAAATGCATGTTTTTCATCATATCAAATTTTGAAAATTTGTGTATTTCTAGGCCGGTCTCGTCATATAGATGAGATTTTAAAGGCTGAAGATTTCATCCTTGTATTAGTACAACTAAGTACGCGAAATGAATTAATCTACCTTTACTTTCCATTTTTTTGGCTACTTAGAGGTTAATCATTTACTGTCAGTGGCATTTTTAATGGCGTAGAAAATTTTTATTTACTCGCTCCAGAGATGATTAATTAGTTCATTGTTTATGATATATTTTCGTGTTTTTCTCTGCTTTCGACAGCATTGCGGCTGTTTGTTATAGCGTTGCTTGATTAGTGAACATTCGTATTTGGATAGTACTTACTACAATACTTATGAAACTCAGATAGCACCTGTTGACTCCATGAGTTTTAAATCAAAGGTAGGATCATTCAGACATCGATAGTTCGAACTTTTGATTCGTCCAAAAATGAATTCAACGAAGCTACTCAGCAGTTTGTGCGTTATAGTGCTGCGCCGTTTCGTTGTCAAATTTTTTGATTTCTCGTCGCCCACTTGTGCACCGAATGCCTTGTCTGCTTCACCCCTTCTGTTACCCCCTAAAGTCGGTATTGATTTCACTGTCTGCTTCCCTAACAAGTTCACCAATCAAATCGTATGACTGTCTTTTCTTCTTTTTTTTCCTTTTTTTGTTTGACATTTTTCTTTATACATAGGTATTTTATTAATATCAACGTTTACAGAGCGACAATACCTGTACCCAGGGTCATTGCGAAGTTGAATCTTATTAGACAACAGGTGGCAGCAAATAATAAGTTTCTCTCTGTCTTTGTATACATTTATACCTCTCCTCCTTCGCCTTTTTCTCTCTTTTCATCTCTATTCGTCTCTTTTTCTCGAACGTTTGCAAGAGTTACAAGTTCTTCAGTCGTTAGAAGCTAGCCCTGAATCGCGATTATTCTTTCTAATTTTTGCCATTGGTTCTCAATCGTATGTATTTATGTGTTTTTCATATACAGTATAATAATTATACTATCGATAAAATCGATCTTTATAATATTACGAATTTGTCTCGTATTTTGGTCACTCGTTAACTTTGACTGTATTATCTGGGAAAAAAAAAATTGTGCTTTAAATTGCACGCAAATTTTTACTATCGCCGTTAACGACGTCGATTTGTTCGCTTAATTAAAAGCGTAGGTAGGTATATAGTATAGCTAAGCGTTGTAATACAAGTTTTGCCTTATCGTAAATTTGCTGCTTCGTATTTTGCACCAAGTTGGAACCACTGTTGTTCGATCATTATATGACAGAAAAGGAAATGTACAACTATCCTCCGTATACCGCATTATAGTCCGCTGGAAATAAGTCTCCCACTTGCCATGTTTCTGATATAGTTGATGGCGTGTACCTTGTATATTTCTGTTCGAAGAACCTACACACCAATATAATAACACGCCAAGTATTGCGACGACTGTGCTCTTTACTTTTTGTCCACACTTATTTTTTGTTTGTTGTTTCAGTGCTCACATTTTTCGCACGCCAGAATTTCTGTAACTTTTTTTCGATTCTTCGTGGTTCGATTGTTATGTGGTGGCTGTGTCGTTTTTAGTGGTCGCGAATTAGTCGAATTTACGCGATAAAATTTGCCCTTAGTGCGGGTCATTCGAATCAGTCGAATATTTTACCCTCAGGTGCAGTGAACGATTTACTCTTGTGGGTGTAATCGCTTATGGACGTTTAAATTTCGTGAAGTGTTACCTTTTCTGCTGTCCTATCCTTGTACTTATTCGGTGAGTATACTCGTTCCTTGAGTGTATTCAAATCCTTGCTGAACAGCGGTGCGTTATCGATTATGGCCTTGCCCCGACAGTGTTTGTAATATGTCTCACCCAAAATTCCTCGTAGGTTTATTCTAAACGTTAAAATATCTGCTGAAATAGAATCGCTTATGCAGCACCTTTCATACCGGGTAAAAACTGCCATGGATCGTATCGTGCGGCTTGACGCATGCCCGTAGCTCTTAAGTTGTAAAAAAGTTCCTTCTGCAATCAGTACCTCATTATATGTTAATAACCTTGAGGGTGTAGCGAAGAAAAATCACTCAATTTGCGGATGATGCTTAAGTATGTTCCGAAGAAACCTTTTACATTTTGTTTTTGATAACTAATTGTTTTATTTAGAAACGCGCAGAGCTAGTTCTCTGAAGAGGTTCTTTTTATAGAGGTCCGCATTATGTAAAGTAGTGCAGAGTGAAAAAAATGGCCGACAAAATCGATTCTAGTTGAAGAAGTGTAATGAATATTAATATGTGTTGAGTATGAGGTCATATATAAAATAACGTCAGGTATGGAGTAATCTAATGAACCACGGATGAAGGTATTCAATATGTAAAAAAGTGAAAGTATTCCATTAGTAAAATGTTCATAGGTGTAGGGTGAGGAGGATTGGAGTACCCATCAGTTTTTTATCAGGGTAGAACTCAAAACAATCTTTAGTGTTTAGAAAGTGACAAATTTCTTAATATAACTCAGTGCGTACCTGTATAAGTTCTTATAAAAACTTTTCTTCTAAAAATGTAATCAAGTTGGTATCGCTTCCTCCTTTCGTCAAGAAATTTCTGTCAGTTGTTTTGTTTGGAAACATAAATTTACAAAGAAGTAAAATTGTGAAGTTGATACTGAGAAATCACTCTTATTAGAACTTCTTGATAACGTAGAACTCGAGTGCTCCTCTTTTTTGTCGTATCAAACATAGTTACGAAGTACATAGTTATTTCTCAAAAAAACTTCAAGTTCTCGAGACAATGTTTAACATATCTCTCATTATCTCATATTAGTCTGTTTATGGATTTGACTGATATCCGCGTGACAAATTGAGGAGGGTTTATATTCAGACAAAAAGTATATTTTTATTTGTGTTATCATAGGTATTTTATGGTCTGGTAACCTGTGTTTGAATCCTTGTTTAGCCAGAAATTTTTTTAATAATTTGGTTCTTTCAGTATTGTTCAGTATTGTTTTGTTTGCTGTTGTATCTTTAAGAGTGGATTTTCCAAATTTTATATTACTTTAAAAGAAAAAAAAGCTAAAAAAGGCAGAAGTCCTCTTACACTCGTCTCTTACACATTTTATAACATCCTCTTTATCTGATCATAGATGCTTATGATAAATTCCATTTTTACATTCAACCATATAATCTACATCTCCTTCAGTGAGTGAAACCATTGTAGTCAGGTCTGTTGAATTAATTCCTTAAAAATGACTTATTATTAATTCGAAGACCAGTAAATTTAATAAACGTATTAATATCTGACTATCTACTTGCTTCGCGTAATTTGAATATACAGGTTTTTATAGAATTTTTGTTGTTTTATCACTCAAATTTTTTACTTCAAGAAAATGTATTTGGTGTTTTTATTTTCATTTCTTTCTTTTTAATCCATGCTAATTAGAGATGGAACGAAAACCGAATATTGGATCATTTACCCATACAAGTAAGAAGACTTCTTCGCAAGACTGTGGAAATTGGAATGCATAAAAGAGAGTTCAAAATTAAAAAGCTGCTAGACATAGCGAAATACGCGCTACAATTGGTTCTTTTTTCGTATTTTCGACGCATTTTTTATTCATAAACAATTTCTTAGGCCAATTCAGCCAGATCTGCCACGGCATCCTCTTGAAATTCGTGCTTCCTAATTAAATGGCGGCGGTTCGAATGCCGCGTTTCACTATTTTCATAATGTTTTCTTTTCTTTATTAACGAGTGTATTTAATTCATTATATTGATGTTTGTAAATACGATACATTTAATCTTCGTCGTTCATTCGTTGCATTGGTGATGTGATCTTTTGTGCATATTCTGGGTGAGTGGTCCATGGTATGCCACTTTGGGACGTCAAATCGTTCAAGCCTCATTGAGACCATTTTGCCATTACCGACATACGAAGTGGCATTCCCGCATCGTCCTAAAGATCCTTTTGCCAGTACTGTGCTGATATGTACTATGCTCAGTGACTCGAGCGAGAAACAGTAAAATAAAAAAAAGGCTGAAAAATTTCGACTAATCACGAATTCCTCGGTTGTTTTGCCTGGCGGCTTTTCAAAAGTGATTCATTATTTGGATCCCTTCTTGCTTCCTCATACCTATAGTAGCTTAGATGCTTAAGATGAAGATTTTCTTTCATTACCATATCGATTTTTAATTTACTTCATTGTTCAACTCGTTTCTCTAGATGTTGAATTCAAATTCTCATTAATTTTAATTAGGCTTATTTTTTTCACCCGAGTTGTTTTTCTACTAGCTTTAAATACAATTATTTGGCACCTTACGAACCTTCTAAAACCATAATACTTTTTTTGCTCATCAATAACACAAAAAGTTACCTTATAATTGATCAACTTTTTTGGGAATCTTACACTGTAGATGGTCCGTATCTGTAATTTTGGGTGCGATTATTTTTATCTATACTCAAACAATTTAACTAAATTTTATATATTTGAAAGACGACGTATGTTTGCAGAATAGTTTGAATTTTATGTCGAATTTTTATCTGTTTGTGCTGGGATTAATGTTTCATATTTTATTAGAGAATAAATTTTGAAATTAAAAGTAGTAATTTTTGTATGTATTCGGTACTTATTTGACCGAATAAGCCGAATACCTAATAGTTGCCGACTGTTCGTTGCATCTCTAATGCTAAAATTTCGAATTCAAAATTACAAAACAAATGTTCACAATTTCAACATTATTTTGTCTTAAATATATATGTTGCGTAAAATTTTCAATGAACCTCACCTAAATAAAGTAAATTTTTCCTTTAAGAGACTCATGAAGAAAAAAAAAGACTGAAGAAATGGCTTGAGCTTAATTGCTGTCGACTTGATGGAAAAATTTATTCTATTCTTTCTTCATCATTATTGCTACGTTTACATCTAAACTGTAAGATAATATTTTCTTTACGATAATTTTTTTCATTTATTAAAAATATAGGTACTAGATACTCATGTTCATTTAAAGTATTGTTCATATCGGTTGAAGTGTTTTTGGCGCCTATTGATTACCTAATTAGAGGAAGTTTAATTGATGTTGAAGGATCCTTGAACTACATGAAATTCTCTAATTTGTTTAGACTATTAACATTTTTAATTCTCACTATTGCTGAAGATTAAATTGCAGAATCATATATCTTACAAGTGTTCAGATGTATGCTTTCAAATCTTGTGTTTCCTTTTATTTTGAATAGTTTCCTTGAAAAATTTGTTTGATAGATTAAAATTTTATCTAATGCATGTCCTCAGTTGACAGTTGTTGAAGAACTTCTGGAAGTATACGGTTTAATATTTTTTTGACTGGAAATACGGCAGATACACGTGAATTTTTGAGTTAATTTCTTCGAGCAGTTGAATTAGTGTCAAACTTTTCAATCGTTGTTCAGTAAATTATTTTGAAATGTCACCGTGGTTGTATCGAAATACGAAAGTAACACTTAGGTTGTAGATAAGTGAACATAGAAATTATGGCTTTGAATTGAAGGGGCTATTTTTTCTCAATAGGTTGTCTCTTCAGTAACGTTATAGATTTCGCAAAACAGAGCCTTCAAATGTTCATATTTTCTTCTTTTTTTACCCACTTTGCTTGCAGAAGATGTATTATTATATTTGAAATTTTGAATAAAACTTATTTTTCGAGAAATCTCTACTGCATATTACATGTGATCGCATTATTTTGAAAAAGGTAAAGGGGTTTGTGCGTGGCGTAGTGGTTTGGTGCTTGACTTTGAAAACAAGAGATTATGAGTTCGAAAATAACCGTCGTCATCTTCCCTACCCAAGATGGCGATGTCTTCGGTTAGGTTTTGTTGGTGCTTTATGTGGTTGAAAAATTAATGCTGGTTGATAATTTGCGATTGGACCCCGATCATCTCCCATCTCACGGCATCAAATACATCGCTGGGTAAAATAGCCACGTAGCCAAAACCTGGTTTAAAAAAAAAACAAGTACATAGCGGACAGTAATAGCCTATATAATAGAATCTTGAATCTTGATTATTGAAATAGCAAATCAAAAAACATTTTTCTTACAGTTAATTCAAAAACTATCGAATTTATTTTGAAATGGTTGAACGTATTCGATTTCTTTTGACTTATTAATTCATTTTGTTTTTATTTGGGATAAACTTTAATCCAATTCAAATGAAGATATTGAGACGTTTTTGAAATTTTCACTAAAATTATGAATTGTATCACAATTTTTCACAAACCTAATTTAATGTTTTGCATAAATTGTTTAAATATATATATGACAGTTATCAATAGATTTTGTTTAGACGAAACGGGTGTTGTTATTTCTACCAGCTTGGGTGAGACGTTTGTTTTCAAATGATTCAGTGAATCATGCAAAGTGGTATAGAAATACAAGTCTCAGTTATCAGATTTTTTTATCATTAAAGCTAATGAGGACTGGTGAGTGGGAATTTTTCACTTTTCAATTTACATTTACCAAAAAATTAAGTACCCTAATATATTTTGAAGATTATTGATGTAATGTCGAATTTAAGTTGAATATTTTATGAAAACAATATTAGCTTGTGGTGTCCAAAAAAACTTCGTCATATTTAAAATAGCCCAAGTACCTGTCCAACTCGTAGCTTGGTTGATGTGTGTGACAGTCTGAAGTTAATTGAGTAGGTAAGAAAATACCTTTTCAGAATTCATTGATGTACTTTTAGTATTTGATGAACGGATTGAAAATGAAATTCCGGCTTCTGTCAGCTTTTGTGAAAATTTTTCAAAACTTTCTTCACTTTCAATAACTCATTCAATATTTTTATCCTCTTCATCGAAACTGATACAATTTTTCTTCAAGTCAAGAATGAAATCTTTGTACGAAAACATTGTGAATATTATAAAGTATTAATATTAAAAAAGAAATGAAAAGCCGACTTTTTATTTTGTAGTTTCCGCTTTGCTAAATTTTTGTTTATTTTTCCTCACTATAATGATAATATCGAAAAATAAAGTGATAAATTTTTCTAAATAAACGAAAACGATTTCATTATTTCTGGCATTTTATTCACTTTGATACAAACGAGCATAAACTAAACAACGAAAAAATACGAAAAATGAGAATAGAAATATATATCACGTCAGCTACGAGACGTTATCATTGTTACCAAATACGGAGCTATAAATTTAACGTAGAATTAAAATTTGATTTCTTAACATGCCCTCTCAAATTTAAATTCTAATACATATTAAACAAAAATTTAATAAAGCGACAAAAATCAAAAAAAATATACAAAATGTTAACGAGTATCTTTCATTTTCTTTTTATAAGGTCTGATTCTACAAAAAATAATTAACGGAAATTAGGCTATCTTAAATTTAAATTCTTTCGATGGCTTTGATACTTAATTTTACCAAGTGACTTAGTAAAAATGTCTGCGATGTTACTATGAGTGTCTACTTTGATAACGTCAATTACTCCCCTCTTAATCAAATCAGTAACAAAGTGAACAGCTACATGAATGTGACGAGACTTCTTGGTGAAGTTACCAAACTTGGCAATTGCCAGGGCACCATTATTATCCTCAAAAATACGAATTCTCAATAAATCAGAAGCAGCTTCGCCTAAATCCAACAAAATCTGTTTAACGTACAACACCTCGTCAACACAATCAGAAAGAGTGTAATATTTGGCAAATGTAGATGACCTTGAGACAATTTTCTGCTTAACAGATCTCCAGACCACTGGGTTTCCATAGACATAAATGACAAAACCGGTTGTTGACTTAGAATGTGACAAATCTGCAGCCTAGTCCGAATCAACGAAAGCTGCTATTTTCTCAGTACAATCCGACCTCAAAGCCAAGGATAGATGACGAGAATGGTACAAGTAAATCAAGACTCTCTGAGCATACCTAAAAATCTCCAAAGTTGGACATGACAAGAAACGACTTAAATAATTTACTGAATATGAAATGTCGGGCCTAGTGCTCATTGCAATATACATTAAATCACCAATTAATGAACGATATAGAGTGCTCTCGAATCTTTCACCACTTTCTAATCTTAAATTTTCCTCCATCGGCGTGAACTTGATGTTTGAACTAACAACATTGAATTCCACAGCCAACTTCTCAATATAACGACATTGAGACAAAAACATAACATCCTTTTCATACGAAAAGTCAATACCCAAATATGTCTTGACAGCACCAAGGTTTGTCATCTGAAACTTCTTCTTCAACAAACTCTTAACTGAGTTCATACTGCTGGAACTGGACGAGCAAATTAACAAATCATATATGAACAAGATGCACATAACTTCATCATTACAAAAATATAAACAACCATCGGACCTTCCACGGGCAAAATTCAAAGATGACATAAACTCATCAAAATAGTCGTACCAGTTTCTGGGCGATTCCTTAAGCCCATACAAAGACTTGTGTAACAGATAAACCTTATTCGGACCAACTTCAACAACATCTGGTGGTTCTACATAAACCTCAGACCTTACTTTGGAATTCAGAAACGCTGATTTCACATCCATATGATGAACTAGGCACTTATTCACCACAGCCACTGACAACAAAGTTCTCAGAGTACTTAAACGAGCAACTGGAGCATATAGGTCCTCCAAACATTCTTCCTGTTCAAAACCACAAATGACGAGCCGAGCCTTAAACAAACCATTTGGTTTCATCTTGAGGACCCACTTGGTCGACAACACTTTCTTATCAACTGGTCTATCAATCAACAACCAAGTACAAGAATCTGTTAAAGACTTAACTTCTGAACACATAGCCGACAACCATTCCTTCTTACTTGGACTTTCGAGTACCTCTTCATAAGATTTTGGGTCCATCGAACAAAAACTAGCGTACAAAACATGATCATCATAATGACTAGGCTTCTTACTTGACTGTCTCAACTTCCTCTGTACAGGACTACTTGGCACTACCCGACTAACAGGATCCCTAAACTCATCTGGACCACTGCTTCCTTCACCAAAATCCTTTTCATACTCGTTACTTTCCTTCTTGTCATCACTCTCAGAAATACCTATAGACTCCGAATCTGTGTTGATAAAACAAACATGACGGGCCACAACCACTTTACTGTCTACTAAGACTCGATAGCCTTGGCCAGTGTACCCGACTAAAATTCCCCGAATGCCTTTGTCATCCTGAGTTTTCCTTCTTTCATCTGGAACTCTACAATAGGCAACACTACCATAGAAACGTAAATTTGACACAGATGGCTTCTCACCAGTAAAAATCTCATACGGTGTGAGTCTCTCAAAAGTACTTGAATTTAACAACCGATTACCTATATAACAAGTCGCCATTACTATTTCTGGCCACCATTTCTTATCCAAATTTGCCTCTTTTCTTAGACACCGTGCCCTATCCATCAAGGTACGATTGTACCATTCAGCTACACCGTTTAATTCATGGACATACGGTACACCAGAATTTATCTGAAAACCCTTTTTGCGAGCAAAATTAAAAAAATCTTGATTCAAGTATTCACGACCATTGTCGCATCCAAGTTCTAGAATCAGGTTATTTGTAAAATTAGATACATAATTGATAAACGATTTAAAGCAATCAAATACCTGTGACTTCTGCTTAATTACATAAATTTGTGCCACTCTAGAATAGTCATCTATAAATGAAACAAAATACTTGTCACCCTTATAACTGGGGACATCCATATACTTTACGTCAGTATGGATAATTTGGCCAATTTGCCTGGCTCTTTTTCTACTATTTTCAAATTTTAAGTTTGTTAGTTTACAAGATAAACAATATTCACATGACATATATTCAGTTTCGATTTCTGGTAAATCCAGAACAACATTTAACTTCGACATAGTTTTCAAATCTTTAAAATTTACGTGGCCCAAAATTCTATGCCATTTTTCTTTATTTGTTTTTACTTTATTACAAAAGTTTACTGATATATTACCAACAAAATTTTCAATTACGTTACATTTTACTTCATAAAGGCCGTTTTTTTCTGATGCTGAAAATAAAAATTCCTCTCTTTTATCATAAACCTCAACAAAATTATCTTTAAAAAATGCTACGTTACCCAGTTTCGTTATCGTAGATACACTAATTAAATTTTTACAAATTTCTTTGCAATAATATACGTTACGAATCATTACTTTGGCTCCTTCAAAATTGCATAAGATATTACCTACTTTTGTGGCATTTTCAAAATGATTATTCCCTACTTTAACGTTCACAGGTTTACTCAAGACAATAAATTGACAAAAATATTTATCAGTTGTAATAATGTGATCTGTACAACCAGAATCGATTGTCCACACAATGTCAAACAAAGATTCATTACCAGTTACTGCATGATTTGCTCGTATTTGAATTGTCAGGCTACTTATATCATGAAAATCACGACTATCGCCTTCTCTAAGTTGCTGATAAGACAAATCATTTGAATTCCAACGACCACGTTGAAATTGACCACGACCCATACGGCCTCGGAAACTGTGCCCCCAAAAATTTTGGCCTTGTGACAAATTTACACCATAGCCACGACCCGTTGAAAAATTTCTGCCTCTGCCACCAAACTGCTGACCATGACCACGAAACAAATTATTGCTGGATCATTGGGGGCAATTTTTCTTGAAATGGCCAGGTTTATTATAATTAAAGCAAACATAATCTCTATTGACACTGACACCAAACAAACTTGCTTCTGCGCCTTCATCTTTACGAGACTCATTATTCTTTCTACCAGCAGCCTCTCTAGTTAGTAGCTTTTCACAAATATAGTTCACATTTCGATCCTTCTCAGGAACCAACTCAACTGTATCAATCAAATAATGACACGAGTCTGGTGACGTTAACAAAAGATAATGGAGCTTTTTCTTTGGATCGATTTTAACTCCTGTGCTACTTAACTCAGTAATTAGACTATCAAATTTATTAAAAAAATCAGTGACATCGTCACCATCTCGAAATTTCAATGTATCGAGTCTCCGCTCCAACAAAATTATTCGACTTTCTGACTTAGTCTTATACTAAGAATCAAGTTTCTTTACCATTGCATCGCGGTTTCGCATTCCATTATTTCATCAGGATTCACTGCCAGACTTAAGTAAAACTTTGCCTTTACCTTCATTCGATTCCAATCTTCAACTTTGGTTCCCATTGGCATCACCTCGTTTTCAACCACTGCCTTACAGCTTTTGTATTCCAACAACAACATGAACTGGTAAGCCATGAATCGTATTTGATTTTACCATCAAATTTCGGGATCGGAACATTATCACCTGACATTGTACTTTATCAGTGGATCAAACATCACAAAACGAAACGAACATCAATTTCATGGGTAACTGGGCCCATAACCTGATAAATTTTTCTAAATAAGCGAAAACGATTTCATTATTTCTGGCATTTTATTCACTTCGACACAAACGAGCATAAACTAAACAACGAAAAAATACGAAAAACGAGAATAGAAATATATATCACGTTAGCTACGAGACGTTATCATTGTTACCAAATACGGAGCTATAAATTTAACAGAATTAAAATTTGATTTTTTAACATAAAGAAACAACCACGGAGTACAAGCAATCTCGTTCATATTCAGGATAAATCCGAGCAACTCCTCACCCAAGCTGGTAGAAATAACAACATCCAGACGAAACTAATAACCCGTGGTGGAATATTTTATGACGTCCCAATTCTGAGTTATACCAAATAGCCTTAGTTACACTAATGTCACTAATGTTACTGAGGTAGCTTGTGTCAATTTCGCGAGAAAATGTCGAGCACTGTTCGTTATTTGACCTTGAACAATATTTCTTTAAACTCTTCGTACATTCTTCTTTTCAATGATGGTTTTTTCGATTGCAATCATCGTAATTTTGGAATTATCGAAAGAAGTAAGTCTAGTAGACTGTTACACACTATTGCAGACGTTCAAATTTTTGGTCTGCATACCCACTTTCGAAGTGGAAGACGTATTCCGACTCCGAGTAAAAATAGCCAATTATAGTTCTGTAGTACCTCTATATAACCAAGCAGTTGGTGAGAGAAAAAAGGTTTTTTGATCTTGGACGAATTTTTTTCTCAGCAAACGCGAACGTTTTAAAACCGATACTGTGCGACGATTATAATGTTATTCAAGTAACCTTTGAGACAAAAATCAATGAAATTGATACTACACTTTTACCCGGCCTGGCTTTTTTCAGCATCGGATGAAGTTTCTTTATTGTTTTTATATTGTTTATTTTTTGTTTTCTTTTTATCGATGTACTGTGCTGTGCACATTAAACCAGACGGTCTTGCATTGAATGTTCTTCAGTTCCATGGACTGAAGTTTGCAAAGATGATATAAATAGAAGATGATGTTTTTTATTCCATGCAAATCGAGAAAATGCCGAAACCGTTAGTCATTATGGAGTTTTGGTAAACAAAAATGTGAGCTCTGTCTTTGGTCGGATTTGTTAATGAAATGGCCGTGAATTAATAAATTTAATGGAACTGTGAAAATAATAATGAGCGGCCAGTTCTCGTTTGTTTTGCAACAGTTTAATTATTCTAACGATATTCGTTTTCATCCTATTCCGTAAATTATGTGCGTCGAGTCTTGTCTCCTCGCCCCACCCTCCGTTATCCGTGCAGGTACTAATTAATTAACAGGAACTTTTGGTGGTTGAAAAAAAAATATTAAAAAAATTGAAATTAATTCGTTTCTGAACGTCTACCAAGTTTATTAATGAAAAGTGAAAATGTTTAAAATTCTTCTATTTAATAAGACGCGTTTATTATTCAGTAACCGGTTTTCTAACAATTTTTCAACGCTACTTGATTTAAATTTCGTTTTATAGGTACTTATGTTGGTCTCTTTTCGTTTTTCTGTTTCGTTCGTTCTATGGAAATTTATTAGCGAATGTCGTTCTGTATATTTTTTTCTCGTCTACTTGAATGTGACTTAGCCCTGAAATCTCAAAGAGAAACTCGGACAGTATGAATGAATTTTTTGGACATGCCGAAGGAATGGACGTAATTTTAAACGAAACATTTGAAAAATGTCTAAATTTCCTGGGATTTGGGATGGGGAAAAATTATTCAGAGATGTCCTGTGGCAATTATTTACGTATGCGGAAGAGTGCCTATATAACCTTTGGAACACCAACTTGCTTTAAATTTAGTATTGGTATAAATCATTTTAAAAATAATTTCAGTCATTCGGAAAAATTAAATGAATAAATCAGGGTAGCGTCGCAATCAAAAATTTTTAATTTTGTGAGTTTTTTATTAATTTTTTTAATTGTCTGCAAAAATGTGTCATAATGGACAAAAAAATACGTTTTGGTAAAATTATTTTTTCTGTTAGTGAAGATTCATTATTTTCATCAGTAAAAATGTTAACATATAAATTCCAATGCGTTTTACCTCAGTCCGTGATTCAGCTAGCAACGGAAATTCAGAATTTTGGACATGAAGTAACAGTGAATTTACTTGAAAAATGACTTATAACAGCTTAGATTAAAATTATCTGCTCCAAAATAAATGCCCATTGACATAGCCACCGTATTATGGAAGCTCTTGATTAGGGAGTTGAATTTTTTATTTACTACTTACCCGTGTGAGGCGTAGATGAGAGGCGGTTTTGAAAGTCTGACACCCCTAGCTGATAAAAAAAGGTTGAAATCTAAAAAAATAGTGGGTCTTTGTTGTTGGTGGCGATGTTGTGGCAGGGAGGGGGAGTCAAAAGAGACTGCAGAGATGTACCTCGCCGCCATCACGATGTAGCTATATACGCTTTTGCTAACCCATAAGTTAATTTTACATGTAAATGTCTTTATTATTTTTGGGACGGGTGCTTCCCAATTTAACAAATACATCACCATTAGAACGATTTATTCGTACGTTGAATTTGAAACAAATCTGTGTTCCAATCCAAGGGTCATGCCTGTAGCCCATTATCTCTTTTAATTGTGAATTTTTGTTACATTATGAAAATATTTTTATCCCTGACATATTTAATGAACATCGTATAGACCGCTAAACTTTATACGTATAGTATTGGTCCAGCATGTCAAATTTTATGATTAAGCTGTAGTAGGCGCGATTGACTGTCGTTCAAATTATGTTCGCCTATTAGCTCATCAGAAGAGGGGGCTACGGCCGAATAATTTATGTACAGCTATGATAAACATGCATGTCGTCTGCACCTTTTAGTCGCGCAGTATTTGTTCTCCGCATAGAGTTGTTTTTTCTTATGTTTTGTGAATACGAAATTTCTCCAATAAAAACCACCGCCAATGCGTTAAACAGCGAAGAAAACAAAGCACGCTGAATGACAATTTACAAGTGAATGTTACATGTCGAGGTGTAGTTTATAAGCGCATTTTGTTGCATCCTTAATTATTTGGAGACGTTTTATTTATTTATCCATTCATACGCTATGTGTACTCATCTTCTTCGTGTAAACGCGTTGTTTTCTTCACGATAGTCAACATACTTGAGTCGACAATCGTGTAATGCCCTCGTTTGGTCTACAGTTAAACACGAAAATGTTGGAATGAAACAGTAGGAAAAAAACTATTGCTTTGATTCGATTTCTCGCAAAATTTGAGTGAATTTCCTTTTAACAGATGTGGAGCTGAATAATGCCGCCTATTTTCGACTCATATTACATGTGGATCAGCGTACTTGTGATAAGTCTAACTTACATGCTTACTGAGTTAACGTGAAATTGTTATGGCCAAAAATCGATAGATAGTTATTAGCTCTGTTTGATAGGACTACACCAACTTACACCAACCTACATCGGTTGGGCAATTCCACAAATGTAGGAATGTTGTATGACTTTGTGCCAAGTTTTACTTGAATAATTGTGGAATATCCCTGCCGGGGTGTAGGTTGGTGTAAGTTAGTGTAATCCTATCAAATAGAGCTCTTGTTTCCATTTTCCTTAAGGCTGTACCTACTATTACCATCGATATAGCGAGGAGAAACCATGCTTTGGTCAGGGTTGCCAACTATGGCAGATGAAAATACCGGCAAATAAACTTTTTTTTATCGCTCCCAGTCCATTTGCCAAAAATAGCCGCTTCCTTCGCTCGCATTCAAAAAGACCCCAGTAGTGTTCTGTGCTCACTTGCTCTCTCATTATATTCTATACACTAATAACACCGGCAACAATGATGAAATACCGGCATTGGTAATTCCTTTTTTTTTGTACAGGCAGCAGTGTCTAAATATCGACTAGTTGGCAGGCCTGCTTTGGGTTAAGCGTTTTTGAAATACTATTTTTGTCAATAGTGATGAGTACCGGCAGACCCAAGGGAACTAGTTGGGTACAAAATGCTTGAAAAGGCCTACATTGTAGAGAAACCTCCTTCAATGGACACCTCTTAATAGCAAAAACTCGCTTCATGGAAAAAATGTGCGAGATCTCGGAAAAACACTCAGAATTAGATACCTCCCAATAGCGGACCCCCTCCTCATAATGGACAACGGACAGGGTGAAATGGTCCGGTGAACCAGGTTCTTTCTCTGAATAGTGGACAGGCAGGCTTACGCTGTATAATTAATTCCCTTGAAAATTCCGACTTAATGTCAAAGTTCAGACCATAATCAGTAAACAAAAAACTATTTTTGTATATCGAAAGCAACTTTTATTCACCCAGTTGTTCGTAAAAAGTAGCTACTAAACATATACTTGACTATTTTAACCTTTAATAAAATTATACTGTTTGTACGTTTAACTTTTTTTTTGTTTCGTTTTCCATTTTTCCTCCTAATAAAACCTCCCAATAGCAGACAAAATGCTTGGTCCCATCCATGTCCGTTATTGCAAGGTTTCACTGCAATTACGAGATATGGGATTTTATAATTTTTATGATACTGCGAGAGGTCGAAATGCCTTTCTGGCTGAAGGCCCAGGTCAGTCTTGTTGAGCTAGTATGTTAAGAGACCCCCACTGCCAGTGATGGGCAAAATAATTAGCATTTTCTGTAAGATTTTAAAGCTCGATTATGCCAGACCAAGAGTAAACGTGCCAAAAAAAAAAAAAAGTATAATCAAGCAGTATTGGTACATAAATAATTTACAATGTACTGTTGAATTGTTTTATTTCATGTTTATAAGCTTCATATAGCTATGAATTGTGGAAAAAACCGTGTAAGACTAAGACTAATACCAAGACTTGATTGTGCGATACCTAGACCAAGATCAAGACTAGACTATGCTGAACCAAAACCAAGACTAAAAGTAACGATACCAGAACAAGACAATGATTACCAAGATTATGACTTTCATTTCACTTTTGCAGAACAGAGAAAATTTTTATGTTCTGAAATTTAATTTCCAATCATTAACACGAAATCCATTAACTTGCCTAAGTTTCGCGTGATCATTTCGTAAATTTTTTCGACCTAGTCGTATTATTACTGTATTTGAGTATGTCAAATTAATCAGTCGAGAAACCTCTCTAATTGTTTATCGACTTATTGTATCCTTGATATCCCGCTCTAAATTGCATGCAATTTCGAGTTGCTGTGATCTCAAAATATTGAATTTTACTTACGAGAAGAATTTATGCAGTTTTTGCTGCAATTGTTGTGCTAATGTTCCTATACCTTCGCAGTTCTGGTCACTAAACTTTGTTTCGAAGAGCATGCATCGAAAATCTTTCTTTTTCTAAGCTTTTATTCTACTCGCTATTGCGATTTTAAAATATACCAGTACTGCAGCCAACCTTCCGTAACGAAATAATATTTATTTTTGATGAAGCTAAAGCCAAAAAGAAATAAAAATTAAAGCTTATCTTTTAAAAACGCGTTTTTATAAACTTATTTTATTTTAAAAATATATTTTGTGTTCTCTTAATGAATGATGTCCGGAATAAAATGTCACCATACGTTTCTAACACCTGTTGGAGATAAACTACGCTTTCCTTCTTAAGAAATCAGAATTTTCAAATTATTTACAAACTAAATTAGTTTCAGTATTGTTTTTGCCTTGTACTTATGTGTTTTTGATTTATCATTATATTTTATTGTTTGTCTCGTTGATTTCTTCTGTTATACTAAATTGTTGACAGAAATTTCCCTGAATTTTCAATATTATTGTCTGCTGTCTTTGAAAAGATATGAGAAAAGGAGACATTCTTTTCGGACTCCTTACAAGGTCGGAGGAGAGGTGAAAAATGGGGTTATTTCACCTGTGTTCAGACATTCTGAGAAAGGTTAAAATGCTTACTAAAAAAAAAATAATAATTAAAACGTCGATTATTTTCGGAAATACGTTTAGGTACATGCGGAAGATGTTCCGAACCTGGGACGCGGACAGATGTAGTGTACTATTGAGAAATCTCTTAATATGTAAGTAAGTATATACGTAATCTACTATGGAGAAATTTTGAAAAATAAAAAAGCTGTTGTACTTATGTACTTATGCATGAGTGTTTTAGAAAACAAAAAACGTCTAAAATTTTTTTTTCTCGTGCGAAATTGTTTTATCGGTACCTACTGTTTCTGTGCTTTGGAGTATATCTCCAAATTTTTTTTGGATCACCGTTGCTTACATAACCCCTGGACCCGGATTTTCTCTTTGAACCTGATTCTGTTTGAAAATATTATCGCCTACTCTTTGTTCATCGAAGAAATTTGAACGCCTAAACTCATTTGTTTCAACTTGAACAGTAGAATCGTGCGTTCGTCTTACATTTTTCGAAAAAATATTTTTTTGGAAACAAATAAGGAGAAAAGGTTTGAGAAAATAATTCGAGCTGGATGCTTTGAGTAAACAAAGTTATATCATTACTCCTGAAGCGTTGAACACGAAAACATAATTATGGCATTCGAATCATCGAGTACATGAAATTACTCGTTTATTTAAAACATTAAGCAATAATAATACAAACACGAAACTCTTAAGAAAAAGTATCTAAGCGACAAATTTCAGATTTTACGATTCTCAAATTTTGTTGAAACAATTTTAACTCGTCCAACTAAAATATGCCCACCGTAGGCTGCGTGTTAATTGAGGTGACGAAAAATGATGGCGCCTTTAAAAAAACACTCTGTGTCACGGAGGTTGAATTATGAGCTGATAAAGCATTTAGGTAAATGTAGCAATGCAAACAGAAATGTCTGCCAAGAACGTTTTCGATTTATTTATCGAACGAGACGCCTCAGCTCAGAAGCCGAGAAAATTAAAGTGGGAAGATGCAACCACTTACACTTCCTCGAATGCCAAAACATTCGATAAATCAAACAACTGATCTTTATTTACACTCGCAACATCTTTTGATTAGTATTTATTGTCAGTTATGTTGAAATCAAAGCTCAGTATTTGAAAATTGAAAAGGCCGAAAGAATAAGTGCTGAAAATTTTTTTTCTGAAATATATTAAAATAAGTATGTCGTTTGGTCGAGATGTGAACATTCTCACTGGTGACTGTTAAAAGTGATGTCGGCTGTGTTTTGCAATTAACAATTATTATCTACTTTCGATCGACGTGAGAAACTCTATTTCAGATACCATTTGGTTTCTACTCTTCAATGTGACATCTTCTCCATTACATTTTTGTAACTTAGTTGTTTTTCGTGAAAAACATTGAGCCTAAATAGGTCGTTAATTGCTGTAGTCATAAAGGCGATGGTTCATAAAATTTGCTTGCATCTTGTGAACGAGGTATTACTGTCGCCTGGCCTATCAGGGATTGTAAACAACGGCTCTCAAAATTAAGGATGGTACATTTACTAAAGATGAAGTCTTTGGCTTTCAATCTAAAAACTTGACTGAAATTTTTTATCGAGTCATCTCGTTGTCAAGTCGACGGTATTCGCAGATAAATTCCATATGATTTGGTGGTACTGTGTTTTCCAAATTAGGCGAAACCATCCCTTAAGGGGTGCCGGAATGATTCAAGGAAGCAGTAGTAGCCATAGAAGTAATTAGGGGGCGTTGTATAAAATTAAAGCGTGGTGGAAAAACGAAGAATCAAAAAACTTTTGAAAAACTGGGCTACATGTTTCATCAGTTACCTGCGTAATTTATAGTTAAATTCGTAGATATAAAATGCAAATTATTGTAATAATTTAATAGTCGAGTCGTCTTGTTTATGAATAACATTTTTTCTTTCTATGCTCCGTAGGTAGAAATATAGATACAGTGGAAACCGCTTGTTACAGACACCGATTAATGGGGACAACCACTTAATTCAGATAAACCTGGAAAGTCCCCAAAAAAATGATGTAAAATTATAGGAAATCAGGTAGCTTACTGGGAACAGTGTATGGGTTTATTGAGACAAAAGTAGTCCATAGATGAAGAAAAATTGCCTTTGAACTGTTATTGAAAGATGTGATGATAATCTTGTTTCAGTTCATGGCGATGGTATAATTATGTCAGTCTTTGTAATTATTCTTCCCATCTTTCAAAATTTCATATTGTCTTGAGCCTATTAGTTTCAGTTTAAATTGTGAAAAAGTACCTTTTACCATCTTTTTCCAACTGAAACCCCTGTTTCCATGTGTTTTGTTATAAAGGTATATATAATATAGTTATTCAGTTATTTAACTGTTTTTATTGTGACTTTAATAAAAATTCAATACTAAAATTCATTTTTTTTTTTTTTTTTTTTTTTTTTTTTTTTTTTTTTTTTTTTTCATTTGAAATCTGAACATTGTTTAATTGAGACAGCCGCTTATTAGGGACAAAAAGGGTACCGTCCAATATGTCCCTGTTAAGAGGTTTCCACTGTATTTAAAAAAAGGCGAAATTGTCTTTGTATCTTTCTATTGGTTCGCTTAAAAAATATAAATTTCTCTAGCGGAACGTTGAACAATTTTCTTCTAAAAAGGGAGCAATCGGTCAAATAAGATTGGGAATCTTTTAGGTAGAGATTCGCATTACTAAGATGTAGCATTTTCTCAAAGGGAAATTAGAATACATCGACAGTTTATCTAAACCATGAAAGGCGAATGTCTTGTTTTACCATAGCGGTCAAGAAGTCCGATTATTTCAGCTAGTATAAAATTATTGCTACCTACCTTTTCCTTCGAATTTTACTTTCGAATTTCGAAGATTTAGACCCGTTCCTTGTCCTTCCTGTATTCCCAAGCTACTCGCAGCGTAATAATTACACTAATTTGTGGTCTAAACCCAATACTTGAGGCTTGCGCAACTAGTTACCTGATGTTTTCATGCAGACTCTATGTGTGTGTATATTATTGTAGTTTTTACTTTTATTTTTTTGAAAAAAACTGTAGCTTCCAATGCTCGATGCTGAGTCGGTTATAGTCGTGCTTCAAACTTATAATGTGTCCAGTGACATTAAGGTCGCGGTCGGTGATGACAAGAAAATAAGTTTTAAGTGGCGGTCGTATGCATGTGTGTGTATGTGTGTGCAATTGTGCATGTTTCATTTCGTGGAAAGGTGAATAACTTAGTTGTATACGTGTAGCGGTTGTATGCGGTTACCCATGAACGACGTGTCATCATCTGCCCCTAATTGATGACAAATTATCATCTTTAAAGCGAGCACTCGGTACTCTTTTGGTACTTCACGAATGAAGCAGAAGATAAAACTCGACGTCGTCGTCGTGACATTATTATAAAAAAAAAAAAAAAAAAAGAATGAGACAATGGGCCGACGAAAGTTAAATAGCATTTACCAACGGTTTTCACTTTTTCTTCTCTTTTTTTTCTTTTTTTCTTTTTTCGCGTACGTCTGTTGTGCGCTCGCTAGTTTGTGATTAATTAACAATAACGGTCGGGTACCACCTTATCGTTCACGTGCTTTACCGAATTATCATTGTGTACGATGAAAAAGCGTCCTTTAAAAAAAAAAAAAAAATGTTATTACCTTTACAGCCGACGAATCGTTTGCTAAACTTTTTAATGCACGACCATTAAAAATATTATCATGAACGACGACGTCGGAATGCCGCTGCACGAACGATTTGTATTGTGCAGAAAAAAACACCTATCTGAAACGGAAATGCTAAGACTAAGAGATGTGTGTAGTACGTACGTGCAGCGAATTAACGCTGGAGGATGTTTCTCATTGACATTGTAAACTGGTGTCCCTCCGTCGTGAATTTGTGCGAGAAATTCTTGGTATTGTTTGCTTTTCAACGTACCAATCATATCGTTTTGGAACCCTGGCCAGAATCGTTGCATACGTAGGTAATGCAGAAAATGCGATTGTCAGCAATGGGCCCCCTTCAAAGCCAGAAAATACGATTTTGTTTCGAAACTGCGATCTTACTGCGGTAGTCTGCCAATACCGAAGCAACAATAGGTTAGCGTGAAGTTCTTCTGTATTTGGACCCACCAAAGTGCTGCTGAGGTTTGTAACCTCGGTCGTTGAACTGACGATGGCTGGATGACAAGGAGCAGAAGAGCACGTGCATCCTTGTTTGTTATTCTCCAGCCTTTCTCATAAAGCCCTGATGAGACTGCGCGAATTCATCGTTGATTTTGCCACTTTTCGAAGGGCAATTATTTCATAACTTCTTCACTGACAAATACTGTTTTATTTTAGCTCTTGTATTTTGAAAGCTGTACTACAGCGTACCTATAGTTCTCAAAGTTGTAGCCTTAACGAGAGGTAAAGCCGAGGGGGGCACGAAAGGGCTTAGCTCGTAAAAGTCTGGTGAAGGTCATCCAGAAAAAATTTGAAAGTAGCTCGTAATATTTTTGAAATATAAGCCTAAATTATTGAAATATACGTATTCGATATGTTTATTTATTTTAATTTAAAGGAAAAATGACAGGAATTTGAACCACCCTAGAAATTTTATCCTATCCTGGCCTCTGTAGTACCATCGTTCGTGAGTGCGGCAAGTAAAAATATGGTGAGAAATTCGGCAATTTATTTGGTATTCTCGCCCCACCTCCTTATAGAATCAGTCTCGGATCTAAACTTCTCTGGGACAGTTGGGGCACGTTCCAGATTTCAGAGGCTCTCCACTAAAGATATCTACGGAAAACGTGGGAATTAAGTTTTACGGTGCAAAAATTCTGATATTGGCTGCCGAGGCCTCAGTAGCTGTCGTTGAGGACTAAATATTGTGTCTTCAAATAGCGAATAAACTACCTACCTACTAACTAGTTCGTATGCGACCTTTTTGTGTTTTGTGTTTTCTGCTTATATAACTGCTCGTGTCTGGTGATAATTTTAACAAATTTCAAAAATTGTTCCCTCTACTGTATTGTGGGTTTCATGTGTTGCATCGGCTATTGAAAATGAAAATAGAAAAAAAAAATTACTCCCCGCAAAAAATGCTGCAAGTGATTTTAAACTCGCAGTTAAGCATGAAAATTAGATTAAATTTTTGGAGTAATGGGAAACAGACGTGAGTATTGAACCAAATTTTCTCTTTTTGCTACAGCTTCAACCTTTCTCAACTTACTTCATTTCTTTTAAAACTCGGTCTTTCTTATGTATCTGCTATCCAGCGATCCGTTTGCATTTCCTATTACTACTCAACGCCGTTTCCTACGAATCTCATAATCAGTTTCAAATTTTATTTCGTATCTGTCTATTCAGTCGATCAATATTTATGGACCGGCAGCGGAGAACGATTATGCAAACTGCATTTAATTATGCAGATTACATTCCGACGACGTAGTAGTAACCATTACATTTCAACCAGTCTTGAGTATGAGTCATAAATAAAACGTAGCCTCGACCGATGGATAGAGGGTGGGGACATTCTTTTGTGATTATGAGTAACGAACGGTAGAATGTTAAAATTTTCATCATAGTCGTCATAAAAAGTGAGGTAACATTTTTATATCGGACTTGTATCATTATCACTGTTCCTCATATGAGAACTGCTTTTGAGTGGAAAGCGGCTGGACAGAAAAATTTGTTTGACACAATGACGTCATGGACTGGCTTCGGCCTTTTTTTTTTTTTTTAATTGTAAGTATGACGAAAAAAGACTCCACCCAGCATTCCAATACACGAAAATATCAAAGTTGACTATAGAAAAAATTCAAAAAATAATTGTATGACTGCAGATTCGAACCTACGACTCCGGCGGGCCATCCCTTACACTGAGCCACGGTGGCAGTAGCTGAAACTGATTTGTCATAGACGTACAATCACTTATCATTTATGTTTTAATCTAATGATTTATGAAGTCATTGTGCCAACCAAATTTTACTGTCCTTCCGTTTTCCTCTTTTTTTAGTCATCAAGTAGTTTTTGGCGACCGAGAAACGAGTCCATTCTTGGCGGCAATGCGTTTTTCATCTGCTGTACAAGTCGCTGGTGAATTCTGCCAAGAAAGGAACATTGAAAATACTGAAATTTTTGAATCAGTTTTTTCATTAGGTATGAATTCGTGTCGCATAGTGTACTTTTACTGAAAGTGACATTGAAGCCCGATTGAACCACTGGGGTAATCATTACGGTAATTAATGATTATTATATATTCTTCGATCAGTCTTCGTGTAGGTAACGATATTGCTATTTTAGTCATGACTCATGGGGAATGGTAAAACTAATTACCTTCGAATCATAATATAGTTTGATAAGTAATCGAGTAAATGCAAAGTAAGAACGGAACATCGTAGGTTCATGTTAAAACGACAGTTCCGTACATTTCTGGGTGTCCTTGCATCGCAGCTCAGATACACGTTCTAAGATTCAATCTGTTGCGCCTTCTTAATTTTTTCTTTTTTCTTTTATTTATACAATGTTTTTCTATGGTTACCTTTGTTTGTATTATTTTGAAGATATAGGAAAAACATGAAAAACAATGGGAGTTCTAGTTAGTTAGTTAGTTAGTTAAGTAATCAAAAGTGTTTATCTTCAAGTGTCAATTTTAACAATTTGTAAAATGTCGATTTTATTGCTTTTGATAAGCTAAATATGGGGAGATTTTAAGGTAGGAAACAAAACTACAGGTTGTGACATCCGAAAAAGTCAAATAACCAAGACAGAAAAAACCAACAGAAAGGCAAAAGAAAAGGGGTGCAGATGCCTACATGGCCAAGTGTAGGAGAAGACGTTTTTAGGGGGGAAAGGGGGAAATACCACAACCAATGGGACACCAAAGTGCCAGAAAAACCAACCCCCTTCTACCACATGCTTATTAATTTAGGCTATCATTATGAATTTTGATTCCCAGGTGAAAAAAAATAAAACAAGAAACAAACCATAAAATGAGTGTATATTACTGAATCAGCATCCACAGTGTTGCAGCACCCTTGAAAAGATGCGATCTCCAGTGGTTGTAATCCAGCAACTGCCCCAAGTTGATCTGGCTGAAAAAGCCCCGCTGACAGACAGTGGGTAGGCTGGATTCAGCATAAGTTGAAAAATTCAACACTTATGACACATTCAAGCAATTGCTCTTGCTTGCTCAATCTTAATGTAGAATCATGTTGAAAAAGCTGTTGTCGCGACTCCTAGTGATTGGATTTAAATTTTGTTTTTGCCAAATTGTTTCATTGATCGAGATGATCCTGTTGTGTTTATGAAATTTTAAGACAATACTGTGTAGGCTCGCAAATTGGATGCATATACTGATGGAAGAGTGACGTATATTTAAGCGACACAGTTCCAATAAAATTTTCAGTAAAATGGCCTGAAACCTTGAGAACAAGGATATTTTACGGACACGATTTACATAATTTTTGATTATATTAGACGTAACAAACTTGTCAAAATGAATAAGTATCTGAGAGAAGACACTTTTGGAGCAAACGCTCTTACATGGTACAATTTGGCTGCCAAACATCAACTAACTCGTAGCCTAACGCTAATGAATTGTACATAGGTATCTACAAATAAAACCTTGAATCACATCACCGAATCACATCGTTTCTAAACATCACATCATATTGTACAACCAATCACCTATAAGAAAGAAAGCAGATAATTTTGGCCACTGCAATATTTAAAAATTAATGGACATTTCAGTCCAGCAGGCGAGCAACTGTGTGAGCTGTAAAAAGCGTAGGCAAGCATCAACAAGCAAGTAATGAAAGTGGAGCAAAGCAAACATACGTGTATATAAAACAGCCAAAAATGACAAATGTAAAATAAATAAAAATGGCTAAAATCGCGCAAATTGTGAAGTTAAATTATGTGAAAGTGAATGAATGAATGAAATGAAGGCGACAAATGAGAGATGACGAATGATGAATGAATGACATGTGTAAAATAATTAATAAATAAAATAATCGAAAAAAAACAGGTCAGGCATCTCAAGGTGCTATTAAGGTATGCTTGAGAGTAGTGAAAACAAACTGAGAAGCCTTTTGGAGGTCTCAAATGTGTACGAAGATGTGTATATAGGAAGGGTAAAATTTGGCACATAACATCAAGCAGTTTTCTAATCCTCAAAAAACCACACTATCTATGTATAATTGACATAGTTTTTCTGGTTTTTACATTTTTTGAGGAAATTGCAAGCAATTTTCTCCTGACCAGTTACTATATAAAAACTATCTCCTACCAAAATTTAAACTCTCCTTAAATAATTGTTTTTAGAATGCTAGAAAAATAAAAATTTGTTGTAAATTTTCAGTGATCACTTTTACTTATTTACAAAACTAAACTTGTATTCCCAATCATGGCTATAGAATCTTTTTCTTATTTGTTGGCCTATCTGTCGAGAACTGAATAGCTTTATTTAAGTCGGTCAACTAGTTCACTACTCTCTTCATTTTTCAATATACATCCCATACATCCTTTAAAACTGAATTTATCAAAATTTGTGTTAACCCCTACTGCTCATGAAATTATTTTCTGAATTTAAACAAATTTTAATTTTGTTTATTTTAAATTATTATGGATATAATCAGGCATGATTTTATTTGCCTCAAAATGAGGAATTTTAATCTAAAATTCACAATGAAATATACGAGAAATACTCAGACTTTAGCTCTAATTGCCTTTAATTGTAGGCTAAAATAATATTTAATAAACTTTAACTTTGACTACCTTCACAATGAGAAAATGTTATAGGTTTTTGTGCCTTGACCAAGAGTGAATTAGATTTTAGAGGTTTCAATTTTAGAACAGCCAGAGAGTGAGTTCTAAAGAGATATTGATGCTAGGACAGCTAGCTAGCAAATAAGTTAAAGAGATTTTGGTCCTAGTACAGTAAGTGATTTTTCTCTAGAAATTGAGATTACTGGTTAATTTGGATTCAAGGGTTTAGGCAGGTGAAGTGTGGTGGCTTCCCTTAGGAAAGTAAACAAGGCTGTCAAAACCTTTGATTTAATGGGAGAATTTCTACAAACTTTGGTGTTTCAGGGGCGAATATTAAGTGACTGGAACACACAGGCTGGCAGTGGATATATGTACTTCTGTATTTTGTATTAAAATAGATTCCATGAGGAATGTACTCGATATTCAACTGATAGAATTTTAAGTAGTTTTTATGTATTGTTTTTTTATGTTTACCGATATTTGTATTATTAGAAGAATATAGGGAAAACACAGAAAAACAGTAGGTGTTCTGGTTAGTTCAGTGGTTGAAAGTATTCGTCTTGAAGTGTCAATCTTAACATTTTGTAAAGTGTACATTTTATTACTCTCGGTCAAATCAATTTAAGGGTGTAAAACATGGCAGGTGCCTATAGGTACGTTTGAGAGTAGAGAGAAGACTTTTTAAAATGGCGGGTAAAGTAAGGGTGAATGTGGTTCATAACAACATGTTGTAGAATCTAAGCCACAAAAACGTCTAAAAATGTTTTTTTTATTTGCGAACTCCAACCTTTCTCTGAGATGAACCCTGCATAGGTCTTGGGGAGACAGGGGAAAATCGATTTTGTTTGTTAAAGGTTTTAACCCTCTCAGATGGTTTGACCAAAGTCCATCAAAAGGGAAATTACTGTTGGTCGCTTTTGCCTCTTTACATCAACTGTGAGAAAATTATCGTGTAAATATGGGCGCCTTTAAGGGGATGCAAGATGGTGGTTTGCTCCAATTTGGCTATTTCATTTGTGTAGGTTTTCAAGGAGAAAACTATTTTTTAATTTTTTTTTGTCTTTGACCAGTTTTTAGGTAGGTTTTCCTTAGAGAAAATGTACTTATTACGTTTGGTGCGGTATACGCCCTCAGGGTTGGAGGTGGGTATGTTTTTCGTTTCATGATCTTAGGAAAATTTTGGCACCAATAACCTAAATTTATAGATTTATATATATATATGTCCATTTCTTGTTCCGACGATACAGGTCGCAATGTTTGTCAGATAATCAAGAAATTTGGTACGAACATTTGTAGTAAACCAAGGACCAGACCTATTGATTTTGGTACGGATCGGCAGGACGATACTTCCGGTACCACCAGTTTTGTTTTTATTTTGGCTATAAAATACTCAATTTTCCATCAATAGCCACGAAATTCGGAACAAATATTAACCATAATTTATTGTAAAACGCTACTAATTTTTGCGTGGATCAGCCGGACGGTACTTCCGGTACCGCTATTTTTGTTTTTTATCTGTCACAAGATGCGCCGTTTTGGAACAATATGTACAAAATTTTAAACCAATATTTGTTATAATTTATTGTAGCATGCTAACAATTTTGGTGTGATTCGACCGGACGGTACTTCCAGTAAAGTTTTTTTTCCTCTTTTTTTTTTTCTAATTTGCATGAATTTTTCTTTTTATAAAAATTATCCACATGTTTACGTTTTTTTTTTATTTCATAATTTTATTATATTTTTTTGGTTTTATGTTAAATTATATGATTATGTTCCATACTTCTTCTTAGTGAATTTTTCAATTTTTCAAGAAATAATGCTTTTAAATTTCACATTATCTGTGAACTTACTGGTAATTAATGTGACCATTACAATTTTATTACTCATTTTCTCGAAAACCTACTTTTTCTAGGGAGGCTTGCTACTCTAGAGTTTTTTCTTTCTTTGTGAAAGATGTTTTTTTTTCTTTGTTTGTACCCTCCTCCTTAGTAAATCCTTAAGGCGCCAGTTAGTGTAACGCTTACATTGACCTTGACTTTCGGCTCTTGCTTCACTTGAGAAAAATAAGGCCTGGTATGGCGGTGAAAAATTAGTTCTTTGATGTTTATTTTTTCTAGCTTTGAAATAATAAAATGATTCGTACTTGATATTTGAAATTCTAAAAAATATATATGTTCTTCACTTATAAATGTTGGTTCGACTTATATGACATTTTTGTTTCGCCTTTTTGTTTCAATTCTTTAATTTTTTTCATATTTTGTGAGAGCTTCGCCTCAATACATCGGGGTTGTAACTTACTCCTTGAAAAGAAGTATTTCCACATCATTGTATAATTTTCATAGGCGAAATCTCAAAGAAGACGTTTCAATTCGAATTCAAAAACAACGATAACCTTCGGAAAAATTGACTTCGTGGCTCGTTGGTTCTATGCCGTGTACAGTGAATCATTTACGCGGTTCTTGCGATTATCAAAATTGTATTACATCGTAGTGTTCCATACCCGCTTTCTACATATCGAAAAATTTAATTTCATTCCCCACAAACTTTCTCCGTGGCGAAAGGCTTTTTGAACTTGAGCAATGATTTTTTAATTTTCTGATGCGGGTATTTGCCTTCTCGCGTACCTATTTCGAAAAATGATGTCGTGTATGTGTATTTTAAAAACCTAACGATTTAAATTTAGTATCAAAAATGTCACGAAGATAACCATTCGTGTGCATACCAATTTTAGGAAATGGTTTCGACTTCAGACTAAGTAGTAATGTAGATTAATGGCCGTAGGTTGTACGATGTGAGATTAAACACAACACCAGTATGCTTATATTGTTTGTAAACTAGACGAAGGGTGGAAAATGTGAACTGAAAGTTAGCCCACATGGGCTAGGCAAACCCTATCTTCGGGGAAATATTTTATGTCTGGAAGCGCTGTATGTGTCGATAGTTAGCGTGGCGAGTTAATATGTTTACGACCGGTTAAAACTTTTTTTTTTTCTTTTTTATGTGGCTCAAAATAACGATGAACACCAAATTGTTTGATCGGCGATGGTAAGGTACCGGGTTGTCTGTTAATTGCCTGGCTGGCTAGTGGCTATTGCTTAATCATTTGTCGTGAAAATAGAACTTCGTAAGCATTCTGTTTACAATATTGAACTGTGCTTTGAGGAGCAACGTTGAGATTATTCTTCAGTTAAATTATAGTATTTAATTTTTTGTTGAGTAGAATTTTCGTGTTGAGTATTTTTCTTGAAAATAACCGAGAATTTTCATTCAGAATTATAAAGAATAAAATTTGTCTTTGAGATTTTATTCGAAGAAAAGAACACAATTCTACGATGTAGAACCACTACAGTGAAGTGGGATCAGTCGATTGTCAGAAAAGTAATCAACTCATATTTTCAAACTAATTTCTCATTGCCAATTCTGTTGGTATTTTTAAGCAAAGTGGCTGACATCTGGAGGATTTTTAGTGTAACTAAAATAAGAGTGATCAAATCTTATCATTCCTACATCTGATTAGCTGCTTCCCGAGTTTGCACGTGGTTTTATGAATTTTTTGGTTTTGTTTTCTCTCATTTCTTTTGTTCTTCGACCATACACTAGATAGACTGGCCCTGTACAATGCTTCCCATTGAAGCAGTGATAAATACGGAGTGTGATGTCACATTGTGGCAAGAAGTTGTTTTACCCAGGTTATACTGTTGTTATTTCCAGGTTTTTGAAGTTGATTTTAGCCAGGTTGAAGTTTTTTTTTTTTGAAAAATTGTACATAATCATTTTTTTTTTCTATTGAAAAATTCATTTCAGAAGAAAAAATAAACTTTTTTTGATTTTTTTTTCTTCAAAAAACCTTATGGGATTTAACATGCATTTTCCACATTGTGACGTCCACATTTTTCGAACAATATTGTAAGTCCAGTTTTGGGAACACCTTTAATTAAGTAAACAATAGTTCAATTTCTTCTTATCCAGCTAAAAAGTAAATTTTCCTATAAATAACCCATTGACAACGTTGTCTGAATCATTATTTTTCATAGAAATTAATTTCGAAAGACATTTTTACAGAGATTCATGAGACGATATTAGGCGATACTTTTCATTTTTTTTTCTCACCCTGAAAAGTTTACAATTGAAAAGTTTGATTCGATTGTGACTTTCAAGTGTAAAAATTCATTTTGTTTTAAAAAATGAGAAAACGGGGTAGGCTATTTCATGAAAATGAGATGTAGCTGCATAGTGTATGTGGTTTGTTGGTAAAGAGAGTTGATCGCTTGATCTGTTAAGTAATTAGACTGCTGACTTGTGTACCTGTTTATTATGTGCGATTTTGGTTTCATCATTCAGCTAAAAACCATCGACTTGAGAATCTTTAACTGAGCCAGTTTTGCACTCAGCCCTCTTCGAAATCCACCATTTCAGTTTTGCTATGAGTCGTTCTTGAGATCAGGTCTTCAGTTGCACAAAATAATATAATTTTATTAAGTTATTTGCAGGTTATTTCCCGCCAGTATCCATTGGTGAGCTGAGATCGCATTTCGCTTTTTTTTCACAAAAAATTTTTGTAAGCTCGTTCGACGCAGAAGAGTTTTCTCTATTTATTATCTGTTTTCGTTATCGCTTCCAGTAGTAATCGAGACTTGAAAATAACTGATGTCCTATTTTCGTGTTTTCTTATCGATTACAAAATGATCGAAACGTGATCGGAGGAAGTATGTAGCGGTCGGATAGTAGGAACAATTGCAAATCACGAAAAATGTTAATCAGCCATTTATTCGTTGTTTACCTTCGTTTATTTCGTAATTAATGCGCAAACCGGTTGTCTGCATAAAACATGCTCGTAAACAGCGGAAAAAACGTTTGCTGTATCTTCCTTTTTAGTTACCTCAGATAAAATACTGGTGCCCTTGCTGGAAATAAGCGTCCAGCCTATTAGTAGCCAGACCTGGTGATCTGGTTCACAATCCAAAATGTGGTTAATTTCGGATTTTTGATTTCAGTCTCTCTCTAAAATTCTTTAAAAATAATAAATATACTGTATTTCAACGAGTTTCTACTTTTCCCCTTATTCTAAATGTTATCTCAGTCTTCTTCTTCATTTCATTCTTCATCGGTGGTAGTGGCAGTTGGAAGATCCGTTTAATAATAGTTAGGTAAAAAGAGTTTTTCTTCTTCATTTTCCTCCTCTGCTTCCTCATTTAGTGAGACTCTAATTCTGCTAATGGTGGTAAATTGATGGTTTATGACTTCTGAATGCTGTATATTTGTATCAAGATAACTTCTATACTTATGAGATGGACCTTACTCTATTTGATGGGCCTGTTTTGTATTACTTTCAAGGAGCCGGATGAACTGAAAGTTTCACTCTTCGGTTGGTCGTAAATATTATTTATTTACCCACCAGAATCGGTGCTAAAACCTACAGCGGTTGCAAAGCAACTGAAAAATTTATTTACTGAGTTGAGACAGATTTTTCATGCTCAGTATGAGTTTATAGTAGTTTGGATTCTAAATATAAAAATCGTGTAGCGCATTTTTCTATCAAAAAATTTTTAGATTTTGATATAAAATTTTTTTTAAATCAAATTTTTAATTTGAGTTGGTTTCTCTGTTGAACTTACCTACCTATGTTTGTAGTTCATCTGCCAAATATTTTAGTTACAGAAAACTGGCAGTCATTTTATCTACTGGATGCTTGCGCTTGCCTTTCGGAAAGGAGCAAAGAACTTGTTCGATAGCTAAAAGTTTTTCAAAGGAAATGAAAGTATAAAACATGGATTAATTTCTTTGTGCGTAGGCCTGCCAAAAATGACCAGACATAATGCCAGCATTCAGGCATTCAGGAACAGTTGTACGTTTTTCAAATCGTCAGATCCATCGTAGTAAATAACGTAATAAAACTTCTCAGACAATCGTTTTTCGAGATTGCTTTTGGACAGATTTTAGTTGAAAATTGCCGCGATAAAATCAGCTCGTCAAATGGTATCGAAGGTTGAACCTCAAGTTGAGTAATTAGGTATTGCTCCAACTAGACCCCTTAGCTTTAGGTTTTTTTGTTTATGAATGACTGTTTGCTCGCAGGTTTTTGAACATTAACCTTCGCAATCGTTGCGACTGATCTCCAAAAAGTTGTCAGTGGGTTTCCAGAAGAGTGGCTCTTTGACATGTCACGATGTGTAGTTCTCGACTAGGGCCCATCAGCTAAGCATACTTGAAACGAATATCAATCCTTACAATTCTGTTAGGACACTTTAAAAACGCTTACTCTCGAAAATCAAGTTTAGATTCTCGTCGTGAGCCTTTCAGCGTAGGTAGAATTTAGTAACTAACAGTTTTGGATTCTTATCTCTACATGTGGCACTGAATAAGCAGTATAAGCATATTAGAAATGCGGCAGAAAGTGTGGATCATTATAATTTACTATTTAAATTGAAGGTCGAAGCTCTAAACGTTCACTTCTTGGCAACGTCTGTTGTTTGTAAGTTTGTGTAAAATGTTTTTTAAAAATTGAAGAAAAAAAAACACGCACAAAAAACGTCACTATCCTTAATTATGCGAACAATAAACGTAATTAGGTCTAACTCGCGAGTTCTACCAGTATTCCACGTAATGTTAGCCTCTTTGCCAATGTTGTTTTTCCTTCATTTATGTAGTATCGCTCACAGGTCATTAGACGAACTTATTGGGCTGTGCACCCTGTGGAACGACCTTTTTTTCTTTCTCGGTCTACTGGTAGACCTATTTGAGACAAACTTTATGCACGTGCTTGATTTTGTTTACCTGTTCCAGTTGATTATCCTCCGTTTGTTTGTATTGCCTGTCACGCTTAAAATATTCACTCGGTTTTTCTCTGAAATATTAAAAAAATAATAATTGTATTCTGTTATTCATTTAGGTAGGTACTAGCTTATTTTTCGTTTGTTGAAAGCGTTTACCGGTTACAATCTCCAGCCGCAAGAAACTCGGTCAGTATTTTCTAATTACTGCTAAAAGCAAAACACGGTGAATAAAAATAGACTATAGATGAAGGAGTGCAACTTTCGCTAATTTTGGTGCGAATAAAGTATGTTTTTCATGCTAAAAGATTTTGAAAACATGATAAGTTCGAACAAAAAAGAAGGTTTTCATGTACTTAATCATATCTGCGTGTTTCTCTTTTTTTTCACCATCTTTTTGTCTTTTTGTATTGAATATTATGAAATTTACAACTGTACCTACTTAGTGTAAAAGCGAGGTCGTCGACATCATGTTACCTGTTCGGTTCATCGCTTTCATTCTTATTTTTCTCTTTCGGCTGATATCAACGCGAGACTAGCGTAAATATCACAAATATTGTGCGTTATAATAATCTTGCTGTTTGTGAAAATTATGTTCGAAATTCATAGAGATACGTAAATAGAAGAGGTGTACCGACGTATTGTTCCTTATCTGCGTAGTATCACATCGCATGGCTGGTGTTTAGTTTGATTTGAAAATTATTTTTGCAAATAAAATGAATGCTCTTTATTTATAAAGAATATTACATTTTCATCAATTCGACAGATAAATAATTAATTTGCTTAGCTAAAGCATGAATACAAGAAGAATTTAGAGTATTCTGTGCGTACTGTTTGTAGAAAATGATGAAAATTTATAATCGCATCTGTGGTTTTCATCGTATAAGACGTCTTCTATCATGTTGTATGTCAATAAGTTTGGTTGCTCCGACATAAGAATGCTGGTGCAGTTTTTTCTTGTGTGTATTGACATAGTCTTTAATAAACTTACTAAACCAACTCAATGTCTTGGTTATAGTACCGATTTTAGTTACGCTCATACCGCATAGTTCCTGTGATTTCCCAAAGAATTAGGTTTGAACGACTTAGAATAATTGAATATTGAGAGGGATTAGAATTCTAGCTCAGCCCCAGATTTGAATGCCGTATTTCCAAACTGGTCTAATTATCATTTTGTTGAACAGACATATACAATACCTATCAGTTAAGTCATGATTACCTTTCTGTGACCAATATGTTTTTCGAGTTTTGTGTCTAATCTGATTAGCTTTTGTTTTTATATGATGTTTGCCAGTTCGGTTTTGAATCGAGGTTGACACCAAGATATTTGGTGCTCTTGTTTGAGGAATTAGACGCCTCTCAGTGGTGAAGGTCATGTCTCGGAGTGTATGTGACTTGGACTGATTTTGCATTCTTTAACCTTGATTTTCCAGTGCTTCGTCAGTTTTGTAGCTTTTCTAAGGGTTTGTTGCAGATTGTTAGTTGCTTCAGTTTGATAAACTTTTACAACCATTATGGCTGTTGCAAAGAAAATTAATGAAAAATTATTTCAGTTGAATTGAAACATCCATCCAAAGAATTCATTTTCTCAACTTATACACCAAAAAGAGGTTATTATTAAATCGATTTTGATCGGCAAAATACGAGATTTCTAAAGCAGTTTGGAACATCAAAAATTGTTTTCATTTCTTCACCAAGTATAGAAACAGTGTAGAAATGAGTTTTTTCTCAACTGTTTGTTGTTTATTTCTTCACAGCACCGTTTACACCTACGCAAGTTGCAAAATGTCACAATGAAAAAGGGCCATTTCACCTGGTAATGCTACAAAAACAACAAGTTCACTTCTCGATAATATTTAATTATATCTAAAATTCTATTCATGAATGAAGTTTACCTGTTTGAATCTAATAAATAATAACCTCTTTTTGATGGATTCGTTGCAAAAAATATCGTATTCAACTAGTTAGCCACTCGTAACGATCACTCATTTTGCTAACTAGTTGAGTAAAATACTATTTTGAGTACGTGTTTATAAATCCATCACTCGTGCTATTTTCCCCTGGTAAGTATTAAATAGTGTCACTTTTCATAAAATAAAAGGTATGCAGGTATTTAAAAGCCATTGAAAAAAGTTTTAATCTTAATTTTACCATTGTTGTTCTCTAATTAAGTTACAACTTCTGATACTTTCAGAATATTTCCATTTGAAATTTAAATGAACTTTCAGTAGTTGCTAATGCGCGTTCTTAGCTAACCAAAATTAAGGCTGCAGAAAATCCGAGAAAATTTTGCTATGTTCGCCCAAAAAAGCCTACGAAGCCAAAAAAAAATTCACCATTGCTCGCCTAAAAACTTGTATTAATACGCATGAAAATGAATTTCAATCGAAATGTTTCAGAGCTATATGAATTAATATTCTCCATTTTCAACGTTAAAAGAGGTAGAAATGTAGAAAGTCGCAAAAGTTGGAAACTGTTTAATACTTCATTGATCGATTATACATTAATGATTCATTATTCATCGATGATGATAAGTGACCGGAGCACTGGAAATTCATATAATACTGTCCCTTGCCGATCCAAAAATAAATAAAATAACTGAATTGAAAATTCTGAAAAGAAACATTTGTATTTACCAAAATTTTTGGTTTAAAGGAGTTTGCTGCCTTATTACTTATTCAGCCTGAAGAATGGAGCAAATATTGATATTTTCATAACGATAATATTTATTTAGTTCTCTCAAGTTGATAAAGTTACTATCGTAAGCGTGCATGTAAATATTGTACAACATAGGAAATACAGCATGTAGATATGTGTGCGAATGTAGTTCTTCCGCACCCATAAATTTAATGGTGGACATCCTGTATAATTATTCAATGTGTAGATTTTTCCAAATACCTTGCGAAAACTATAGATATCAAAAAGACAGTGTCATTCTTAACCAGTCCGAGCTGACCTTGACAAAAATCATTAACAGAAAATTCCTATTCAAATTTGACTGAAAATTGGGAAGAAAAATGTACGGTGAACAGAGTAAAATCCCATGAATAATACGTAATTGTGGAAAAATCATGTCTCTTGTGTGATTAAACATCACAATTATTTGTAAAAAATTTTGATTTTGGTACAAGCTACACACTGACATGTTTTGAAATCTTCCTCAAATGCAAATTTTTCCAAAAAATTTAAAATTTCGTCTGAATCGAACCTAGGGCTACTGATTTATTATTAGCGCAGTCACATTTTCCTTATGCACATTCATGTTTGTCTGGTGTTAGAGAGGAGTTGGGGACGTTAGTGAAACGTGAATCTAATCACGTTTACTCGTTATCATATCAGGTGCACTTAATTATGTGGCAGTTGCGTCAACATCGACATGTAGAGGGAAATTAGATGATGGAGAAATGTCAGTTCGCAATTTTTTCGTTACGGTACGTGCTTTCGATATAGATACCTGAAATGTGATCGTGGCCATCGAGGAGAAGTAAATCGAAGCACGTAAAAAAATTGGAATTTTTCAAAAAAAGTAAAAAATATATAAATCTTTGGACAGCATTGCGGTGTTATTTCTGGCCGTGAAATTCATGATTACTTTTAACGACCAATAACCAAACATCGCATCGTTTATCAACTAAAAATAGTCCCTACTCGTTTTACCTTTCCACGATGGCTCAAAGACGACCTTTATGCTGGAGGTTTGTTCGCCAAACGTTTCTTAATTACGCTCATGCTATGAACGCTCATTAGGTTCGTTCCATTTTGGCGGTATTCTTGAAAATATTAGGAAATTCCGCTGACGTGGACGATGATTCGCAGGTCAAACTGCGTGTCCTGAAAAAAACCTGCATTTTAGAAGAGTGGAAAACAGAATAAAAACAGCACGATTATTGGCATTTATAAAATTCTTCTCTACGTTAACTGCTACTGGCATGTATTCGAGAAAATGAAATGGACAGATGGTCTAACGTGTGAAAATTCATCGTTTAACTTTAAATTTGCACGTAGATCCTAACTCACGTCTTTATCGGGATATCAAAACGTTTAGTAGGGGTTGGAAGTCCAGCGATGAGTGAAAGCAAGACCGAGACCATGACATAACCATGGTATTCTGGGTTTTGTACTTAGCCTTTGACAGTCTTATGTCAGTTTAATTGTCTTTTTTGGTTTTGCATAGTCGAGTTATGATCTTTGGTCTTGTTCTTACTTCTTGCATATAGTCGGTCTTGGTTTTGCCAACGCAGGTATGGTATTGACCTTGGGCCCGATTTTACGGAAAATGCGATGCCAAGAACAAGATTAATTTTTTCTCATCTCTAAACAGAGTAGCAAATTAGTTTTTGTCGTTTCTTTCTATCAATATTGGTTTTTATAATTGATTGTATTGTAAAAACAGCAGAATCGAAGTTTATTCAAATCTAATTTCATCTATGAAGAATTATCTGTGTCAATTTTCACGTGTAACGCAAAAGACGGCAATAAAATGGGGATGACATACATTCTGCATCTGGTTTTTTCTTATTGTGGAAGCGTGGAGCCTACTAACAATGTAAAAAGTAGTATTTATCACTGTAGCTATAAAGGCGAAATTAATGAGCTTTTACGGGTATGTTGTATTTTACATGGGCGAGTGCAGAAGCGAAATATAGTTCTTTTGGAACAAAAATGAACCAATGTCATTACTTTTTTCTTATTCATTTTCGTTTTTTTGACGTCCTGATTTACTTGGGGAAACACATTTTGTTTGTGTGATGTAAAATAATAATCATGTGATGCTATTTCTGTCGTTCAATTCTTTTTGTCGTTTCAAACTTTTCCGTCGTGAAAAACATTTCACCGTCGTTTATACCACTTTTTTTGTCATTATTTTTTTTTTGTCTGGTTAAATTATAACTACCATTTGTTTTACTTTAATACAATATTCCTGGGCCTTAAATTGTGAACGACTTCTGTGTCTTGGCCTTTGGTTCTGGGATTTGAACAAAAAGTATTCCATCGTGATCTTTGATATGGTCTGTTTTGAGAATACATTATATTGGAGGAACGTTATTCCAAACTTCCCCGAATCCAAAAAAGTAAAAATTTAGGAAATTAAAAAACAAATTTTCTTCAAATGTGCATAACATCGTAAGTTATCGTAGGTGTTTTATGGTCGGGTTCTATGTAGTGTTTATAAGAGGGCATTTGTAAGTTCCACCGTAACTCTTGCTCTTAGGAAATTACTGCCACTCCGGAGAGCCGTGTTTGAATTCATATTGGAACGGAAATTTTTTTTATGATTTTGTTTTTTCAGCATTGTGTCTTGAGAATGCTTTAGCAAAATTCTATATTTCATAAAGTAAAAAAAATGATAAAAAAGGCGGAAGTCTTATTTTATCCTTGTCTCGTACACTTTTTCTAACATCCTCTTTGTTTGTTCACAGACGCTTGTGTTTAGTTCTGTGTGAAATTTTTTATCTGTTACTTTCATGGAACGTTTTTCATCATACGTTGAATTTTTTTCATTCTCACGGTATAATTTTAGTTCTACGTTATGTAAGGATTATAAGATATTTTTTTTTAAATTCGGTAATGTGTAAGAACATTCTCTTATAAATTTTAGATCTAAAAAATTTGTATACGACTAATCAAAAAAAAAAAAAAAAGTGGAAAAATCTAAGAACTTTTTTAGATGGCGCATTTCAAAAATTTTATTAATTGTGATATTTTTTAAACTATTTTTCATTCTTATCGATGTCTGAATAGATGACTTCCAAAAATGATCAAAAATTGTTGATCGCGCAGTTGTTCCTGGTAGCAAGTGAATAAAAAAAATTTTTTTATGATAATTTTGGCTTTTTTTGAGGTGCACCATTTTAGAGATATAATTGTGCCATCTTAGGGGACTTGTCTCTGAGATAGCGTATTCTGACTTTTTCCATAAAATCGTCAATAACTGCCATATTATTAATAAAAACAAAAATTCGTTCATACATGTTGGTAGCCAAAGGTTTAGAGGTTTGATCATGAAAATTGAAGTCAGCTGCGTTTATTTGAGGGAAAGCTATGATCACTGAAGTGTTAGGTTAACTTATAAACCACTTCCCTCGTTATTGCCGATTTCAAAAGATCAGTCCTTGGATCTGTGAATTGCGCTAAAAACTAAACTTTTTCAAAAATTAATGAAGGCAGTTATGAATAACGCTCCTCATTTGTTTTATGTAAGTTCGTTCAAAATCATGTAAAGACTTTACCTTTTTTTGTTTTATAACATTTAGTCAGTACCTATTCGAGAAGATCAGTTTATTGGCAGTAATCACTTATATATTGAATACTTTGTCACTGTTGGTATATGTAGTCTTATCTCCTATGTGAGCAGTTTCGTGCTTGCTTATCTCACGAACAAAATAGATGTAACATTAAGTTTTACCTATCTACCCGTACTTAAAAGTAGTATTGTTTGTACCTCTCGACGTAACACTTGCTGTGAATATACAAAAATACGTTTCTCGGTGTTGGCTTATTTTTGCAAAGTATAATTTATTAATATGGTACCAGAGCTTATATAAGTTTTTTTTCTTCTCGTTTATCATTGCTAGGCTCGCAAATTTATGCCTATGTTCATTTTTTTTGGAGTTTGATTTTTTTCCCTTGAAATTCAATTAAATTAATCGCTTCTCGTACTTGCAAAATAGTGTTGTGATCGTCGTTCAAACTGTGTCAAGTGGTGCTGTCAAATCTTGCACACTGTCCGTAAGTTTTTTTTTGGTGCGGAATTTTGCTGGTATCTTTCGTCATGTCATCTGATGAGTCTACCAATAGCTGGAATACAAAGCGGTTCGATCGTAACAATTACTCTAAGTTTCGGTTGCGGTTCATGCTATACATTAAGAAAAAGGAGTGGAACTCTGCGCTAAATTTGAGGAGGCCCGCAGGAACAGCAACAGATAGCAAAGACAGGGATGCCTGGGACAAAAACGACATAAAAGTGCAAAGCACGCTGGTAAATGCTGTCTCCGATAAAATCCTGGACAAAATTCAACATGAGACGACGGCGAAAGGTATGGTCGATATTCTTGACTCTGTATATCTTCGTAAATCTCTGATGATGAGAGTCCTAGCAAAGAAAAGGCTCCTAAATCTTAAGATTAATGACGGTGAGGATGCACAAAACTTTTTTAGTCGCTTCGAGAAGCACATTAGTGCTCTTTGTGATGCTGGAGAAGAGGTTTCCGCTGAAGAGAAGCTCTCGTATCTATTGCTCATCCTACAGGAAAAATACTCTCATATAATCGATGTTTTGGATGCTATGCCATCAGCGAAGAGAACAGTCGACTATGTAAAAGGAAAGATGATGTTTGATCATTGTCGAGATGAAAATAGTCAAGAATTCTTCGATGAAGGTGCTGTGCTACGAACGCAGGTTGATAATTGTTCCGAACGTGCTGATCACTTACCCGGAAGAAGTGGTGCATCTGGAGGAAACCTTCGCTGTCACAGATACAGGATGCAGGGGCACTACCGTAGAGACTGTTGTGTAAAATTGCAGTATGATGGTCAAGGTACAAATGGTAACCCTGGAAATGGTGGTTAAGGAAATCAAAAAAATATCACAGCTCAGAATATAGAGATCAATGTTGGTAATACAGAGGTTAGTGCCTACCAAGTCAAGGTGTCCAAGTCAAAAACTAGTTCTACGAGGAATATTTCTTGTGCAAATCTAGATGGAAGACGTCTCCAAAATGTAACCAACGTCGGAGATTCTGGAAATGGAGATGAAGAAAAGTATAAGTCGATTGTATGGACATTGGACAGTGGTTTTACAGACCATATAGTAAACACTGATAGATATTTCTGTAGAAAATTTAAATTAAATGTACCTGTAAATGTAAAAGTGGCAGATGGCTATATTTTAAAAGTGTTATCTAGTGGTGATATTTCTATGTTTACACTCGTTAATGGTATTTGTAAACACATCTTGTTAAGGAATGTGTACTTTGCTCCAGAACTGGACAACAGTCTTTTGAGCTTTGATAGGATAACAAAGGCAAATTTTTCGATTTTGGCACAAGGGGAAGTTGCAAAAATTTTTAACCCTGCAGGAAACATAGTCGGCATTGCTAGGAAATTAAATAAATTGTATGAACTTAATTCTTTTGTGTCTGAGAGCATAGTTTGCTCGGTCGTAGATGTTTCAGGAAATGTTACAGGTACTACACTAGCAGAAAAATGGCATTGGCTACTTGGACACGTGAACTTTGGCCATCTGAAGGAACTTTGTTCGAAGCAGCTATTAATTGGCGTCCCAGAAACGATTGGAAAGTTGCTGGAAGTCTGCGACATTTGCTTGGAGAACAAATTCTGTAATCTCAGACACACCAAGGTCCGAACAAGAGCAACTAGAATTATGGAATTGATCCACTCTGACGTAAATTTTGTGTCACCTGTCAGGTATAACGGTGACATTGGATTTGTATCCTTTATTGATGACTTTAGTCGATTGGCTAGGGTTTACTGTATAAAATCTAAGTCCCAGGTCACTGATAAATTTATCCATTATATAAATGTTATGTCTAATCTAACTGACTCTTCTATTAAAGCTATAAGGTGCGACAGGGGCACCAAATTTTTGAATGCTCGTTTTTATGAACTCTGTTCTAGCCGTGGAATTTCAACTAAACCCTCACCAGCGTATGTTCATGAACTCAACGGTACTGTGGAAAGGTTCAACAGAACCATTATGAACAAAGCTCGCTGCTTGAAAGTGGAAGCTAATATTGACCAGAAATATTGGCAGGAATGTGTCAAAACAGCTGCCTACTTGGGAAATCGAACTCTGGCAAATACATTGGAAGAAAAGACACCATTCGAAATATTTTTTGGTGAGAAACCTAATGTAACTAACTTGAAACCTTTTGGATCTGTTGTGTATATTAGGGTCCCAGATGTTTGCAGAAAATGTAAAATGGATGAAAAAAGAGTGCTCGTCGGATATATGGAAACCGGATATTGAGTGCTGGTAAATGGAGTCATTAAAGAAATGCCTTACATTCGCCTTGCAAGTGAGCAGCTGCAACTGGTCAATTGTAAAATGCCTCCGATGCTGAAACACGAGAAAAGCACAACAGAGGAAGATGAAGATAAAGAAAAAGTCAGTGCAACCAGAAAGTTTGAAAACTTGCAGACCAAAGGTCATTCAAATGAGGAAAGCACTAGTCAGGAAACTCAGGATTGAAGGGAGGGAGTGGAAGTTCAACCAGAAGCACAAAACAAAGATGTGAAAAATCAAGATGCTGACAAGCAGGTTCAAGAACAAGCTGAAAATACTCCGAGTCGTCCAACCCGTGTGAAAAGGAAACCAAGTCATCTCGATGATTATGTTGTTCAGATAAAACTGTGCACGACAGTTTGCACACCTGATTTGTATCAAGAGGGAATGCAGAATGAAGATGCTGTAGCATGGAAAATGTCAATGGATGAAGAAATAAGAAATTTACAAAAGAAAAATATTTGGAAGCTAGTAGACATGCCTGCCAATAAGAAAGTGGTCCCGGTCAAATGGGTATACAGAATAAAGCCGAATGGAAAGTTCAAATCAAGACTAGTTGCAGTTGGATTTTGTCAGCCTCGTGACATTGAAGAAGAAACGTACTCGCCTGTGGCTGCAATGGCTACACTTCGGGTTGTATTGTCAATGTCTTGCCATTTTGGATTTCACATTCACCAAATGGATGTGGAATGCGCATTTCTGAATGGTGATGTCAAAGGAGAAGTGTTTGTGAGTCAGCCAAGGGGCTACAAATTGGAAAACAGCAAAGTGTATCAACTTCAGAAAGCTCTCTATGGTCTGAGAGAGAGCCCACGGGTGTGGTACGACTGTTTCTATAAGTTTATGGTTAAGCTTGGTTTCTCGTGTTCTGATTATGATTCTTGTTTATACATAAAATGGCTTAATCGATATATTTTAGGTCTCATTTTGTATGTAGATGATTTACTTATTTTTTCAGGAAAGGAAAACTTGGTGATGGACCTTAAGAGTCAGTTGCAAAAGAAATTTAGTATGACCTATTTGGGAGAGATCAAAACTACTTGGGCATCGAAGTGGAATATTGTTGAGGGTCTAGAGTCATGAAATTGAACCAATCAAAGTATATAAATTTGCTGGCTGAGAAATATCAAGTCGAACAGATACGAAAGTCACGGACACCAATGGAAAAGAACTTAAATTTACTTGTCTCTGCTGAATGTGACTCTTATGTTTCAGATTATCGTAGCTTAATTGGTGCACTTCTTTTCATTGGTACAGTAACTAGAGTAGATGTTTCATATGCTATTAACTATTTAAGCAGGTTTCAACGGTGTGCTACAGCCACCCAATTTTGTTATGCGTTGCGTGTGCTTAAATATTCACAGGAAACAAGTCACATGAGATTGACATTCACCAGTAACATGGGTCAAGTGTTGGAAGGATGGGCGGATGCCGATTGGGCAGCTGACTACATTGACAGAAAGTCAACTAGCGGTATTTTAATCCGAGTTTTTGGCAATCCTGTTTTATGGAATTGCAGAAAGCAGAGCACAGTTGCCCGTGCCTCAACCTATGCCGAGTACATTGCATTGGCCAATACTGTATCTGAACTCATGCCTATTATAGGTGTCATGAAAAATCTTCGAGTAAGTTTTGAGGGTCCGATACCCATCTACGAGGACAACTCAGGGGCAGTTGTTCTTGCAAATAAGGGTAAGTTCACAAAACGTGCGAAGCACATCGAAGTTGCTCATAACTTTGTAGCCGATTATGTTGCAAAAGGGTTAATTGTGGTAAAGAAAGTTGATTCGAAAGATCAACTGGCCGATATCCTAACTAAGGCTCTGAGCTGGGAAAGGTTCTCGGAGCTAAAAAAAGCTGTATCGATATCTTGATTTTTTGTTCTTTTTTTGCCATCTGACCAAATTTTTTTTTCATGACTTGCTAGAAACCTTATTTTTTTTTACTTTCTTTTTTTCTAGTCATAACAATATGTCGTTAATTTTTTTTTTGATCGAATCCTAGCTATAAGAATTTTTTTTAATTTTTTTTTCTTCATTGAAGGGGTATGTTGGTATATGTAGTCTTATCTCCTATGTGAGCAGTTTCCTGCTTGCTTATCTCGCGAACGAAATAGATGTAACATTAAGCTTTACCTATCTACCCGCACTTAAAAGTAGTATTGTTTGTACCTCTCGACAATACTTGCTGTGAATATACAAAAATACGTTTCTCGGTGTTGGCTTATTTTTGCAAAGTATAATTTATTAATAGTCACAATAAAGCTGGTTTTGTGGTTTTTATAAGCTCATCGAAAATCGCTAGTATTAAATACAGTACATTCTCTGTAATTTGTGTCTTGTTCGATTCTTTCCAAATGAGAAATTCGCTATAAACTCTAATGTATTTCGTTTTTTGTGGGCAGTAATTTATCGGACACGAAATTTGCTGGTTGTTGTTATAGTAGTGTGCAAACATGACTGTCCTCATCATCATTGACTTAACAGTTTCTCATTGTATTGATTGCTTTAATTATACAGAAGTGGACCAGTAAAGAACGATTTCTCGTTAGACATACCGGTACTCAATAGGCAACCACTGCATACCATTTGACGTATTTTAACTATGTTTATGTACGCTATCCTTGTGAACTTGGGGGACGACCCTTATCAAATATATTCTAAATCGGTGAAATATTGGTTGTGGAAGTAGATAACTTTTTACAATGAATAAATGAGATAATACAATGTTTGAGAAGCATTTAAGAAGTAGCTATCAATTTTATTCAATGTTATCAAGTGTAAACAATGTCATTAACACCGTTATTGTGTAATATTATCGTGCGTAAATAAACTCATATTGCACTAGTGCATTAATAGCAACATTTTCGTAACATTTTTGTATCGAGTTGAATATATTCTACTCTGGACTGGGAAATAAGATACTCTCTGAGTATGTGTTGGAAAAAATAAGACATGGTACATGTGGAGTATCTAGTAACTCTACTATCTACTGTACTGTGAATTACATGTATTGTCTCTTTATATATGGCGAACTATCTTACATTTCATAAAACTGTATTTACCTAACGAGTCTAAAAACTGTGTGCTATAATTATGTGTTGACAAGTTTCTATCGTATACGTTTGCTTGAAAATAAATAATTCCTAATATTTATGTATCTTCCCTTCAGCATATGAAAAGTGAACAAAACTTTTTACCCCATTCAACCTCAGTGAAACGGTTGAAATTTGAACACAATTTTTTTCTTGGTGCAAAAACAAGAAAAATGCTTGCGCAGCAAGCCGTGCTAGAAGACCTCGCTACAAAACTCTGCTTGCCATTTTAATGCACCTAATTAAATCGTATGTAAAATTAATAAAAACATCGATATCTCGATAATTCATTGTAAGTTTCAGGTAAAAAAAATTACAAAAAACTATCGATAATCATCGATATTTTTAACAAAAATATCTCTATACATAAATGTTTTCTAGCTAAAAATTGATTTTCAAGGAATTTTTGTTTTCCAATTTTCTCGGAAACTGCTGGACTAATAGAAACCAAACTCGTATCAAACCTGGTGCCATATAAAGAATACCTTTCGTGCAAATTTTAGCTCTATCCATGTTGTAGTTTTCTCAAAATCGTGAACATAAAATTTTTGACTACAATCTTTCTTTTTCAATTTTCTCAGAAACTACAGAACTAATAGGCCTTAAACTTCTATCAGATTTTCACCTACATGAAGAAAATCTATCGCGAAAATTTCACCTCTCCGTTTTTTCGTTTTCTCAAAATCTTGGAAAAATGATATTTTCGAAAAAAGCGTGTTTTCCGGTTTTCTCGAAAACTACCGAAACAATAAGTACCAAGTTTATTTCAGACCAGCTCCTTTACGAAGACTATCTCTCGAGAAAATTTCAGCTCTATCTGTTTCGTAAGTTTTTCAAAACCGAGAACACAAACTTGGAACTATACATATATTCCTACATGAAAAAAAAAAAAATTAGGTCAAACTGGGAAAATGGTACCAGTCGTTTTCTTTTCTTATGAAACGGACAATTTTCCTCATTCCCACTCCTAATCTTTTTGTGAGGTCAATTTTAATACCCAATTTGCCAAAATCCGAAACGCCCTGCCGAAGAAAATTCTCGTTATGCCACTGCATCCTACTTCGGTCTTCGGGCAGTTATTTGGGAATGTTGAGTGAAATTGTCTCGCAACTGCAACATCAACATCGGTGACTTTGTTCGACAACGGAAGCTAACGCTTGCACGTGTGCCTTTTATGTTGCAGGAGGAAATTGGCGAGGTGTTCGACAAATGGAGCACTTTGGGCGCACATCCGCACCATCGGCAGCCGATCAAGCCGCGTAAATGCGCTCCGCTGGTGCGCCAGTACTCAGCCTGGCAGCAAACGGACGACGAACGCCCGCAGAAGTCGCCGAGTGTCGGCAAGTCGGATCTGAAATTCTTCAGATCGAATTCGCTGCCGAATAGGCGGCCGCCTTCGTCATCGTCGTCCTCGTCGTCGTCGTTATCGTCGCCGCTCTGCTCGCCCTTGTCCAACGAACCTAACTTCGAGACTTATCTGAATGCATGGTCCGAGAACTTGCTGGCCGAGTTCGATACCATCATCCAGCGCGAGGCGGCGGCTTCTATCGTCCCCTCGGACGCTACTGCTGCAGGCGCTGAGAGTGGCGTCGACGACGACGATTACGACGAAGTAGCTGGCGATTTATCTGACGACAACGCCAACGACGACGACAACGACGACGACATCAATGACTCAGATGAATCGGATATCGAGTACGACGAAGACGACGACGACAACGACCGTCCGTCCGCTGCGGCAATGAAATACCGTATCGGTGGCCACAAACGAGACGAATTCGATGTGGTCTCCTCCTCGTCGGCGACCGTCTCACCCGCTGTGTCGGATCACTCGTCTGGCAGCTCTGGCCGCAGCCATGGCAGCGTCGGTACTGCCGCTGCTGGCGTCGGCAACGGCGGCAGCGCCCCTGGTGCTGCCCGGCGAACTCCACCTTACTTGGCCAGAATGGTTCGCGGCAAGCAGCGTTCCCACGTTGCCAGCGTCAATAATAAACGCGATCCGGTGCTCGTCAACGTAAAACTGTACTCGGCCAGCGAACCATTTGTCACCGAATCTCAAATACCGAAAAATCTGAATGGACATCCGGTAAGTGAGGCTATTTTTTTTTCAAATTTTAACATGCATATTTTTTGGTGGGCTGGAGGTTAGTTGAAAATTTGCAAACTTTACGTTTTAGTGAGACGTGATGACGTCATCACGCCCTATTACTGTTAAATGGTTTTGTTTTCTTTCTCTCAAAATGGATACTTTTTTCTCCTTGATGACCACTCTGGTGAGAGGCAGTGACAGGGAGGCGTCATAACAATCGAGTGATTGTGAGAAATTTTAGATCTAAGGTGAGGGGTCTGAGGATCGCTCTGGTGATGATTAGTGGTGGGTGGTGTCAAACAAAATTTCACTTTGATGGCCTTTCTGGTGAGAGTTACTTATAGGGGGCGCCTTAACCTCTGGGTAGCCAGAAAATGGAGAGTAAAGGCAGATGAATTCATTTTACATTCCTAGTTGTACTAATATAAGCACCAAATCTTCAGCCTATAAAAATCCCAAATTTTCAAAATTTGATGTGATCAACGCATTTCTGGAATTATCAGAGATTGTCCATGGTTGCCCTTTGATTATTATGTTTATCTCATGGCTATGTAACACCATACATGGAACAAATGAAGTATTACCCAACACTGTTAAAAAACATAAGAAAATCTGAAAAAATCTGAAAATAACTTGGAAATCCATTTTTGTTTTTACATAATCGATCCAGATTGGACAAAATACATTTCTAAACTTTGTTCCATACCATCATAGACAGTAATCACAGCAGAATAAATGTACAGATTGGATTTTGGATGCAGATGTTCTTGGGTCTGGAACAAAATCTTAGTAACATCTTTCACAGAACTGGATTTGAGAAAAGTTTCATTTTTTGTAATTTGTAATTTCCAGATACATTACACCTGATTGAGCAGATTATGGAAGATCCTAATTTTCATAGTATACTTATCTAACTAATTATGTGTAACTAATTATTCAAATGTGGTGAGAATCTCCAAAAAACTGGTATTTTCATCTAGAATTCAGGTGTGAAATCTGGCATTGATTTTCATTCTATAGTTTTTCTGGATTTTCTTTTGCACTTCATTCGGGATTTTCTTGTTTTATAATACTTGGTGTTAACCAAATTGGATAGTTTCCAATTATGTATCCAGAAAAATTCTGTAATCATACACATATATGCATGTTTATGAAACTGCATTCAGGGAAGCAGATATTTAACAATTATTTCCAGTTTGATAAATAATTATATTAAAGTCTCACATTGTTTTACAGTTTCCAAACTTTGTTCACTCTTCACTGGTATGGAACAAATTCATCGTTCTCATTGAGTTTCCCCCTATGGTTGTAAGGATTTTTCAAACAGGGCATTTTTGGAGCCAAAATTTCCTGAATCCAAAATCTATTATTATTTTCTCTTCATTTAACAGGTTCTATATGTGATGATGGGGAATATAGTTAATGTTCCTTTTTTCTTTCTCACCTATGAGAATAATTTTATTCTGATGATGGAATGAAGAAATTAAATTTTTATTGATTCTGATTTTTAATTTGAGTACTGTCTTGATAGTTTTTTTCTTAATAGTTTCACGTAGTATGTGATATGAAGATTAGAGACTGATAATTTTGTTGAAAGTTGCTTTGTAACTCCTCTTATAATTCCATATTTCACAAATTTTAAAATTTCAAAAATTTGTTTTTTCCGGATCCATTTTACCAAATTGAAAATTTTTTAGAAGATGATAATACCGATATTACAGCAATGCGGAATAAATTCCAATAAATGTAATAAGTATCTCTCAAACTGTATCATCTTCATTCAGTATTCAAGGACGAAGTTTTATTTTGATTTATGGTAAGAGACCACATGATTTCCAGTTTGAGTAATATTGAAAGAAAGAAATGTTAACTATTGATAATGAAGTCTTACATAGTTTTACAGTTTTTGGACTTCGGACTATAAACACTGATATGGAATAAATGAGCTTTTCTTCCTTTTTTTCTTAGAATATGAAACTTTGATCTAGGTGCAGTTCCAGGTCTAGAAAAACCTTTATCCAAAATCCAATCTGTACGTGTGTTCTTCTGTGAGTATTGTCTGTGATGGTATAGAATAATGTTTAGAAATAAATTTTGTCCGACCTGGATGGATTACGTAAAAGCAAAAATGGATTTTCAAGTTATTTTGAGCTTTATTCAGATTTTCTTATTTTTTTAAATGGAATTGGTAATACTTCATTTTTTCCATGTACGGTGTTACATACCCACGAAATAAACATAATATTCAATGGCAACCCTGGATAACATCTGATGATACCGGAAATGCAGTCTTTGATCACATCAAATTTTTTTAAATTTGCGTATTTCCAGCCCCGTTCCATCATATAGATGGGATTTTATAGGCCGAACATTTGATCCTTACATTAGTTTAAGTAAGTATGTAAAATTAATTAATCTACCTTTACTTTCCATTTTGTGGTTACCTACAGGTTAAGACGGTGATAACGTCATTATTATGGAATCAGAAATTTTATAATCTTGGTGAGAGGCTTTGATGATGATCAGAGTTGGGCGAAGGGAAAACACATATCCATGATTCAATGTTTTTCCATACCGCGAAAAAACTTTGTATAGCCATTTGTTTTCTTTCATATTCTTTGGAACAGCATCATTAGAAAGCATAGAATATTAATTTCTTGTCATTGATTCAATGTGATCTAGAATCGCATCGAAGGAAGATGATAGTAATGTTTTTCAATGATTTTTTGTTTCACTTTCATTAGCGTTAGCAACAATTTTTGTTTATAAGAAACAGTTTTTTAAAGATGACCCATCGAAGAAAATTGAAAAACCTAAAATTAGTCACACGTTTGAGTCCCTCACCTATTGAAACAGAGATTTTAAGGTGTTTTGGTTCACATTTTCAAACACCGAAATCTGTACTTCCCCGAATAAAACGCACCCTATCTTCAGCAACTGTATAGTTAGAATCGACTTTCAATCAGTTACTCTACAATTTTTAAATTTTTTGATTTGGCATATGGCAAAACCAAATAAAAATGAGGGTTTTTTAAAGGAATAATGGTGCATGAAGTGTATGTATTTGCGACACTCCTCCGTATTGGCAAATTTTTGCAAAATCTAAATGTCACACCTAGTGAGTGACCTTCTTAAACAACTTGGTGATTCGTGCTTCAGTGCGTGACTCTTGGACGCACCTCCACAATTACGTCTATTCACACTTTATGACTAGTGAAATTAAAGGTATGAAACATTGCTTCGGGGTTTGGGAAACTCCTTAACGCCTTACCGGGAATACCTACTATTCGATTATTTAGGTATAGATGTAGATACCCAGGTAAATACGAAAATCCGTGTCTAAATTGCATTCTAAAACCCGTAAGTGGGCATAAATTTCATAGGATTCACCACGATTCACAACAGTGTGTTTAGATAGTTTTAGATTCACAGGACGAACACAGTGGAAAATGGCGAAAAAAAACGTACTGCGCATGTGCAGAAATCTATGCTTAATTAAGGGTTTTACAATCATGGCACGCTCGATTAATATACTGTGATACAACTGCTGGGTATCCATGCATCTATATGACGCCTACTTTAGGCCTCCTGTTTTTCCGTGTCCTGAATTTGGTGCTTCATACCTTATGAGATATTCTACTCCCGAAGTGTTGTGATGCGTTTTTGCGACAGATTTTTGTTGCAGATTTTAGTACAATTTTGAAAGAAAAAATAAAGCTAAAAATGTAGCCTACTCTACATTGAGAAGAAATTCATTGCAGTTCAACAGGAAACTGTAAAGAGTCTGTCGTGTTATTTCGTCTTAAGATTTGTAGTACAGCCTGCGTTGGGCGTCACGGTTGATCAATTGAAATAGTTGATTCAGACGACTTGTTGTTCGTAAAACATAGGCTACGTTTACGTATTAAAAGGTTATAATGTAAAACACGTTTCCGTCGAAAATTTCATTGCTGAGTATTAGTTTATCCAAATACCGTGCACGTTTATGGGGATCTGAAAGGGGGTACATTTTAGTTTAATTTTTTATTCATCACGAAAAGTACAAGGAACACGGTAAAATGTGTTGAAAGAAATAAAACTAATTACTTATTTTAAATTACCTGTAAAATGAATCTTTCTGTTTTGATTGTACTTATCTCTGGTGGAGATAACGTAAGGAAATAAAACTAATTACTTATTTTAAATTACCTGTAAAAATGAACCTTTCTGTTTTGATTGTACTTATCTCTGGTAGAGATGACTTAAGGAAGCCTTTTTACGAAGGAAACCCACCAAATACATATAGCTTATTCCTAACTCGTGTAGTGTGTAGAACTGAGCATCTATCGTAACTATTCGTCATTTCTTTGTCTTTACCATTTGTGTATTCCTCTATCTTCACATGAAAAGCGCAATAAGGAAGGAGGCAACGAATGAGAATTTATCTTATTTTTATGTAGGTCGCCTAACTATGTAATTTATGGTTTTATTATTAGCGCAGAGAAGGAGGGTGCAAATAAAGTTTTCCGGTTTGCTATACTTCTTCGACAAAATATGGTGGCTTCGTATAAAAATTTGAAAATGAAAGTCGTATGAAAGTTGACTCATCAAAAAGTTTTGGTCAATTTTTTATCACTGTCTCGTTGGCGAATTTAGTCATTAATCCTAGTTTGCCTGAAAATCGGAGAAAAAAAGTTAATGGAGAGTGACATAATTTATTCAGTTGCATACCTATCTGCGCTTTTCTGTCTTATAAATTGAAGTTGTTTTTCTTATCGCAGCATCACGTTTCTCCAACGCAACAGAATTTTCACAAAATGTTTACGTCATGTTGATGCCTATCCTTCGGTAGTTTCTGCCAAGTTTCGTTTTAAAATCTCTACTCTGAGAGCTGTAATTAAGTTCGAAAGTTTCAGTTTGAAACCTGTTCTTTTCGAAAGTAGTTCAGCTTTATGGTTTTATTGTCAGTTCTGAGAGGTGAAAACTCAAAAATTTGAAATTCAAATTCCGCACTTTGTCAAATTGAATAGCTCGTTTGGAAAACATAGAAAAAGAGTCTTTGTAGGTAGGTAGGGTATTTTTTTGTCACAGCATCGCGCCCCTTAAACTGGAGAGATTTTCAAAAAATTTTTAACTTATGTTGTTGCCTATCCTCGGATGAATTCTGCCAAGTTTCGTTTCAAAAGCTCTTATTTTGAGAACTTCAATTATGTTCAGGAGATGAATTTTGGAACCTGTTCTCTTCAAAGGTAGTTTAGCTTTATGGTTTTAGCGTCAGTTTTGAAAAGTGAAAACTCAAAAATTCTTCGAATTGAATAGCTTGTTTGAAAAAAAGAATCAAAAAATAATCCATGTAGATAGGTAGGCTATGTGAAATTGCTATATTTTTTTTGTCGAATCAAACAAACCCTCACTCTATCATACTGTTTTCTACAGTTACCTAACATAAATTGCAGTATATATTTGTGCTATCGCGGCATTCCACTCTTCCTACTTGACAAATTTTCTTAAGATTTTGGCCCCGTGTATGTTCTCATACTCTGATGGTTTCTGAGAAATTTCGTTTTGAAGGCTCCATTCCAAAAACTGTAATTCAGTTGAAAATTTTTCACATAATATAGTTCTTACTTCCGGACCTCTTTTTTTGAAAGCCAGTTCTCAGTTCGTTTTTAGGGTTGTATTGTTAGTTCTGACAAGTGAAAACTCAAAAAATTTGAGAGCTGCAACCAGGTTTAAATGGTTACATTATAAGTTTTATTTCTGGATCTGTTCTGGTTGAATGTTAATTCTGAGTTCTTCTGAAGAGTTTTAATTCAGTGCTAATTCTAAGAAGTCAAAACTCAAACCACATTTCAATGGTCCAGAGAAGAAAAGTTATTTTAATTGAAAATTTTACAAATTTCTTGTCTTATACAAGGATTCTGTTTTTTAGGCTTAAGCAGCATAAATAAAAAAGCCAAGTTTCTTTAGGCTGAGGACTGGAACATTTAATGTGATAACATTTTTATTTTCTGCATGATAGTAGGTGCTAATTTGATCTACCAGGGTAAATTCATTGAATGATCAAAATAACTTACATTTTCTGGAGTCATGATTTCAAACAACTACATAAAATCACATATTTTGAATGAAAATTATAACAAACAATGATTTCAAGTCAATAATTTTATTATTTGAATAATATGAATGAACTGTAACATTAAATTCATTGCCTCATGGCATTCTTAAATTTAACCGTTTTTTGTTTTTAAATAAATAAAAATCTTATCATATCCGCAATATTCGATATTTACTCATTTTCCATTTCATATTGATAATTAAGTGAAGGTAGTTTTGAAAAGTTAACGTATTTTTTAATAGATTTACCAAATTCGATGTTTTTTTTTAATACAACACCGATATTGTTGAAGCAATCGAATAATGGAATAGTGATATTTGTGAAACATTTTTATTTTATAGAAGGACCATAGATTTTGTTTTATAACTCCTGGAGCGAAAGAAAAAATGTTATGACATTAAAAATGCATTGTCCTCATAATTTATTTTTAGAGTACCTGAAGAATAAATCTGAAAAATTTCCTCAAAATTGGTTCACTAAAATTATTGGATTTTCGAGAGATAGCTTACGGAGAATTTCTCAAAAAGCATGAAAAAGTCGTACAAAAATTCGAATTTAACTGCCATTTGGAAAATTCGCGTTATTATTTGAAGTTGAGAAAATGTAGCATTATGAAAAAATCACATATTTTCAAGACAAAGAGTAATTAGGTAAATAATTACGATTCAAAGAAAAAAATCAATTTTTATGCACGGCTTTTTTACAAATGTTTTGCAATTTGATGGTTTGGTCGCAAAAAAAAAAAAAAAAAAAGTTGGGAGAACAAATTTTTTTGTCAAAAGCCAGAAGTATAATAAATTTGTTGTGTTTACCCTTTTTTCTCTTGCAAAAAATTTGCTTTGGTATTTTACGTTAGTGAAGTTTATTAGCTGTGAGATCGAAATTATTGGCTAAAACATGTTGATCTTGGAACCATCTTGTCAACTGTAGAGAATTCCGATAGTCAGCGTGGTACTTTACTCTCAAATCATACGAATTTTTGAAAGAAAATCCTAATTTTTTATTTTTGAAATGGTTTTCAACTTGTATTAGTTTGTTTCGAAGTATTAAGTGGTCGTACTTTACTCTCAAATCATGCCAATTTTTGAAGGAAAATCCTATTTTTTTATTTTTGAAATGGTTTTCAACTTGTATTAGTTTGTTTCGAAGTAGTTGGGTGGTCGTATTATTTGATATTCAATAAAGTTGGTATGACCATTGGTTCTAGTTGTGTAGCTATTTATGTAGCCGAAGGGGTCGTGTATTGTTGGAGAAACGAAACGAAAAATGTTTGCTCAAGTGCATGAAAAAAAAAAAAAAAAAAAAAAAAAAAAAACCGACGAGTAATTTATTTGAAGTTTTGAAATGGATATTATGCGGCATTGTCGTGCTCATGGCTATAATTGTCGTGAAAGGTTGTTCGCGTCATTCAAACATTGGTGATAAGACTATAATTTAATTTTGGTACGTTTTTCGATGGGTTCTACGTGTATTTCAAATGTATTCATCGTTCTGGTAGCAAAGGTGTGGACCGTCTTTCGGAATTTGTCATACGTGAAAAAGGTTTGTAACTCGATAGGCTCTTAAATTCGTAAAAATGTTCTAGCTAGGGCTAATATTGACAAAATATTTTCTTTGTCGCACATTCTAACGATAGCACTCTACTCTCTGACTGAGTTATGCTTTTAAACTTCGTAGTCTTTATAACGTAAAATTGCAGGTCAACTGAATTCGGGTATTAAGTACTGACTAACTAGCTCTCATTACACGAATTAAAATCTCAAACAGTTTCGCGCCGTTTCACCTAATTAATTTACTGAACCAAATGTGAAACTTTTCTTTACATTTCCGCGAAGGAAAATAAACGGACTTAATAGCATCCTATTTTGAGGTTGATCTTGAGTATGGTCCTGTCAACTAATACTCAACCTTTATAGTTCTTTCAGCTATTAAATAACTGGCACAATTTTTCAAATCGATCAAGTTTGTTGTTTTTTTTTTTTTTTTGGGGGGGGGAGTGAGACATGTCTTTTGGTAAATGCATGGGTGAGTGGGTCGTCAGTTGGATGGCTTGAACTACATCGTGAAAAATAAGCGGGCACACCAGCCATCGTTTACTTGTACAGTCAAAATTTTATTAATGCTAAATCGCGGCTTAATTGCACAGTGAGAGTGTTTGACGTTATTTATCTCCCTCGATGATACTATCACCTTAATTTCAAGTTCAAATTTCCATTTTTGGTTCGAGAAAACTTTTTCCAGGAAATCTGTTTACTTGAGGCAATGACTTTAAGTGATGTACCCTGCTGTTGTCGCGTGATTCGAAATCGTAAATTTTCGTTTCTTTGAGAAATGTATATTTCTGGTTCAGTGGCAGTTCTCAATTAATGATTTTTGAAAACTTATAGCTGGACTCCGGTGTGATACGTTAATTTGCATTGGTCTTGTTTTTAGAATGAGTTCGAAAAACAAATACCATAAGTATAATAATGATGTCGTTTGATAAATCTGCCTAATCTAACTCATGTCGATGTTAATTTATTTTGAGAACTGTTCGAAGTAACTTTACAAGAAAAGGTCTCCACGGTCGTCCAATCGATCAAGAAAGGAAAAAAAAAAAACGATCTTGTGATCTGGTAACACGACTCCAGTTTATAATCGCACCCGTAACACCCCACCGAATGAATAATATTTACACGCCAACGAAAAATATGAAAACTGGTTAGCTCTTTTATTTAAAAGAAAATTTTTACGCAAGATATATAGGCTACGTACAGAAATATACGCGGATTTGAACGTATAAGTAACTGGGGTGAAGATGTAGGTACCCGACAAGCTTCTCCCACGCGCACGCGTGCGCGCCAGCACGCACGCACACACACACACACGCGTGCGCGCCAGCACGCACGCACACACACACACACAAACACACACACACACGAGTCAGTCGGCCCTTCGCCAACACTTCTCGCGTTGCATTTTCATAATAATATTATGGTGTGTGTCCACTGTCCACCAGCACAACTCCTCTGACCCACGTATTTAATTACCTTTTATAGATATACTCGGCGTTCGATTGCTGCATTAATCAAACGAATAACCGTCGCAGCAGCGGACTTGTGGTCGCCGAAACCGGTACGCAAACGTCGCCTGCCGAATCTCGATCGTCGAGTTTTACGTGGATTTCGGATTGCTCGGAGGACGACCGTTCCTCGTCAACGGCCTCCTCGACCGAGGATTCACGTCGTCTGGGTGACAGCTCCGGAGATTCGACTCCCGTCAAAGAGGAACCCGAATCCGGAATCGGAACCGCTTCGCCTCCTCGTCACAACAAGTACAACAAGTGTAAGTATTTGCTGTCCTAATAATAAGCACGTACCTAGCACAGTGTACGAATAACCCTGCGCATAGGCGCGTTACTTTTGACGAATCGAATCTTTTCCAGGAGTTTCAAAATCTTTTCATAGTTTTCAGCCGCTATTGTAGTACTCCGTCTGCTAGGCGAAATTAAACCTTACCTTGTTGAGTCGTCGATTTCTTGAAGTTTTTTTTTAAACCATGAGATGAAGTTTCGTCATTCATTCACCTCGTTTTGAAGTGTTGTATCTCGGGTTCTTTTTCAGGGGAATTACAATTAAAAGGGCGATGGGTTAATGCTCGGGCATTTATTATTGATCAGCAAATGCTGAGGATGCTCGGGTATTTTTTCAGCCCGTGCTCGTGCTTAAAATTCTCGAGCATTTCTATTATTTTGTCTTGAACAGGAAGTAATTCGTGGTAATAAGTTGTAAACTTGCAAAAGCCTACAGTGTGGTCAAGAAGGAACGGCGAAAAATTGAGAAAATATTGATTGACGTTTGTGAATTATTTTGTCATTTGAGGCAAACAATACCATTTTCAATTTTTCATACATTTAGGTCAGAAGCCAGAACTATTAAAAACGCTCATACATTCTCGAGAATTTGCTCATTTTATGGCATATGCTCCGTATTTAGCGCATACTTTTAAATGTCGAGCGTTTTTTCTTCAAGTACTTGCCCGGCAAATGCTTAAAATGCTTGAACATTAAAAAAAACAAATACTCGTTACCGTCACTAAAAATGGTGAATAATCTCATCCTTTAACTATAATAGGTAGTAGGTTTCCACAAGTTTTCTCCTCATCTGGCCTATGAAATGTGACTCCAAAAAATCGTCCAAATGTAGGCTATAGTTATTTGGCACCGGTAGTCGGTACTTTACAATTATTTATTCCATCAAAGATATACTAATGGATAGAATTAACAACGTCCCTTCCTATTCCTTAAATCGGAAATTCATAGTTTTGCCAGAAAATTCGAAAACAAAAATATGCTACGCTTCACTTTCGTTTCAAAATCTTGGGTAGGTATGTCGAAAATTTTTTTTTAACCAATTAACACTTTTCTTGAAGCAAATGTGTTCTACATTTTTTAACTTAACCTGAATAACTCCCAAAAATTACTAAATTCTTTGTAAAAATGAGAAGTTCAGGGTTATTTTGTTGAAAGTACCCGCATATGATATAAGCCACTTGAAAAATTCAAAAAAATATCGAGAAATTTGTACTCTGACGTTATTATTTTATCATCCAATAATATCTGCGTACTATGAAAACTATTTGTACCATTTTTACAATTTTGATTTTTGTCAATTCATTTTTCACTTTCGTTGTAAATTTCACATTGCTTCTAGATTACTTACTGCATTTCATAATTTATAAGCAAAGAAATTCGCCATTTCACTGATAAAATTGCATTAAACTGAAGCGAAAGAATTTATGAAGTAAGTGACATGCAGTTTAGCCCATAGCGAGCCTTTGTGGGTTTTATGAATCTTAACATTTTTTGACTAACATTTGACACCTGCCCAACAATTGGGCACTATGTGTTAACCTTTTTAGGTATTTTTCTTTACGAAGTGCGATACTGAAAGCCTCTTTTTCTTACAATCTTTGGTAAAATTGATCATAGTCCCTTGTAAAAAGGTAGTGGTGTTCTGCGAGAAGAATCAGTTGGTTGGTTTATATTTCATGTGTACTGCCATGGGCCAAAACAAATCCTAAACTCTGATATATCCGACGGAGTTCATACAGATATGTTGAGATCTTCCTTTGGTATTTGACTCTTACATAAGAAAGGAAAACAGTAAACAACCTTTTCCTCTGGAATTGGGAGAATTTAAATATACGGAAATGTTGGTGGCGTAATGATTTCGTGCTTAGCCTCATAATTGTTGGGTTTTAAGATGTTGATTTGTTTCGCGGTGGAATGATCTAGGCTGAGGATGTGTGTTCGTGACCGGTTTCCAGCGTTTTCTGGCCCAAAATGATCCATTTTGCACGCCAGAATGTGTTGGGAAAATTATCGTCTGGAGACCATTGGCGAACGGATTTCCACAAACCGTTGTCCTAACCGATTAACAACGCAACCGACCAACCCCTACCGTAATTACCCGCAAAATATATATTTTGCCGTTTGAAGAACAAGAAAAAGGCAATGCTCTGTTAATTATACCTTTACTGCATTATTTTTTCGGTACATTTTTATTGCTGAATTCGATATTCTTAATGCATTTCATTGGACTGAGAAATTGATGAGAGATTTTGAAAAACGCTGTTAAAACTTAAGTAGTCTAAATACCTTGATAACTGTGATTAGTACTCTTATCGGATGATTATAGGTAATACAAATTAGCTTCGGGATTATCAGTTGAAATTACTGGGATATGTTGTATCAAAAGATATATTTAGTCGTTGTTTAAGTTGGATGTTTTGAAATCTGCAGAAATATTTATATCCGTGATAAGGGAGTAGATAAGCTCCGTTGCGCAATTATTCTATTAGTGCTGAGCTGTTACCCGAAGTTTCTTTTGCATAGTGTCTATTTATCTGTGTTTGCCTTCTTCTCTTATTTTAACAACCTTTTTGTGGCCCAAAATATTTCAAAAATAAATAATTGTTTCAATCGAAAACTGGACCAGATCGAAAAATATATTCTGCTTTGTATCACTCAATAATATCCAAAACAATTTATCTTTGCAATCTTCTTGTGTTCCAAAAGGTTCCCAGAATTGATTCAATCCAAAACTGGGCCATAAATTTGAATTCAGCAGCCCATCAATCGCTTATATTAGGAGAAGTTATCCTAACCCCTATTTTGTGGACCTCAATGAAACCTGATGGGAGAAAAACGAAACAGAAATAGAGAGAAAGAATGAAGTTTTTTTCAGTTTCTTTTTACTCTTTTTCATTCCTTTCAAGAAATATTTTGTCCGTTTTCTGTTTTCACTAATGGTAAAAATTTTTGACTTTACACCCAGGGAGTCTACCTACTTTTACAATGGCTATAAACCTTTCCAGGGGCCTAGCAAGGAGTGTATAGGGGGTGTGACACCCCCATTGTCAATTTTGTTGCAAATTTGTTGTAAAATTTGACCGATGTTGTAAAAATTGACTATTGTAAAAGTTATTAAATTAAAAGTAAAAGGATATAAAACTTTGTTTGAGAAAAATAATTACGTGTGAGAATACAGAATACTGACGTTCACTGAACCCTGGCCCTAAAAACAAATTATCTATGATGACAAAATTCAACAAATCATAATCCACCGCACATTTTTACATTATCTAGACATGAGAAATTTTTTAATCTCTGCTCACTAAATTTTCTCATCGTTGCTGCTTTAATGAAGAAGAAATATAGATAGCTTCAAAACTTCCATATCTACGTTCAATATGCATTTCCCCCTCCTCTACTTCTTCATCATCATCATCCACACATGTATCCTTGAAATAACAATTTTACTTGAGGTACCAGTAAATGTATTATGATGACATTAATAATTTACCTTCTTCTATCCCAAATAATATTACCTTTTGTTTTCTCTTCTTCCTTCTATCAATCTTTCCATGGTAAATAGGTGAAGATTGTTTTAATTCCTTCTGTCAATATTAATATAATCTAATAATCTCTAAATCTCTATCTAGCCACCAAAAAGAAGAACTTAATAAGTAACATTTATACTAATTGATCTCTCAGTGGCAATTAATACACTATTGTTCTTCATTTTTTCATTGGACCAATTCTTTAACCACTTGAAGGCTAAGAGAGGTAAATTTTGAATTTATTTATGTTTTTGTGTAATACATCAATGAGTAGGTATGTTTTTTGGAGTGCTGATTTCAAAGTTGATGTTTGTTCTTCTATTTGACCCATTGTTTGACCCTCAGGGACCAATTTTGAGTTTATAAACTTTATTATGTGATACATGATTATGTATTTTTTGGAGGTTACTGATTTCAAATTTTACATTCATTTTTTCATTCAACTTATTCTTCAATCCAAAGGGGTTGTAAAATTGGGAAAAATTTTTAATTCGCATTTGATTTTATTATAGGTATTATATGAGTAGTTTCTTAGGGTGCTCATTTCAAATTTGATGTTGTGGCTTCAAAATTAGCTAAAAATTGATTTCTCATATTTTATTATGTGATACATAAACCAGTATTTTTTTTAGGGTACTACTTTAAAATTTAACTCTTTTTGTTTACATTTGAAAATGAAAGATAATAGGTAACTAAAGCAAAAATTTTCTTCATCACTCAAATATCCTGTTAGCAGGAGAGGTTTTGTTGATTGTTTACATAATTATATGTGGCAATGTTTTTTAAATCTTTTTAAAAATACTAATATAAACTGTTTCTCATTCTCAAATATCAGTTTTCAGGATATAAAAAAATTCAGGGGAAGGGGAATATGAAAAGAAAAGAAAAAAGAGAGCATCAGTAGGCTGAATTAAGTTTAATGTGATAACATTTTCATTTGTTTCTATTATCAAATTTTGATAACTAAAAAAATTAATTGATATATCTTGCCACAAACTATCAAAATTGTTTTCTTACCATGGAATTTCCTTTTCTGCCCGATTGATTTTGGTAATACTATTGATATGTCGAGATTAAATACAAAACATAGGGAAAATATTTCAATATGTTATCGATAATTTTGTAAAAAATATTGCAAAGGAAGAAAAAATGACAATCGAATGTAAAACGCAATCTGGGTACCGAAAATAAAAATGTTATCACATTAAAAAATGGTTAATGATAAAAATTTATCACAGGCTAAATTATATTTATAAACCAATTAATTATAGATTTATCTATAATTGCAACTTTCTTGACTGTACAACGAGTAATTATTTATAAAGAAGTTACCTTAGGTATATGTGTGTTTGTGTCTTTCTCTATGTACATGTGTATAAATTCATCTAGGTTTTCCTTATTTGAATATTACACAATAAACTTTCTTTTTGTTTGTTTGAAAATTTAGAACTTTGTTACAAATTTGTCAATATTTGACAAAAATATCATAAATTTTGAAAAAATGTTGAAAAAATTAGGCCATTACACATCCCCCTAAGTGATACTGCTTCGCTGGGCGCCTGAATCTTTCTTAAAATAACACAATTTTTTTGAGACAATTTCATACAATTCTGTCCAGTGATTCTGTAGTGATAGTGTTTCAATAAGTTTTTAGCTCTTAGTATTTTGTTATATTAGAGATATTATATAGCGATAATAATTAGAGACCAGAGATATTTTTGACTGCACAGAACTAGAAGTACCTTTCAAACCGATTTATTCGAAGCAGAATCAGAAATTTCTGATTTTTTCCCTTTAGATTCATTCTTTAGGGTAATTCCTTAAAATTTCTCGGTTTCGAAGTGAGAAGTATGGAATGAAACTATATTTTAACCAGTGTACAAACAGTCATCCAACTACAAATAGGGTCGAACACGCTGCGTCAGGGATGCGAACATTTCAAATGCCACACTAAAGATGAAAAAAATTTTGGTTCGTCCTGTAAGGAACTTCATGAACAGTGGGTATTTCCCTCCGATCCCTCAAATGCAGTAGGGCTGTGCATTTGTTGCTTTGAAAAAGTCTTGGGCTGCATTATGGGAACGTGGTACTCCTAGTAGCTCAATTCCACCACCGACGTCGCCGGAATAGACCTCGGAATCGTGATGTGCCAGCGTAACGTTAACAGCTTCGCGACTTTTTCAAAGTCATTGTTGGTACCTATAAACAATTACAGAACCAAATTAGAATGTGGATTTGCTTCTTTTCCTGTGAGAACAGGCTGGATCGGCCGTTATATCTGGGTCGTTACTTTGAATGAATTCTTATCGCAAATAGTGATGAATAAAATCGGTCAAGACCATTACCAAGATTTCCATAATTCTAGTTTTCCGTTTGTTCATCATTATTCAATAGTCACAGAAGTAGCGCACGTTTTAAAATTCGGGCCTATTATTAAGGTGGTGAACCAACCGTAAATTCGTAGCGTTGAGGGTTCGGTACGTAAAGATGGCCACTAATTATGATCCGCCAGCAGCCAGCTCTACAGAGATGATGCGATTCGATTTCCTCAGGGGTACCTAACCTATTATTTATTGTTTTGGTTACACAGAAATCTAAAAGAAGGAAAAAAGGGGAAAAAAAATGATTCAGTGCAAAAAGTGATTCCAAAATAATCGAGATAAACACTTTTACTTGACTGAGTTAATGAGTATGACTGCGTGTAGCTGGGATTGACTGCGATTAAGAAAACTCGCGCAGTGTTGTCACGAAATTCCGTGCGAGCCAATTTGTCTGCGCATTTGTCGTGTTTGGAGCAACCCAAATACTTGATACTTGATACTTGATAGCGTGGTGCGACCGATGCGACATTTACTTGGGCGACCGTATTATTGTATTTAGTTGTTTTTCTTCGGGTTTTTATTGTTGTTGTTGTTTTTTTTTTACTTGTTTATTAATTACATGGTAATTTATATCGATAGACGGCGGCTATAATATGTTTGAAATACGACGACGTCAAATTCGCGTCGCGTATTTTGCAACGCGCCAATACATCGTGAAATATAATCATTAGCCTCGAATCACGCTTTTCGACTTTAGCAAGAAGTTTTCGTAAAGCTGGCATTCGCATTCCGACAAACTTATATATCTCGACTACCTCCGCTACAGATTGCAACATAAAGTGAATATTCGAGTGGAAATGAAAGAAAATTTTGGTTTAAATATTGATGCATCGGATTGACTTACGTGCTTTCACTGCAAAATGAATATTGGTTTCCTATATCGCTTTTGCGGATTAGAAGTTCTTCAAATTAATTTTCAAATGTCTGATACGCCCTTTGTCGGTGCGACGAAAATTTGTGTGGGTTCGCAGCATACATATCCAATATTTTACGCGTGTTCGAATTCGAACCTATAATATCTTTCTTGATTTTTCAGTTTTCACGTCGTTAGACTGAAGTAAAATTTTTGCAATTCTCGAACGGTGGAGTGACTTAAAATGTCGTTTAATTTATATTATAAAGACTTCTGCGTAGTGATGAGTAAAATTGATTAGAGTACTATTCTGTCGACAGTTGAATGCGATACGCTGTTTCAACCACTTAAATCAACTTAAACATGGCAGTTTGTCATATGAGATTCTAATGAGATTTTTTTAAGACTATTCGCCAATTTAAATTTGATTTAAATCGCTAAAATGGCTTAGTAATTTCAAATGTTAATATAATAATGCCCCATGTAGCGAGCTAGTAGTTAGAAAACTAGCCAAGTGTGAATCAGGCTAATGCGCCCAAATAACTCAAAGGCTCTGTGGTTGGTGGAAAGGAATTCCCAGTGTTTGCTCCGTTCCACCAGTTTTCAGCATTCTCAGTTTTAAGGCACTGTACATAAAAACATACACACTGAAAACCAGGGAACAAAAATTTTGCACGAATTCCCTTTGTAATCCCACTAGTTATCGACTTTTAATAGGAAACAGGGCGTGAATTTGCACGTTTTCTTTCTATGCACATATTTCCCTTAATGATATTATTAAGTCTAAAACTTCATGCTTCCATGTCACCCCTTTCTTGAGATATCGAGCGCCAAAATGTTACAAAAATTGAAGTGTTTTTATACTTTTCTTAGAGACATACAGCTAAAGAAATGTCCAATGCTCCATGTGCGCTTTGGTTAAAAATATATGAAAAATAGGGAAGAAGCAACTTGAGTTGTAAATTCTGCACATCCAAATCCGTGCACATTTTGTAGTGAAAACAGATATCTCTATATCAATACACACACACTATCATGCCAAAACACATGCTCAATAACAAATACTGGAATTCGAAACATTTTATAACATTCTATCTTTGACATGTTTTTGATCTGGCGTTGGACATCTCTTTAGCTGTATGTCTCTGACTATACTCTATATATGGTCAATGAAATAACATTGTAACGAATGTTTGACTTTGAGAATATAATGGGGTCGGTCTCCTAAATTAAACGATGAAAATGCTCAAACCCCTCCTTACACTTCCACTAATGGGAGCTCTTTCTTAAAGTATTATTTCACCTAGGGATGTTTCGAAGAAAGTTACATCATTTCAAATGTAGATAAGTAGTCGATTTAAAAATACAAGAACATGTGACATCTTCCATCATCTAATTCAAATCTATAATTTTTATACTCTAGAAAAATTGACTTTGGTAAATCCAGAGGATTTCTACAACTACGTGCAATCACACACAACTATCTAATTTGCTTCCCTCTTTTAAGGTGATGGAGCGACAGATAGAGGAGAAGGGAGAAGTGGTGAGTCAAAAGGATGATTAAGGAGAAGAGGAAGGAGAGAAATATTTAGTTGAGGGTATGAGAGGAGAGGGAAAGAATGACAGGGAAAGAAAGAGGAGAACAAAGAAAGAAAAAATAAGGGGCGAGTGTGGAATGGAAAAGAGCCATTTTATGTAAAGGAGTTGACTACTTTCAGCAAGTTGGTTGTCTCAAGGAAGGTTTTATGGTTTAGTGGAAGTCTGTAGCCTCCCCGAATGTAAATTTTTAGAATTTCCTCCCAGTGCATCCTTCATTCTCTTAAGAGGATTGTAAATCTCAAATCAAATTTTTATGCGGAGGCGGAGCTGGCTGATTGCAGCTACTTTAATTTAATCTTGTTGGTCCTTTTCAAATGTCTTTCACCCTCGTTGTAGTGCCTTATTTCAAATAATTTGCGTTCTTGACCATCTGAAGGTAAACGTTTCTCGCTCTCGCATTTGAATCATGTTTATGGTTACTTACTGAGTATTTAAACGTTTAGTTGTTTCATAATTGATCATTCGATCAAATAACTGATGAACATTTAGGAATGTTTTACATCACATTTACACGACGTATACTTATGTTGTTTGGTTATTGACATTCTTAGGCGAGTATTATCTATCGTTTCTTTTAGCCATATTTTTGCGCTTAGCCAGAACTTATAGTCGGAGGTCTACGTGCTCATGTTCTCTCATATACGACCCGCTGCTGACTCGCATATAAATTTCGTGTAAAGAAACGGTAGTTGTCTATTCGTTTGAATTCAGATGGCTCTATTGCAACTTGCAATGCTTCGATATGTTTTCTGAGGGTGAGGTCCTCATGAATTTGCTTGTTTGAGATCAACTGAGCTCGTGTATTTTGTGGTCACGAAGTTACGAACGCATCGTTATCTTTCATTGCAATGGAAAAAGAAAAAATACCGATGTGTCTATGGAAAATCTGAAAAAAATTTACCATGTAGGTACCTACTTATCTTACACTCGTAGCAGTCGATAGTAATATTCCAAAATAAGTAAGTTATTTATTTAGTTAGCAGACAAAAGGTTTCGCGTCCAATGAAATGGATAAGTGAAAAAAAAAAAGGGAAAAAAAAGAAAAAAAAAAGAAAAAAAGAGAAATAAAAGAAATATGAAATAAAAATTTTTGTTGTCTCGTTTTTGAAAAGTTATTGTTTTTAGGTGAGAAATATATTTTATCTGTTGTCTGGTAGTAAAAAATTTTTTACATTCACTCAAAATTCAGGTGTCGATAACATATTTTTGTAGAACAACGGAAAACTTTCTGTTATTCTTTACACGGAATGCGCTATTTTTCTACGAAAATTTTTCGTTTCGAACCAGTGCTGTTGATTAGGTATAACTTGAAAATAACCAAAATTGCGATCTAGTTTCGGTGGCAAATACCTAACTACCCACTTCTGATTTATCTATTTACTTTTATTGTTCTGTTTTTATTCGTCTAGCCTTTCGAATACGATAAACGCAGACTATAATTATTGGCTCAGTGTAGTGTAGGCGGCAACATAATGTGTGGTCTGGGAATAAGAATATTCTGTGCATTAACATATTGGATGCATCTGCGAATAATTATCTCAGTTAGTGATCGGCCAACTATAGGCCCTAATGATCGGACTATCGTTAGTATCAATTGTATTTGTTTCGTTCGAACAACAAGGAAAATAAGGACAGTTCTCTTCTAGTTACACGTACTTATAATAACTTTCTTGCTTGTTCTGTAATGACTATTTGAAAATTCGTTGTTATCGATGGCCTACTGGTTGAAAAGTAGTCAGAACAACGATCTTCGGGTTTATATTTCATTTGAAAGAATATTCACAAAAAGAGCGCTCTTCTCTCAACTCTCCCTAATTTTATCAACCAGTATACTTCAATTACTGTAACCATAGTGAAACCGGTCAAGTAGATCGTTTTCTGCTGGGTACGAATTTAGAAAGTTCAAAAACAACAGAAGAAAAGTGAGCAACGTAAAAATAGTTTTTCTCCTGGCCCTGGCTCAAATATGAGTCAAAATGTTTTCGAGTTACATAAAACTTATCGGGTTAACAAGAATTTACAAACATAATATACATATATCCATATGCCTGTCCATACATACTGTACAGTTCATTTGTGTAGTCTAAATTTGAATACGAGTTACTGGTACCAAAATTCATATTTTATCATACATTGAAAAACTTATTAGGTCTCACCTCCAAGTATTTTCATGAGAACCATTTTTCACCAACTTAAAAAAGGAGGAGGTTCTAAATTAATTTTATGGATATAAATATTTTTTATACATGTACCCTGATTACTGAACAAAGGCTGAACTAATTTTGATAGTTCAAGATTCATTTGACAAGGGATAGTCCAAAGGTGGTACCATTAAATTTTCGTTGAGATCGGATTAATACTGGATCCGTACCTGATATGAGTGGAATTTCTTTTTTTTTCCATATTGAGCTCAAAATTTTTTAGGATTCAATTGAACTGGTTTTTAGGGAAGAGGAGCAAATTTTTTCAAACTCGTTTTTGGAAATAGAAAAATATTTTATAAATTATTAATTTAAATTAATTATGACTTATTCTATTGAAATATTGCTTTAGAATGTATTATTTTAGATTTATTTTTATGAGCCTCAGTTATTCTCAAGTGGTGTTTAGACGCGCGAGGGCCACATGAAACGCCTCTTTTAGTACCTGAGCTGAGAGTACTGACCTAAAATTTAAAATTCAGCTAATTTCTGTGAAAATTGGTATTTTTGTCTGTTCTTTTGGTCGCTGATTACGAATCCACAGTTGAATTTTCAAAATTCAGAATTTTAGAATAATCAATCTTTGTGAAAGTCGGTAGGTAGGCTACGTAGGCATAAATAAAATGGCGGAATGTATATTGGGTTTCTTTTTTTCACATTTACAAAATTGAAATTAAAAATAGAAAAATACGTAATAAAGCTTTTTCATAAAAATATAAATTGACTTAAAAAGAAATAAGTCTGCATTAAATTAATGAGATAAATAAGTTAGGTTAAAAACGAGTTTTTAAAAATACGCTTTTATAATTTGAAGAAGAAAATAACAACGAAAGAGAAAATTAAATTTCTTACTTTTTTTCCCCGAGACAGAAACAAACAAAAATTGAAAAGACAACTGATAGATATAAGTGTATGTGTGCGTGTGTCGCAACACGTGAAAGCAGCACTGAAGTTGGTCATCCGGTGTACTTCAACAAATTTAGTGAGTAGAATAAAAGCTTATAAAAAGTGTACTTTAAAGAAAAAATATTTTTGCGAGGGTGTTATACTACCATCTCCATTTTGTTTGAAATTTTGAATGAAAATTTTCAAGTCTGCGCCAAATTTTAAGCAGCACCTAAATTAGAATTTTTGTTATTGACTTTAAATTATTCAAACAAAAAGAATATTGTGTTGCAACGTTCTCGCATAATTATTTTTTCATTTTTTGTACACTTTTTAGTTAATACTTTAAATAAGCTGATTTTTACAAGATAATACCAGCTTAAAAACTGAAGAAACCTGAAAATGAAAAATGAGTACCTATAATGTTGATCCGCTCATGTGAGTTTGTTTCATGCTAAACGTATTAGTTGTGTTCAACGTTATGGAATTCTGTACTGTTTCTGTAAAATTAGGGAGCTATTCTGATGAAATTTGAATTACTTCCTTAAAAGTAGTTAATGTCATAAAAATTGTTTACTTATTTGTAGAATAGCCGCCCACATTTTGCAGAATCTATACAAAAATCGTCACCTCGAACAAACCTACTATTTACTATGATCACCGAACGTTCTTATGTTTGATGCCTTCTTTGAGTATGTATGTAAAGGAGGTCTGATTGTTGTAGTTTTTGTTCCTCAACCATAGAGTGTTTCCGTGAACGAAATTACTTTAAAATGTATACCTCATGAAGGATAGCCTATAACGACTCGAATTTTCTTCAGCTTCAGTCAGTTGAAAAAATATAAAAAATTTTATGAAATGAACTCCATTCGTGACCCGATGTTCAGTCTCGCGATCCTCGTCAGCGATGTGTGTCACGTATTTATTTTTCATACCCACCGACCATAAAACGTTTTCATAGGCAATGCCAGTCTGTTCGTTTGATTATTACTCTTCGGGACGAGTACTCGTAGTGCTATGTTATCATGTTTGCATGTTGTGTTACAGTACGTACTGTGTACGTCATTAAATTATCGTATTTACTTTTGTTTCTGTGTCCGTAGCTTCGGGAGGACTGCAGAAGTACCGCCGCAAGGAGGTATGGGAGCGGCTGCGTCGACGACAGTCCGGCAGAATGAATTCCTCGATGACGGATTCGCCGGTCGGACGAGTGACCGACGCGCGAGGCGGGAATTACCGCAACGCATCAACGACGGTCGAGTCGTCCAGCGATCCGGACCTGACGGTGTTCAGAGCAAAGCGTCCCACGTGTCTGGCTTTAACCTCGTCCCTCAGTCCGGAAAGTTCGCGAGAAACGCTACCCTCACCGTCGGCTATGTCCCTAAAGTTGCACATGGAACCTTCGGAATTGGCGGTACGTGAATTATGCGGCAAATCTTCTTCAGCTCCGTTGCTGTTAAAGCAGTACGGCTTGACACCGTTTTGTGGCGGAAGCGGCGGCAGTAGCAGCAGCAGCAACAAGAAGGTACAAAATTCAATTTCATACGTAGTGGTGGTTCCGTCGGAATGGCCAGTTGGCCTAAATTGTGGTAAAAAGCCTTGTTGAAAATCGATAGCTTTATGTCAGCTTCATGAGTCGCTTTGTCTGATAATGTAGGGAAAATTTTGTTTCAATTCGGTCCCCTTATGGTTATGCGCAGTTATTCTATCTTACCATAAGCTATTGCCTGTTTTTGTATCACATTATGAGAAAGAAAAATCAAAATACCAAGTAAAAAATCGCGATTTTGATTCGAGCGAAGTATTTTGACGAGATTTTAACAAATACGTTGATCCGGCCTCAGATATGCAGGGGTTCTGCGCTCTGATTGATTTATTGGCCCAGCTGTCTAATAGCCAAATACTCACTATTTGACCTGTGATAGATATACGTGATAGGCTGATAGTGCGAATAATACAGCAATACATATGTAAGTATGTAACCTCGAAAATCCTGAGCTGCATCTCTGGTCCCCATTTGTAGCCGAGTTAGAAAATTCGTATTTCATAGTGGAATTAGGTATGTATTTTATGTTGGAATGAAATTAGATAATTGGTGAAAATGGTGTTAGAAGGCATCAATGAAATGTAATTCACGGACACTTACCGTTCAGACTACAGCTTCTATTGTTTGTATTTATTTTCGCTTTATGTGATCCTACTTTCCTTTTGCCGATTTTTATTCAATAGTGAATAAATTATAAAAAGTAGAATTAATTTCATTATGAGCTTTTATTCTACTCATTACTGCGATTTAAAAATATACCAATATTGCAGCCAACCTTTCGCAACGAAATAATATTTATTTCGCCTGAATCTAAAGCCAAAAAATAAAAATAAATAAATAAAAGCTTTTCTTTAAAAAACTAATTTTTAACGTAAATTTATTTCTTTTCAAATCGAGCTGGAAAGTGCATCTTTTCTCGGATATTTAATCTGCAAAATGTGATATTTATTCCAGTGAATACAGCAGATTCATGGGGAGTTAACATTTTTTTTAAAAGCGTAATAAAAAATACTTTGTAGATCACTGTCGTCGTGAAAACAATTTCTGTCGGAGTTGTTGTAACTTAAAAGAATTTCGTATTATCTTTTGTAGTTCAATTATTCTCTCTGTTAATTTCCAAAGTCTTGTTTCCCGATTGTTTGCCTTACCATGTAGTAATCCTGATTGAGTAGATTCCAAAAGATTCCAGCTACGCTTTTACATATTTTACCCCAGACTGGAATACATTCGTAACTAAAAGAACAGAGATCTCTCCGAGAGAATTGACAAATATTAATTTTTTATTCAGTAAATATTTAATTTTACGAATATCTTGGGTTGTAGACCACGAAGTACTAGATAAGGTTGTCGATTGTTGAAGGTACCAGAAAAATTCGACAATTTTTCGATTGGTTGGTTGAATGTACCTATATAATAATATTATGAATACGAACGCGAAAAGGAATGTCGAGATATAAATTTAGGGAGGAAGTCGGCAGTAGTGCTGTGAAACACCGAGGAATGGGTCAGCTTTATTTAAAGCATTGTTGATGGGCAATATATGACGGATGGGAGACGAATGTGCGGAATGCGAGCTTCGCATTAAGATATCGGTGAGTTAGCTGGAATGACTCATCGAAAATGGTGGCACAGTCGTAAAAACTAACATCCTTTCATTACCCACATCTACCGAATAGCAAATTTTTGGAATAGGGGTGAAACATTTGTGAGAATTTTAATTCAATTAAACGTATTTTACAAAAATTTATTAATAGTGAAATTTCTTCTCCTTTTTTTTTGCCTTTTCCATATATTAATTTTTTTTTTCAAGGGAGTCTTGCTATACTTATAAAATTATTGGAAAAATAGTTGTCTCTGAAAAAATAAAATTTTCATTTAGCTTACCATACTTACTCCTTATTCTTGAAGATATTCGCAAAACACACATCTAGGGACTTCCGGTTCATTTTGGGTCGGCGATTTCGTCGTGCGGTTGATTTATTACCTAAAATAATTGTTTTGCTAAAGAACGTAAATGAACGAACGACTGACTCGTGGTTGGATTTGTTTCTCGATTCAGTCATTGGAGCAATAAGAAGGCATATCTACTTAGGAAAAGCATTTATCCAGGCCTTCATCGTATATTGGGTGGTTGGGTAAGGAAATTTGTTTTTTAATAGCTGTGAAAAAAAGATTTATTTTTGCAATTTTCGTATACCGGGAGGTTAGGTGGGGTGGGTAACTTTTTTAAAATCAAAAGACAAGTCTCCTGTGCCTGTTTCGTCCGTAATTAATTTGAAAGGGAGATATCTCTGCGGCGCATCAGCCGCGGTAAGTGTCTATTTTCCAAAAGTGTTAAATTTTGTAATGGCTGCCATTCAAAAACCAGGAGACCGATTTCACTCAAATTCTATGCCAAACCAGTCCCCAATAATCTCAAATTGCCGTAAAAATTTCAAGCCAAAATCTTTTAATTTACGGGAGTTATCGCGATGATAACATGGTTGGTTTGCAACGCTTTGAAAACCCCTTCCTTGGAAATTAGCGGATGAATTTCAAAAATTTTAACACGAATGTGTAGCCCGTGAAAGCTTGCGCGCAACTGTAGCGCTCCCGGAAAATACATTAAAAGTAGGTACTGACTGAAAATAGAGAAAAGTTAATTCTCTCACTCACTGTAGGTCTGCGTCATCGATAGCGCGACTCTGCAATGACTTCCAGTTGGTGTAGCCCCTTATTACTGAGTTAATTTATTTTCCAAACTTCAGCATTCGAAGGTAGGAATAAGGAATTTTTGAGTACGATTTAAACGATTCTTTACTTCGATTCAATTCAACTGTCGTGAACAATTGGTTGGCAAAACCATTATTTTGCGACTGTCAACAATCTTATTGTTTACTTGCGTGATTAGCAAAACTTTTGGGTAATGCTCTTTACACCCAGGTAGGCTCATGTCGTTATGATGATAATGAGCAGTCATTTTGAGTTTTCCCATTACATTGTTTGTATCGTTTCTATTCGAGAACAGGGGATCGATGGTAGTGAAAAAACTCAAAATTGCTGATCATTATTATCGTTACGATATAAGCTACCTGGGGGTAAACAACCTTACTTTGGGAGGCTTCATTGGCCTATTATCGGTTGGGTAGATCACGTATGAGTATAATGAGCTATTAAGGTCGCTCTTCTATCGACATTAATTAATTAAAATACTATCACTTTTCATCACTGTTTTCTCCCAAAGTCGTTTTTTGCCTGGCTCGGTTTACGTGTAATCATACAGACTGTATAGTGACGAGCAAAACCAAGAATAAGACTATATGGTCTTTGTATTGCTTTCAACCTTGACTACAAGATTCTAGCGTGCAACGCATCGTTGGCCTCTCATCTGAAATAATTTCTCCCAAAATGCGTCTTGAGAATGGTTTACGATTTCACAGTAACCGAGGAGCTTAGGGGGCTTGTGACTGGAGTCAAAGACTGACGGTGTACTCTAGCTCGTGGAAACTTGTTTCACGCCGTCAATTTTATTCTGTATGTGTGTAAAGAAACATTTCAAAAGTGATGCGGAGGGATGGAGCCCCTTTGTGAGGCTCCAAATTTGTGACTTTATCAAAAATAAAAACATTTAAACTCATCATAAAATATTTCAAATAGATACACAGAAGAAAAATGTAACTTCAGATATCTCGAAGTATATAAGTACAGCAAGATTGCAAACGTTTTACTGTTCGTCTTTTTTTCTAAAGTTAAGCGTTTAGCCTTAGTCCTGCATCGTCGAGTCTTGGTCTGAGTCTTGTTGCTGTATGCACCTCTACCGTTACTATAATTACCTACTGCAAGAACAAAATCATGATCAGTGTTACTTATTTTGCTAGATTTCAGTATCTTTATTTGCAGCCGGAAGTTGCGTACGACGCTTTACAGTTTTTCTGAAAATATTTTTGAACGTGCCTTAATCTATCCGGCTACCAGATTTGCCTCACTGTGAACACTACGATCGTTTTGCTGGTACTTACATCGAATAATTGAAAAAGTACTCGCAACTTCAAACAAATTACTTCGTACTCTCTTCTACGGATTCGGAGATTAACCTCCGTACGCTGCGAGTTAGGCGCCATTGGAGCTAACATTTAACCTTGCTCCTTGCATTTATTTTATTGTGCTGGTTGCGCTGGAACTTGGCGCATCTTTTATCATGTTTTAAAAATCAAGCGAATTCGTGCCGGCGAAACGATACTTTGCAAATGCGAAAACTTAAATGAGGAACTCAACGTTCTCACAGTACTAACCCACTCGCTTCTATATTTTGTTTTCTTTATCTGTTTTCTTCACTCTTTTTGTATTTTTCTTCCTGTCGAGGTAGCCAGGCTAGTTATCTACGGTGTGCATCGGTACTCCTCGTACTCGTTTAATTATTATTATTTTTGTTTGCTTGGAACAATAGGGGCTGTGTGTGTGTGTGTGTGTGTGTGCGTGTGTGTGTGTGTGTATACACGTATGAGTGTATGGCCAAGACCCGCAGGAAATGTAAAATGAGCAATAATAGAATATAATTCGGCTCAATTGTGTGTCGCGGCGCAATTACGCTTTCGCGGCGAACTCAACCTGTGAAAAGTTCTTCTCTTATCTTCACCGACGCATTTTTTTTTTCTGAGGAGCTTTGTCTTGTTTTTTTGCGGCGATGTTTGATCGAATTATTCTTCATTTTTATTTAATTTTTTTTTTTTTTTTTTTTTTTTGAAACAATGTCTGCCAATGAGCGAAACAAAAGGGTGAAAACATTACTGACAAATATCGGTATAATAGTTGAAAGAAAAAAAAAGGCGGCTCATTAGCATTGACGATGGAAATAATCTTTGTTCGACGAATGGACGCAAAAAGGCGTTGCTATTTTGTGGTGAGCTTGCTTCGGGGCATCTTGAGGTGCGAGATTTCCGAATTGACCACGGTCTGAAGGTTCAAATTCAGTTAGGGAAAACTAATCCGCTTTCGAAATTCAAGCAATTTTGAGCTATTCATAACTGGTGTGAAAAAATGAAAATTTAATTTCACCAGCCATTTCATCGGAGATCTAATCTATGAGCAATGATGATTTAAATTAATATTGGTCTTGCGCTTTTTGCCAGGTGAAAACCATACCTGAAATCGTAAGACCAAGACTGGAATGCGTCAAACTGAGCCTGAATGCAAAACTTAAAGAAAGGCAGAACAAAATGGTTGAAATATTCTTCGTCAATAATTAGGAGTTTTTCAGTTTTTGGATTTTTTATTTCGCCCTATTTGGCCATCGAGTGGTGCTTGTGGTAAATTACGACTTTGGTACATTTTGGAAGGACACGATTGGTAGGATGGGGTACGCCTACCTATATATATATATATATATAAAAAACCGATAGCAACTTCACAGTTAAAACCAGTCGAAACAAATGTAGGTTGTATCTATAAACTCCATACTGAAATGTTGTTAGCAGAAAATAATTTGTGATTATCCAAACAGCAAAAACAAAAAATTTTGTTTTTGCTTTTTACGCCGGAATGTGAAGACAAGTACTTCCTTTCCAATTAGTACCACTTTTCGAATTTTTATCACGACTCGGTAGACATTGCCATGAGTTTATTTGCTGTTCAAGCGAATGCGTTGCTATTAACTGCGTAAGCGTACCCTAAATGTCGAGTTTTGTCGAAAAACCCCGAATTTTATTTTTTGGTAGGTTCTCTTGAACCTTCAAAATAAACTCTTACTCTGCTGAGTTCAATGTAAGTTACGCTATTCCTCTCGATAACAAAATCGAGATGTTCCATCCGTTGACAGAAACCTACTTCGTGGACTCGATTTTGCTTTCTCTCATTATTAGGCCTACTTATAAAAGCTCGATTAACCGCTAAGAACGAGATTGATTGGACAACTAAACCATTAACCCTAGCGAAATTAAGAAAACATTCAGTTCCTTTGAATGAGATGAATTCAAAACACTTCCGATGCTACTGAGTGGGAATGAACATTCGGGGTCGAATGCAAGAACGATACTTCAGTAATTCTTACATTTTTCCCATTATCAATTTTATATATCCATGTATTATACGTAAACATGTATACCTATGTATAACTCTTGGTAAGTAGTCCTCAAAAAATGTTCGTTACTTAAATATCTTTTTTGCATTCCACCCTCCGACACTTGCTGGAAAAAGAGGAGATTATTGCGACGAAGAAAAATAGGGTCAACCTATCACCCACCCACTAGTTCTGCTGGTCATATGAGCGCTAATTTCCATCGCATAAAATTCTACAAAAAACATGAACGTATTTACGTTGGTGCTTGAAAATGAAAAATGTGTACTCGAGTAACATTTTATACCTGATAAAAGTTGAAAATTATTGTAGTTTCATGCGCGACGCTTGACTTCGACAAAACTTGTTACTTTTCACCCTTTATCAAAATTATATATTTCTAAAATTATTTTCCATAATTCTACGTTCCAGTGACGATAAAAACGAGTTGCTTATAATTTTTCTTGTTATCTTGAATTCACAGTTATTTAAAACTCGAGTTAATAACGCGGAGCGATTCTCGTGTTGTAATATTCCATCCGAGTGTAGCACAGTGTTGTACCCCCTGCATCGACCATTCTTTTCCCCTCCATTGATTTTAGGCTCGTAACGCATTCAACCTCGAATTTTCCCGCAGATTCAGATTTGCGAAGCACTTTCGTTTTCCGGGCTCCCGACTGTTGTAATTCTGCAGAAATTATCCGGGATAGATATGCAGTTGAACTCCTATAATCTTGATACTTGAAAATGGAAATAGTTATCAATATGTAGAAAATCTTGCGAATTTGAAAAATTGTTTATTTTCGAATAAAATTTCTTTCAGAAGGAATGAAAAACGTGGGAAAAATTGAAACAAATAAGAATAATTTTGGTTGGTGAGCTGCGATTGTATTGATTCTCCTGCGAGAGGATGGACTAATTTAATTTCAAAGCAAAATTTCTTCTTACCTTATCTACAATAAGCTAAATTTGCAATATTTTTTATTTTCGCAGGTTTTGAAGCAGTCACGGTTCCATTCTGAAAAACTTCTTATAGGTGAGTGTATTTTTCTTTTTCGTACATATTTTACTTCAGCACTTAGATCTGGAAAATTTTTGTCGTTCGTTACATTGTCCTTTTTCTTTATTATTTGAATTCATTAATAGGTACACTTAGAGCTTTTAAAATTTATTTGAATATCATTCTGTTACTTTCAAACTACATATTTTCAGTCATTAGGTAAAATAATGTAGCCTGGGTTGTGGTAACAATAAAACATTTTATCATCAAATGAATGTTATACTTATCCGTATTAATTCCTATCATTGCTGAGTAGTTGCTGTTCGTTCCATTTGCTGTTTCTCCCTTTTCAACCCTTAAAAATGAGAAGCGATTTTTTTTTTTTTTTTTTTTTTTTCATTTTATATTTAGCGATATTATTTGAATTCCAGTTACTGAGGAGACGAATGCCAATTATTCGAATTGGATGAGATTTCTTTTCCTTCCCTTTATTTTCTTGTGTTTTATCTCAATATCATCAAACGAAACAATTCGACTTTTTTATTTTTTTACTCATCGACGTCTCAATTGGTATTTGTTTTAATTTTCCTCTGTTGGTAGATCCTTTCTGCATAATATCGTTCTATTGCGTTATTTTCTGCACTCAAGGAAGGGAAATTGTCGAATTCTTTTATCGAAAAGAAAAATTAAAAACTAAAAAAAAGTAGGCCAAATGGTTTTTGTTTCTGAAAGTGAAAATTTCTGTTTAATATTCTTGGTCCGAAACTTTTTTTAATTAAATTTTTCGTCGACAAAAAAATACTCGACAATTTGCTGTCGGACACGTCGAACGAGATGATCCCGAGAGTACCTTTTGTTCTGCTTTTTATTTTTTCTTGTTTTGCAAAGAAATAAGCTGCAGATAATGACTTACTTTATGATTTAGCTACGGTATAGGATCACAGATTAGTTTTGAAGAATTTCAATTTAAAAAATGATGAAAATTAAAGATACTTTATTTTGAGTTTTACAAAATATCAGTGAAAATTTTCATTTCCTCTTATGTATTTTATGGGAATGAGGAGACAGGAAGAAAGTTTCCACCTTGAAAAACGATTTTTTATCAACAGTGATGAGATATATATGTTCATTTGATATTAATATACATATCATTTTTTAATTAAAGTACGGGATATTATGCTGCTCTACTACTAACCGCTTCCCGTTTGATTAGATAAGCATAAAATATCTGAACCAATTAATGAAATTCGATTTTCGAAGAACAAGTAGAGAAAATCTGAAAGTATAATCGTGTTTCTAATATTTTCAGCAATCGCTTATTATCGGATTTGTGTGGCCAAAATGTTTTGAGAGATCAGAACCTTCTTATTATAGATTTTCTTAGAAATGGGTTTTTCTAATTGGGGCTGTTGACGTTCAAATCGTGAGAAATGAGAAAGCATAATTCCAAAATACAGTGTCGGAATTATATATGCCATTGATTTTTTCTTTATCTTATTTTGGTAAAATATTTCATACTAAATCTTCGATAAATAGTTATAGTCCCCAAAATTTCTTCAGTAGGCCGTGCTTTTCCAGATTTATAACTCAACTTGATGATTGGAAAAATAAATTTTTAGAAAATGGTCCTCTAGCTTTCTGGGGCTATTTGGGAATATTAGTTTAATTATTTATTTTTAAAGAATGAATGATACGTTGCATTTATATTTAATAGAATATTTGTTTGATGTAGAAAAATAAGGCCTACATGCCTAATACACTATATTTTTACAATCTAAAAAAAGATAGCAAACGTCAACTAGTATTATACTGGGCGCCAAATAAGTTGAGCTCGGATGTTGAAGGCGCACTTTCTCATTGGCTTTTCAACATTTATACGTCATCTTCTTTGGCTATTAAACGTTTTTACGTAATATTGCCTACTTCTTCACAGCTTAACTTATTTGGTGCCGAGTATGAGTAAAGCAGCGAGAAAAAAAAGTAAGGAGTGATGAAAGGAGGACGGAAATAGAAATATTTTTTCATTTCACCTTTGTTCTATCCTTCGTTAAACCTTTGATAATGGATGAATATACTTTTTTTTTATCACCAAAAATGAGTAAATTTTGCTGTAATACCTGTCCTGATCGGCATAAGTTCACGAAAAAGAAATGAGCTTGCTAATGGTAAAAGAATCATTCTAATTCGTTCAGTGGTGTTCAAGGTTGTTCTCTGTTTATTACACAAGCATACTATCATTGGGTATAGATTATAGATTAGAGGTTATACATGACGGACAAATCATTTATTCATTTGATTTTGAAGTTTAATGAAAAATTTTGCATCTTCATCTTCCTCATTTTGCCAGGTAGCAGTTATTGTTGAAAAGGTCTAGTTCTGTTTCTGAAATGCAGTAGGTATCAAATATTAGAAGTGAGTTTATTGCTCGTACTTTTTCTCGTTAATGACACATATTCGGATTTTATTGAGGAAATAGCGATTTCGCAGTTCAATGATTGATGTTTATGTTGCCCGAGAGTCTAGACCATTCGAATTCAATTATTCGACATCTGAAATAGTGTTACGATGCGGCCAAATCAGTATTGAAATGAAAAATTTACCATTTGTGCCGACGTGAGTAATTTTCTTTCGATTTGCGTTTTTCCCCATAGACTCGTACTCGAGTTGTACTTCGCCAAAATCGGCGAAAGCTAATTTCTTCCACCCTTCAAGGACAAAGTTTTCGTATTTGTCGTCCGAATTGAATCACAGTTGAGTTGAAGGCAATGTTTTTCCAATTACAAGTACCTACCTACGTATTAACTTAATTTAATTCTCGCAGTGCCATACGTATCGAATGGTTGGGTTAACTCGTTCGATGTTGAAAATACTCTGTGTTTTCTTTTACGTCAGATTTCCAGTTTTTCTTTTTACCCAGTTCACTTGCAAACGGGGTATTAAAATTAACCTCATGGGAGGGTTAGGGGTGGAGATGATGAAAATTATCCGTTTCATGAGAAAAGAAAATGATTGGTACCATTTTTTCATTTTGATCTAATTTTTTATACATATATGTGTATGTATCGCTAAAAATTGTGTGTTCAAGGTTCTGAGAAAAGGTTGAAATTTTTACGAGAAATAGTTCTCATATTGGAGCAGGTTTGAAAGAAGTTTTTTGCCTATCGGTTAATTAGTTTTTTAAAAAACGGGAAAACAAAAAATTCCTGGATAAGTAGTTTTTCCGGATTCTAAGAAAATGACAATACGAATCGGTCTGAAATTTTTACAATATACTTTTCCTTAAGTTTGCGCAAGTTTTTTTAAAAGTTTGGTACCTATTAATTCAGTAATTTCCGAGAAAACTGAAGAAGAAAAATTTCTGAAAAATATTATGTGTTCACGGTTTTAAGAAAACTATCAAACACATAGGGCTGAAATTTTTACGAAAAATAGCTGTTGTGTGGGAGAAGATCTGAAAGAAGTTTATTCTTATCGGTTTTTTAGTTCTGGAGAAAACTGGAAACAAAAAATCAATGGAAAAGCGGTTTTTAGCGATAAAACATCGATAGATCGATATTTTTGTTAAAGATATGGATTATTGTCTATCGTTTTTTGTAATTTTTTAACCTGAAACTAACAATGAAATTTCGATATAAATATCGAGCAACTGAATTTTCTAGCGAAGCATTGCTACGCTAGAGTTTTTTTTTTCATTAAGACAAATCTTCCACATTTTACTGGACTTTTTATACAAAGATTATTGTTCGCGAGTGTATCGAAAAAGAATATCAGACTGTTCATGAAAAATTAATAATAACCCTTTTAAAATTTCTGCGATACAATACGATATACTGGAATTATTGAGATTAGTACAGGTACTAAAGTGAAAAGTTTTGTAATAAAATTGAATGGAATCGACATAAGTATAGCTTAACCCTACATTCGATACAAGAAAGGAGAACGAACTTCAATACTTTTAGTGAATCGTGCCGGAGAAATTTTTGATGAATTATGTGTCTTTTTTAACCCGTTTTGGTTGCATAAGGGTTTTTAAACTTGACCTCACAAAAGGGTTAGGAGTGCGGATGATGGAAATTATCTGTTTCATGAGAAAATGAAACGATTGGTTCGATTTTTCCATTTTGACCAAATTTTTTGTTTTAATGTACCTACCTACCTATATATATATGATTATTATATTATGTATGTATATATGTGTGTATGACTGAAATTTTTACAGTAAATTGTTACCATATAGGAACAATCTGAGAGAAGTTTGGTGCCTATCGATTTGGTAGTTTTTGAGAAAACTGGAAATCCAAAAATTACTGGAAAAGTCATTTTTTCATGATTTTGAGAAAATGACGAATGGGTTCGAGTTGAGATTTTCACGATGTATTAAACTTATATGGGATCAAGTCTGGTAGACCTTTGCTGGTCCTAGAAAACTGAAAAACGAAAAATTCTTGGAAAATCGGTTTTTAGCTGTAAAACATTGGTAAGACAATATTTTTTTTCAAAGTTATGGATAACTATTGGTAGTTTTCCGTAATTTTTTTTACCCGAGCCTGAAACTAGCAATGAAATATCGATATATCGATATTTTTGTCAGATATCGATAACTGTTGATAGTTTTTTGTAATATTCTTTCAAGAATTTGAAATTTTTTTGTAAGAATTATGGATGAACATTGGTAAAATGAATTTTCTATCGAAGTATTGCTGGGGTAGAGTTTTTTTTTCATTTTCTTTTCGATAGTTTTACAATATCATTGGGTCCTCGCATCTTAATCAATCCTGCCAGTGCCTCTCACAGTGACATTACTGAAAGGTGTTGTTAGTTCATAGTATAGTCTTTCGTAAGTACGGATAATTTTCGTCAGTTTCGTCATTTGCTCACCCTCCTTGGTTTCCGAAGCACTCACATAGGAAGTACTTCTCATTTTATGGTTTAGCTTCGTAATGCGTTTCTAGCGCAAATTCAACGTCGCGTCACTCTACTACAGTAAGCTTCTTTCGCATTGCGGTGTATCTCCGTTTTCAATTTTTTTTATTTTTTTTCACTTGCGGAAATTTGAAAAAGCGCAGTCGCCAAGCGAATTTTAGGAACGTACGCGTCTTGGGCAGCCGCACAAAATGTACGTTCACGAATTGTGGTCGAACAGAAAAGCAACAGCATTCGTTGTCGTAGCTTTTCTCTAGCTGTGTCACTTTTTTTTTGCATTTTTTTGTTGTTTTTTACGAATTTCTCGCGTCTTACGCTTCATGATAGACAGAATTTTCAAAAAATTGAAAAATTAAGAAGAATAAAGTATAGTTTATTTTCAGGCTCCAATAAGCGCTGTTATATTCGGTTGTGGTATTTTCTTTTTGATCCGCTGATTGAGTGTGAAGAGTGAATGTGATTGTCGGTTTTGCTAATTAATCCTTTTTTATTTTTCTTTCTTTCTTCTTTTTTTTTTTTTTTTTTTTTTAATATTTTGGTATTTGCGTTTATTCACTCGTTGATCTATTTATTGTTTTTTTTTTTCCCTTTATTGGCTCGTTTATTATACATTTTTCACACGTAATTATCGCTATACAATACGCCGGAAAATTGTGTCTGCGAAGAACCGGTTGCCAATTTATTCTTTAAGGATTGTTTTGTGGTCACTTTGATGATGTATGTGTGTATGTGTGTGTGTGATTTTTTTTTGATTTTTTGTTTTTATTGTTTTTTTTATCTGTGGCCTGTATAGTTTAGTCGCGTACTTTGAGCTCGTTTGAAAAGAAAAAAGAAAGGGGTTCAAAAATAAAAAAGTAGGAAAAAGAATTTGAAAACAAATAATTGTTGGGACATGACGCATCAACGGGATTACCGGTTTTTTCGTAGCTTCAGCGCGAAGGTCGAGTATCGCTGGCCTTTGCGGAGGGCCGAATATTTCTGGAGAAAGTTGCGGGAACGTCGAATTGCCGGTAAGAATGAACGCCTTGACTTTTTATTTTATTTTGCTATACTCGGCGGAAGAATTGCGGGTAATTAGCTGCTGGACGAACGAAAGAAGCGTTTGTCTTATTCACGCCAGTGTGCTGGATACAAGAGAAGAATTGAGGAAATGGACAATCTTAAATGAATTTTGATTTTACGCGTAGTTTAGTAGAAAAATTCATTCGTCAAAGTACTAGCTCCTGTATCTGTAGACTATTTTTCGTTATGACCACGAAAAAATTTAAAGGTCTAAGTTAAAATCTTAAAGTACCTATACAATATTCCTGAAGCCGATGATAAAATCTTAACTGATCGATGTCGCTGAGTACGTGCATGTTGTGTTGGAATGTTGGAAAATTGCAATTCTTCGCCAATTTCCCAACTAAGGGATTTCCCAGATTTTGCACCGTTTGCGATGAACTCCTTAGCTGCAGCTGTTTCATGCAAAAAGACTACCGACATCTGATTGATATTATGGAGAATTTTTTCCATCAAAAGTTTAATCTCATCCTTTTTGTTTTCTATGAGCAGCTGGATTGTTTCAAAATTTCTCCGTGCAAAATGTTGCAGTCAGAATTTTATTAAGCCTACAAAAACCTTAAATTTTCATCATGCGCCGAGAAATGTGATGATACGTGCTTCGAAAATTGAAAATGGGGTCAAATTACGAAAATTGAGACCAAAGATGGTTGTGAAATGGAATATTTGTCAGACATTCATCAAATATATATTTATTCTCCGAAAATTTTATCCAAATTAACCAAATACAACTGCATGTCAGAATTTCATGAAATTTATTCTGGATCTTCGATTTTCATCTTAGTATGCCATTCTGTTAAGTTCGGTAAGTTCCTGTGAATTTATCTTGGAATTTCTGTTGAAAAATATTAAGAAATGCAGATACTTAATACGCAAAATGTTTTGAAAGTATGTGAATTTTTCACGTTTCCTCGAATAACTTTGATTTAAAAAAGAGAGTTGAAGTCAGAGAAACCTCATAAATTTCTGTGTAAAAACAACCTTCATGTGATGAGAGGGTACAAAGCAAAAAGTTCACCAAACACTATTTCGAAAAAAAAATTTAATCTTCCCGACTGTCCTTCAGATTCTAGGAAATTTATGTAAATTAAGCCCATTCTATCGGCAGAGAAGTGAATTCCTACTTCCCTCACAATTTTCTGCCTAAAATGAACCTTAATTTAAAAATCAGGAAATGTGAAATAGGTTCACTTTTTTTGTGAGTCCTTCATACGTGATTTTTATTTTCAGTGGATTCACGTAGCTCAAATTTAATTCAAAATATTTCCTGCCATAATTTTATTAATCTAGGATTCTCTATATTTTCTTTCAGAATTGTTGGTGCAATTTTGTAATTCCAGTAAACGAAATTAAGGGGCTGTTTGAATAAAAATTTAATTTACATCATATTATAAGGGATCGAACGGGCGGAAACCGTGCGGAATTAAAGAAAATATCGTGGGTTGTAAAAGTCCCGCGGGATGCCGGCATGTAAGCTTTGCATAATTGCAAATTGCAATCCGTAATGCTATAGTCGGTAGTTTTTTAATAGAAGTTGAATTGAAATCCTGTCTTATAAGTAAGAATGAATTATTATCTAATTTTATAATTTCGATTGGGATTAAAAATTCTTTTTTTTATCCATAATTCTTTGATTTGAATAGTTCAAATTGAAAAACCGCTTAAACTAGAACCAAAAACAATTCTCGATGACTTACACATTCCAAAAACTGAAAAGAAAAGTTGAAAATTAATTATTTCTGAACAAAACCTTTTAGATTTTCGGTATTTAAGATATGTTTGGAAAATTCTGCTAAATTATGATAGTGTTTTGCTTCTGAAAGCTTATATGCTTTTAATCTGTGTACATAAATTTCTTTGTTAAAAATAAAGAAGAACTAAAATATCTTGTTCGAATCCCACATCATGTGGCCAAGAATGTGAAACTTTCAGGTCCCAGAATTCAGGGTATAGCATAACTCCTTAAAAAAATTATATTCTGTAGCCTAGTAGAAACAAAATGAAAAATTTAAAAACCGTGAATATTGTTACGCAATTATTTAGATGCTAGAACAAAATCGATGCTAAGGTGGAGTATAGTATGGCTTATCCTCACGAAGTTTCTCCAGAAAAGATTCGAATGTCAGCCTATAGGTCCTCGTAATTTTTTTTCACAAATTTTGTATTATAGAAATCTGCTGACTTATTTAAAAAAATGACAAATCCGTAAGACTCTCCCCTCCCTCAGAAGTTTTATCTTAATTTCGCTTCAGATTTGCTACCGATTTTAAGGATGAAAATTGATAAAGGATTCCAAATTGCAATTTGTGCTATAATGAGAACAATTCTATTAAAGTAAGGTAAATCCATGTGATGTGTTAACGAGCGTCTAACTGTTGCGATTCAAAACATCAAGGGTGGTTGAATGGGGCCGTCCCTTGTGTTGCCACCTAATGAAAAAAATTCCACGCAGAATATAAACCCAGAAGAATATAACTCCACGTTAGCATACTGATACAACAAGCAACTGTAGGCCCCAGTCATCGGTGAGGAGAATTAATGTGAGGCAAGTACTTAACTCATCAGAGGACGTGAGTCGTGTCGAATATTTGCCTATTCTCGTTGAATGAGAAGTGCCTCGATTGTCGACCTAATTTTTAGTTGCAAGGATCAGAAAGTACGTTTCAAGTGCGAGTGTTTCCTCGGTGATGTGTGAACGTATCCTATGTAAAACCGTTTTTGAGTAAGTTTTAGAAAAAATTTAGACTGGAAGGTGTCGTAAATTGTTCCAATTGTCTCAAGAATGCTCGCAGATTTACTTTATCCTCGGCAGCTTTTGAATGATTTTATATTTCAAGTGATTTCCTTCGCCCTTTTTTCTGACGAGTAGTTTCAATTTGCGCGTTAGATATTTTGACGGAAAACGTCTTTCAAAGAGGGTACCTTATAAAAAAAAATATGACTGAAAAAGTGTTACAAAAAAAATGTTACAGAAACAATGTAAGAGCAAAAAAATATAGTCAGATAACCCTCTAAATAAATAGATAAATTAATTAATTAATAAAATAAATAAATAAATAAATAAATAAATAGTTGACTACCTAAATAAAGTAAATATAAATAATTTGAATGTGTTAAAATGTAGAGTGATAGGCATTGTCTTAGGGGCAGCTGAATGGGCTGATGAAGTCATAATTTTGGACTTGAAAATTTGGAGGCAGTATCAATGGTTGAAGGGACGTCCTGTTGAGGTTTTAGGTATCTATTTATTGCATATTAATACGGATACAATAAAGATGTTTTCCGGAAACATCGATAGTACTTGGTGTCGTTGACACTTCTACATTTTTTTTTTTTTTCATTTCGATAAGCTCTTACAGTTAAGAGTGTAGTTGGGCGAGTAAGCAAGAAAAAGGCCATTGCGCCCTCCTTTTAATGTCGCATGTTCAGTTTTGGCCCCGATTCAGGGATTCGCTTAGATGTGTTCGTGGCAACGCGCGGTGCCGTCGTGTAGGCGTTCGTGTGAACTGTCACGCGTCCGCCCAGTAAAACGTCTAATTTTCCAAAAAGTGCCTACTTACTCTTCACCGACCTTCTCGCCGTTTTTCAACGTCCCGATAAAAACATATTTGTTCCGGCCGCAAAGTTGGGAACCTTTCTCGCTGACATTCGCCGCACGTATTCCACACTAATGGATTACAAGGGTATTGGCGTCGCGCACACCGTAAGTTGAAGATTTACATGATTCGAGCGCACGAAATGAAATGGTATTATCTCGGCCGAAGGACGAATTCGGTGTTGTCGGCGAACGACGGAGTTGTCTCCGACACTTAACGGTCCTCAGCCTCGACGCTAATTGGGGCGAATGTGAAAAAATGAAAAGTTGCCATAAAAATCTGCTACAGGTTGATGACGATCTACACAGAAAGAAAATAAAATAAAATTCGGTTTGAGAGCGGTGACGGGGAGGGAAGGGGAGTGTTATCTACGAAAATGGAAAATTGTACCCGTAGGTGAGGACGTTAAAAAGAAACGATGGCGCGTCGCTGGGAAACGGGTGCAGCACGACTGTGTTGATAACAGCTTTTAAATGTCTGCGTTTTTAATAATGTTTAAAAAAAAAAAAATTCCAGAAGACACGGTGCTTGGAGAGATCACCCACTACCCTTAATCACGTTTCGCAACATCTGCAAATATAAAAACACGAAAAATACGACGACGGTCTCCTCCTACGGCTGTAGTGGCGTAAAACTTTGCGAATTAGTTTTTTTTTTTTTTTTGGCGGAGTTGATTTTTTTGGTTTTTTTTATCTTACGTCATCTAAGTAAAAAGTATTTTAATTTGAATAAACATCCATGGTAAACGAGCTTTTATATGCTATATCTAAAGGCTAATTTACTTTTTATTTTATACGGTTAGTGTCTTCACTTTTTTAAGCTCGTTATGATGCTTTCAAAATATCTGAAAAAGGAAAGTAGGAAGTAGAGCTGTTGAGGGTGCCGAAAAACAAGCACGTTTTTACTAAATTGAACTGGATCGATTTTTGATGTTTCCTTCGACTTGTAAGCGCTGAACCTGAACTGAAGGTTGTTGAAAACGGTCGGAGAAGACTGAATGTCGTTAAATGCGAATGCGATCGATTTTTTTTACAGTTTAGGTCGAAAATATATTTCATTTGTAGAGTCGACAAAACTGAATTCGTAATAAAATTCCTCCCGTAAGATCTACTAAAATTTAAAAAAAAAACGAAAAAGCATTAAGTATGGTAAATTGATAATTTTTTTCAAAAAACAGATCCTACTTCAAGAAAGAATAATAAAAAATGCGCTTTAAAGAGAAAAATAATCATTCTATAAAATTCCTCTAGCAAGATTTAGATCGAGGGACTGGAATTATTGAAGTTGGCGCTCTTTTTTTTTTATCATATAGGCTTTATACGTCAATTCCGTCGAATTTTATGACAAAACTTTTTAATTATCACTGACTTTCAACAATTCCAGTCTCTAGATTTAGATCGTGCTGGAGAAATTTTAAAAGGATAATTTTTCTCTTTATAGCGTATTTTTTATTGTCTTTTTTTTGAAGTAGGTTCTATTTTTTGAGTTGGATGTAAAGTCTTCGTTAGAGTATGCTGTTGATTTCGGGATTATGAGCTATTTTTTAGCATTGAAAACGTATAAAATTAAAGTTATTGTAAGAAACTGCACAAAAACCTTATGTGGTAGAAATCTAAAATTTTTAGGAGACATCTACAGAGGTTAATTGAAGATTTCTTATAAATTTGTCTGAAATCGCACATTTATTTTTCGATATACGCGAAATTCTGTTCATATTCCCCAGTTTGATTGAATTCTTTATCACTTGAATCACATGATCTAAGCAGAATTTTAGCAGTATCTTTAGAAATAAATATACAATGTTAGCGAAAATTTCAGGGAATCTTTAGCCGACTTATGAAGATGTCTCTTAAAAACTGCAGCTTTATTTCACTAACAGTTTTTGTGCAGTTGTTTTCGACTACTTTGATTTTGTATGTTGTCAATGCTAAAAAATATCTCGTAACCCCGCAATCACCATTTTTCTCTGTCGAGCCATCAGAGGGCGATTACTTCAAGGGCGTTGATAGAGGATGTCCCGGAGGTCTGGACTTCACCTTAACAAAAAAATCAACCATTGGCGCCTATAAGAATAGAAATTTAAAGAGTGAAATTAACATATGTCTTTCATATAAGTACCGGGCATACCTACATACTTAGGACAATCTCTTTTTTTATTTATCTACAGCTTAACGTATAGCAAGAGGGGGTAAAGGGTTATACAGGACAAATAAAAAAATTTATTAAACCCCCCTAATAACGAAGCTATTTACGTCCTTGGACTAATTTGACTTTAGATTCCAATTTCTAATACTTTTTCGTTTCATTTAATTTCAGTAGATCTTAGTGTAGAAATTTTATGAGAATCATTTTTCTCTTTTTAGAGAATTACTATTTTTATTTAAAGATAACTCAAAAACTATCTCATCAATTCTAAAACTAATTGAATGGGACCACCATGGAGTCACCCTTTATCATTTAAAAAAATGTTCATAAAAATCGATTTCGAGGTTGAGAAGTTATGCTGGAACACACACTTCCTTCTTATTTTGAAGTCGGTTAAAGAGTAGCCCATTCTTATAAAATGAACTAATCAATCAGATCTGTGCATGAAAACCGTGTGAATTTGGAACAGGTTGTTTTTCGATGCAGCAATTGCATCGCATAGAATGGACTGTGTATAACTCGATGCTGCAATTAATTCTTTGATTCAGTTATTTTGTAATGATTTCCTTCTGTGATTATTAAATCTGTTGCTCTAATATCTAGTGGTTCTCGGTCTATAAAAGTAATGAACTGATCATTCCATTGTTGTCGTGTGTACTTGGTCCTGTGCTTAAGGAATGGATCATATCAGAATTTCACCTGATCAGTTCTGGTGTGGGACTAACCAACGAAAACGAGAAAACATTGTCGTTCTATTTTCGAATATGTGGTGAGTTACAGTGTCTATACTCCGTCCAATATAAGATGATCCCTGACAAAAATTTGAGAAAACTTTGACCAGTCAATAAGATTGCTTTAAATTTTATTGAAACATAGTTGCCATTTATAAATAATGCGAGGCATCTTGCTGAATAAAATAATGTTCATAATGTGTATGTAGGATCCTTTTCATCTGGAGGCAGACAGATTTTTCATTATGTATTATCGAACTCGCAGAATCCCTGTACGGATGGCGCCTATGTAAGGACGGTTCGGGGGTCAAAAGCTCCCAAAACTTTTTCTTCGTTCAAAATTTGTGTCCTCTTTTCTTCTCCAGTTTCTCAAGTCGTGATATTAAAAATTTTCGTTGTTAAAAACACAAGCCAATTTTAGTGGGTTATCTTTCTGGTATTCCGGTATGTTATGTACGAGTACCTACCTCATAATTTTAGCATATATTATTTTTAGCTGAAAATGAGGTGAATTGTGGAAAATTTGGTGAAGTGATTTCGAATCAATTTAAAAATCGAATTTTATGAGCGAAAATATTTTACATTGAAAAATTATACTTCGTTAGAAGCAGTCAAAATATGGAAAACGTCGCTGGGGAGCAGTGCCAAATTTTGTTGAAAGAAGACGGGAAATTCTCAAGGGGGAAAAAAAGGTCAGCACGTTAGCGAACCGAATAACATTGGTTTATTTTAAATTAAAGTTTGTTACAATTTTTGTTTTATTTTTAAAAAGAAAAAAATATTTATTGGATCCTTTTTGAAGAATACTGTTCTTGACCCGTGACTCTTATTCTTTATCGATTGTTTTTCAAATTAAATTCTCGTCATTCCTTGAATAAGTCAGCCATTTTTTCGAAACTGTTATTTGGTGACGATTTCCATTCTTTCACGAAGTGTATTTGTTCCAAGTCGTGCTGTTGCAGCCTAAGGGTTGTGTTCTGAATAATAATAATAACAATGAAACTGTTGATTCAGGCGACGAATGAAACGAAAAAAAATTTCAAAATATCTGCAAAATTAAAATCGCTGGAGTAAAAATAAAACGCTTGAAATAACAACACTGTTACAAATGAGACGAAACCCTTTTAATTTTTAATTTTACTTCTTTCTTTTTCAAATGACTAACTATGATTTAAGTTCATAGTTTCGATTTTAGCCTATAACCTAACTGAAGGAAAAAATAAGTAGATTTTCGTAGGAAACCTACTTGAAATTAATACATGAAATAGTATATTACGCAGTGAGGAAGGAAAGTGATCAATTTCTCATCGAGTGCAAGGTTTGGAAGCATAAGCCATAGGTGAGTGCGGTAATTTCCCGAGTTGATAAATTGCACACTTCGACGATCGAATTACGCAGAATATTTGTTTGCAACGAGTGTACAGATTGCTGTATTTGGGATAGGGGCAATAAAACTTGTGGGTTGCAAATTTTTGAAGAAAAAAAATGTAATTTATTTAAATGAAAGAAAATAAGATATTTGAAGGTGGAAACTGAAAAATTAATTAGGTATGAGAAGAAAAATTAACTTGTGAGAGAAAGAAATTAAAAAGTGAGAAAACTAAGAGTTTTGAAATTGGCTACTTTCATCACATCATATATGCCTCGAAAATACAGAATTTCGTGTTTATGTTGCAAAAAAAAAATTTTGCATTCCTCACGCTTCGAAAACACCATTTTTCTACACTGATTTTTTGAGTGAGAATCGTAATTTGCAAAACTTTATTCGTAAACATTGATCAACTTTACTTTGCAGGCTGCTAGTTTACTTTTCAGGCTGCTCAATTCACTTCGCAGACCGTTACGACTAATAATATTGTATTTCGGTACAAACATAGTGATTTATTTGAATGTTCGATCTATCATAATATTTTTTTTTGAAAACAAATTAATACTTTTCTCGCATTCGAAATGAGAAGTATCTTACTTTATAAGAACTGAAAGTGAGATTGCAGGACTCACTTTCAGGCCTTGGAAGGTAATATACCATTTCAAATCTCAAGTGCAGAAATATTTCTAGTTTTGCTGAGAAACAAATTGTTTTAGTTGAGGCTAGTTGAGCGACGAATCCTTAAACCAATTTCTGATTTAATTAATCGTACTGCTCCATCTTCTCGGGAAACTTCTCTTCTGATAAATTACTGTTAACGGTTTTTGGCGTTGAATTCGTTGGTTATTCGTGGTGAGAACACAGGCATTTTAGAATTTTCAGTTAATGTAATTTACTTATCTTTGCAAGAATTTTTTGATAAGTAGTCATTAGTACTTACTCAAAATTTCTCCCATCGTCATTCATTTTTCTGAATTCTTAAAACTTTTGTGTGAAGTATTACTAGTTATTCAACAACGCGATTTATCAACCTTGAAAGACATTGTTGATTCCGTTTACATCGTCACTACAGATGAAGCATTTTGACCAACCTTAAGTCTAAAGTTCTCGTTTCAGTAGTATATCGACCGCCATCGGTTGGGAGTCGTTTAATTTTCGGATTTTTTCGTAATGCTTCGTCATCTTACATGCATTAAAAAGGAACCCAGTTAGTGGGCTGCGTTGCTATGCTCTATGCTTGCCTACATAATTTCTCAATTTTATTCGCTTATACTTGTCGTATATTTTAGGGTACAACTTATTGTGCCCCGAAATCTTGAAAGGGCTCGAGTATGTCTTAAGCGAGAAATGACAACCGTGTGTTTCCGCAAGGTTTTTCGACGATTTTTGCAAATGTGAGGACTAACAGTTTTTCAGACTTTTACCCCCATATCTACGAAATAAATGGCTGGCAATAAATTTTCCCGAAAAAATTGTCTCAGGTGTGAGCCAAGCCTGTTAAAATTTGCATTCATTGTACTAACATTTGAAACATCCTATTCATACACTTTTGAATTTTGGGTCTATGAGATACCAAATTGAAAATCCGTAGTTTTACTTATGCTGAATTATTTTATATTATCGATATTTATTCGTGGTGGCGTAGTCCTGCGGTGGTTTCTGGATGTTAGAAACCACCACTGGAATCTTCTACAATTTTTTCCAGTTGTGAAGGTTGGATAAAATTTCTGAGGAAGGGAAGGTTTAAGTTGTTGTCATTTTTTCCGCAAATAAAAATAAGTTGAATTATTTTATTGTTTTTTTAATCGTACATATTTTGGAATTTTTTCTGATGGCGTTCGCCACGTTATGCGAGGCTAGCTTCCATTCCCCCAACTTAGCTTCATCTCGACCCTCTGACTAAAGAATTTTTTTAAATTTGAGAAAATGGAAATATCAAGTTTTGTGTCGAGAAAATGTTTTGAACTACAAACGTGCTCCCTCCCCCATTGTTCAATCTCAATCTTGTCTACGCTACTGTAGTTATACGCTGTAAAATAAGCTGAATTGTCGCACTTAGACCTTCCCAACAAGAAGTGGATTGAACCGGCTGCTGCATTTTTCTGTCAAAAAAATAAATATTTCAATGTTTATTTGTTTTTACTTGTGTTCTAATTGGGAGAATATTTCACGTTTTCAAAATAATAAAATGATTGTCGTTTACTTTATTGAGTTTGCTACGTTGTATTAAAAAAAATACTGTAAGTTTGGTTATCTATTCTGTGTTCAAGCTAAGAAGTGCGTGACGTCAGAATCACTCTTAGACGTGTTGGTTGGTTGAAAAGAGAGGAAAATGTATAGAAGCACATCGTTATAAAATTATGATTATGAGTTGAACTTATTTTGTAGAGTGAACAAGCAAGGTGTTACAAGCAGATAAGTGTGGATTTGGCTTATGACGTCACGCACTTCTTTATTTTTTTTAAATCCCTTTAATTTTCTGCGAAATATTTTTTGAACAGCCTACTTACCGATAACGGAAGATTACGCGAAAAAACAATGTTTGACATGAGTAATAACCACGACAACGAAAGAAGATGACACTGATGCTGAGAGATAAAAAGTATTTTGATGGAAAATAATTTACTCACAAAACTTACATGGAGTACTCGCTAGAATCTCACAGACTTCTACAGTGTGATATTGATGGGTCTGTGGTTAAAAACATGAGTCCGAAAAACCTGAGTCCGCTGCATTAAATCTTTGCAGTGTTGAGGTTGGTGATTGAGACGTCATACTTTTTTTTAAAGTACATATTTGGATTTTGAAATAAAATGAAAACTTTTTGAGGGGGAAATTTTTTAAATACATTTTTGGGGATTGAGAGCCTCCCAATGTGCACAGACGGAATTCGGTTTCGAAAGGATGAAGTGTAGTCTTGCAGGAAGAGGTTTGTCTGTAACATTCGACTTCATGTACTTTAACCCGTACTTTTCAAATAGTAGGTATAAAGTGAGGAAATCCGAAATTGTAAATGTTGAGTTTCAACTAGATTGCTTTACAGGACTGCGTACACACACTTATTTGTGTTTCTAGAAAAACAAATTAGTTTTAACCGTAAGGTAGGCGTAGATTTTAGTGAAAACGCTGCGAAAAGTGTAACAAATGAGATTTCCTCAGTATTGACCAAATTTTTGAGAATAGTAGAACTTCATGAAGCAAGCCTGTCAAGAGGAGGATTGAGGGACTTCCCTTTGGTCAAATCTGTCGATTTTCATGAAAAATTTCCTGAAAAACGCTTAAAAATTTTTTTTCGTTCCTCAGTATTGTAAAACTTCTCCCCCGATAACCTAGATACTGCACCTGAATATGGATGAAATTTCAATTTTTTATAGATCCCATAAATTTGTTTCCCCTGGGCCTGAATTTCCTCTCTACGGCCCCGTCATGAAGAGGCCATTTGACTTGGGTCTTAAAGCGACTCAAGTCACTGCGGTAAAGAAGACTGATGTGGACAACTGGACGTACATATGGTTTTATTATGCGTTCTTTTTGAAGTTATTCTGTGTACCTATCTTTCGTCAAGTAATAGTCGAATGCAAGAACGATATTTAAGAAATTCTTACATTTTTTCCATTATCAATTGTATTCGATGAATATAAACATACATAGATGTAACTTCGTTAAGATAAGTAATTTTTAAGTCACTGTTGATACTTAAGTTTCGTTCTTGCATTCGGGCTTAAGTTTTTATCGTTAATGTTTTATTTTTTCATTTTCGAATTCCTGAATTCCTCGTTCATCTCTGGTTCCTAAGCCGAGCGCATATCGTATGAGCTTTGTACAGTCGTTTCCTCCTTTTTTTTTGCGGCCATGAAAAATCTCACATTATGTATAAGAAGTCAAAATCAAGCACTATGCACCAGTGACAAAAACGAAATCATTCTCGCTCAAAAAATTCACGAAATACTGAATAATATTAAAGGTTATAAGTACACCATATTATTGTCGTTATTATTATTATTATTATTTTTATATTCTCAACTTGTGTTTCGAGAGAGGTATCGTTAATTACTATTTATGGTTCTCTGCTTTTTTGCAACCCTTTTGTTTTTCTTTTTTTTTATGTAGTATAGTATAACATACGCGTTCCATTTAACAAGATACTCAAAATCGCACTCGCGCTCTACGTTCACCTTGAATGAATAGCTGCCGCTCATTGAACCTGTCACCGAAAATGAAACCCTATCGAAGACAAAACGCTAAAACTGAAAACCCCATCCGCCTATTATTTCTTATTTGCCGTTCGCTTCTCCATGCCTGCCCATCCATCAGCTCTCCATTGAAACGAGTATTATGACTGACTCGGTGCCTACCTATACGTAGAAAAATCAACGTCATCGTTCGCCTTCGATTCTCTATACGAGCACATTAAATTGAAAATCGCTGCCAAAAAATCGTAGCCATAAGTTGTTATTTTTTTTTTGTTATTTTTTTTATTCATTTCTTTTTTACGCGGAATGTATTGTGTACATATTTGTTGCTGGTGAAGCGCACAATAGGAATTGTAAGCGCGTGTGATGTGTGTATTGTAAATACCAATTTAAAATGTTCACGCCAAACGTTTTAGAACATTAAAATCCATTTTGACGTTGGATGGGTCTCCAATGGCGAGATGAACGCGATGAGTCTTTCGTACCTATACGTCTTGATGGTTCTCAAGTATCCAATTCTCCATTCATTATTACTCACTAATAATGCTGGCTGGCTGTGCGCCTGTCTTATGCGCTGTGTAGCGGGTACCCGGGGTCCTTCCTCTTTGGTTGCTCCTCGTAAAAACTCCTACACGCGTTTATTTTGCTTTTCGCATACAGCGACGACTGTCGTCGTACCACACCTTCCATCTTTTAGATTCATTCGTTTTTCTATCTGCTGCTTACTTAGCCTACCACTGCTACGACGCAGAGGTGCTCAGCTGAGATTCGGAAATTATCTCGAAAAAAGACAGCGCGTCGTTACCCGCTGCTTCCTCCAGATGGATGTATAATTTACCTAAATGGGAGAAAAAGACTTTAAGAGAGGCGTATTATACGCGAGATCTCGCAACAATACCGTTGAATGCTGGTCGAATAGCCTCGGCTCGTTGGTACGTCCGTCGTTGACCTCTTTATTGTTCTGCTTTAATCACATTGTAAAGCTTAGGCCTATCTGTAAAGTATTCTGCTTACTGTTCACCGATCAAAATTCCTCAATAAATTATTCAGATAGAGTAAATGTTAAATATTGCTATAAGATATGCATGGATTTGAAGAGGAAGTAATGCGAGTTTAGAATTATTGGTAAGGGGTCTGTGTGGCGTACTCTGTTCAGTGTAAAAGCCCAATAAAATGGAGTATATTTTGCAACAGGGAAGGAAGTGAGGTGTGCAAGCACAAGACATAGGCGATTGTGGTAATCACACGAGTTGATAATTGTTCATTGTGACAGCAACTTTTGATAAAAATTGATTTATTAGAAACACAACTTAACAGAATTACTGTATATATTTAATAGATTTCAAGTAACATTTGATTATTACCTATGAATTGGTATAAGTTGCAGATTCATAAGATTGAGTCCCTTAATATTATCTCGTTACAAAAGAAGTGATCATCCAGTAAATTTGGATCAACAAAATTAACTACGAAGTTACGAACAGATGAATATGATTAAGAAATGAGGAGTGGTTTTGTCTAAAGACAATAGGATAATAGTTCTTCTAGAATATCATATATAAGAATGTTTGTTTGTATGACAATAATAGCTTTATTGGAGAGGTGCACGCCCCCTCTCCACCCGCTCCAGTTACAAATCCTGGATGACCAATTATATATATGATGTGTGTGATAGGTGGCGAAATAACATGCAGAAAACACTTTGTATATATATATATCTATATATTGTGGCATCTGATCACCCGTAGTCTTCCCCTCATGTCACCACCCATCTGGACTATTATTAAGATAGGGAACAGCTCTTGAATTCTAAGTTTATAATAACGATAAGTTGAATGGGAAATACGCCGATTCCCCAACGGAAATAAATTCCCCAAATCTAAGAAACATTAAAGACACATCGATCGACTATTATTTAACGATATGGTGACGTGTAGAAATACGATATTCGATCATCGGTGAACCAAATTTTATCTCTTTGACTGTTCACGTTTTTGGCCTAAGAGTGAACAGTCAGTCTTGTTCTGTACGTGATAGTTTCCATTTGTTGTGAATACGAAATATTATTCACGACACAATACAGCTCTTTAATATGACATCTAGTCACCTTTTAAATTGTTTTCACCGATACTTTCGAATGTGAACATTGATAGTAACCTAAATAGTTCGCGATACTACTTCTCCGAATTTGAAGACGAATATTAACTTGAGATTTGTTGGTTCACCAAACTTCGAGAACCATGAGGCAACATGATTTGTAACCTGCACGACCTGATACTAGTTACCATATTTGTAAGTAACCTTTTTGATTGTAATAAAACGTAAACTGTAATAATGGGTCGGCCAACTTATTTATTTCCAATTACATAAATTCGCCCGACATACTTCGTAGGCCTCGGGAGTTATCGCTGGTAGGCTGGTGGCCTAATTGTTTGAGCTGGTTTGTGGTTTCGATTCTACGATTAATCGAGACTTATTGATATACTTCGAATCGTGATATCATTCCCTATACTTGGGATGTACGTTCGTTTTCGGACGTCACAATATAGTAATACACCGAGCGCCCAGTTCTGTTTTTGTATGTTCTCTCGCCGTTATCTCATGATTAATTCGTTTTAGGTGAATACTGATGGTGAAAATGAATTTATCGTTAAAAAATGGGGGAGGGGTTGTGGCTGAAAAATTTTTTTCTGCCATCATTAGTTTTTGAAATAAATGACAAATTAAAAAACAGCAAATTTCTCATTGATTTGCAGTTTTCTTATGGCCAATTTGTGAAAAACTTATGGCGATAAAAAATTAATTTTGTTAGAGAACTGGAGAAAATTTTTCCCTCTTTTCAGTAGTACAAATCTCAGCTTTGTAGCTTAAGTAGTAGCTGAGAAATCGATAAATGAGAGAAGAGCAGTTTTTTTCAAAATTAAAATATTGTGAATGTTGCAAAATATGCTGCAAAAAATTCGGATAAATATACAGAAAGTGGAACTGAATTTTATAACATAGATTTGGGCGTAATTGAATATTGGATGTGTCAGGGTTGTGTAGGCTTATGCTGAGAAATTTTGGGTGACAAAAACAATAATAATGTGGAATTGAAATGAACATAGCAACATTCTTTGGTGGCGTCAACAGTACATCTACAAGAATGTGTTATACATAATGGATGACAATTATACGGAGTGTAACGAATGATTAAAATGAATCACAGTGAATGATAATATTTTTTACACTCACTTCAACCCAGTTCCGTACTATGGAAACAAAGTGATAAAAATTCAATTTGCACTGTGAAAATGTAGCGATAATCAGTTGCTTTTAGAGCAACTGTAAGAGTATTTATGTCCTTATATATTGCAAACCATGAAGCTGGCTTGTGCCAGCCCACAACTTTTGCAGGCCCAGGATTATTGCCCACATACTTACATATAATTATTGCTTATATTATAGTATAGATTTCATTTTTTTATTTAATTGTAACTGGCTAAAATGTAAGGATTGTGATTTACTACAAAATTTTTCTGATCAGATATTATTCTTGTGGATGTTCTCTCTCCATTTTTCTCTCACTTTGTCTGTTGCTTCATTTTTGGGTAGTTCTCTCATATATCACTCATTCCTTTTTCCCTCTATTTCAGTCTGTCTTTCTGTCATCTGTACCAAGATTCGTATTACGTGCTGTTAATTAAATGATTGTCGGAGTGTACGAGTGTATGCGAGTATGGCGCATGGGTATTTAATTTAGAAGAATTTTAGGCGAATGAGTTTCTCGCTTTTGCATTTATTATACTGATGTTACAGGTCAAGGGTGAAATTTAGACATTTTATGAAATTCCTAGTGATTTTATAGAAAATGTGAAAACCTTGAAAAATTGTACAATTGGTTTAGCCATTTTATTGATTGCCTGGAAACAATTAGCTAGAGTGTGAAATGATAAGAAATAAGTACCTGACAATGCTGACACATACGTATGATGGGCAAGTCATTCTAATATTAATAAGGTGAAATGATTATGTATTGTTTGTATTGAACAGTTTTTTGCCGTGAATACGTCTTACTCGAAGTAAAGCCCGAATGGATGTTCAGTTATGTTATGCTTTCGATATATGATTTAAAAAAATATTATTTTAATTTGACAAATTAATCTTATTTTTTACTAACAATTTTTTTCAGAAGATGTTCATCGATTTGTTGTAAGTTTTATTTGCAATATTTGCATTTCATTATGTTGTGCGCGCAATTCGTGAAACTTGAATAAAAAAACATTTTTGCTTACTTACTTTTCATGTTTTAAAAACCATAACCATTAAGATCGTAGTTTTTAACCCTAATCTTTGCGTTTGATGGCGATGACGCTGTGTATAATAATACATTACATTTCTCGAATTACCATCGTTCTTAAAATGGGTGACATAATTTTATTCAAGTTAACGCATTTCGCAAATTTAAACGATTTACAATAGCTAATCGCTACACAAACATATTGGAACATTACTGATTATATTTTAAAATTATGAGATGAATGGTTATACATTTTCAGCGGCGAAGCTAGAGCATGATTTTATTTTTTTGCAAGAGAGGATAAGCAAATTTTGTTTAGGAAACAACCAAATCGTTGATTTTTTAAAGGGCGTAGTACATAATAGGTAGTGTGAATTTCAGTGGAAGTTTGACCCTAAACCCCGCACCTCCTTCCCAAGCATTCTAACGTTTTATAAACAATATTTGAAGATAAGAGACAAATGATAACGTACAAAATCGATGAGTGCAGATGGGGCTAGATTATAAGCATTGACTTGCAAAGACGGCGAAATATCTAAGAAATATAACGAACATTCAACTGCATTTTCATAAAGTAAATTATCTGCGAAGAAAACGGTGAAGCAAAAGTTTCGTATCAGTTGGAGCAGTCGAGTTGAAAATTTCCTAGCTCTAGTTGTCAAAGTTAGTCGAATGGTGGCTCCTGCGTGCTATATTCGAAATATGCGTACGTTACGTTTTCATACTTGTCAATTCCGATAAAAACAGAAGAAATTTGGTAATTTAACGCTAAACTTTGGATTGAAATCTAACATGGAATTACATCAAGTAGCTTTATGTTTCGTTGTCGGTCATTAATTTTCAGTTACGGTAGAAATTGGCAACGAATTCTAAGGGACTGTGAAATTTATTTGTTGTATCCAATAGCTGACTACAATGAACAGATTGCTGTAACCGGGTTGTAGTGAATATTTGGGCCTATAAAATAATGATTGTAAATTGATTAGTGCCAATCATCAACAATACATATGAGATCATAATTTTTTGTATTCACCGGCCATTAAAATCCAATTGTAAACTAACTGAATCATATATGATAATTTTTAGAAGCACAAAAGTGACCATTCAAAGAATATTGGGATTAGATGGAAAAAGTTGTTTGTTATATGAAAAAAATTAAAACAACACAGATGAATTAATTTGTTGCAGCCAGCTTTTTGGCTTCTCTTGGCACCCAGATCTGTTTGTTGTGGCCGATAGTATGTAGGAACTGGGTTTGTTGTTGCCAATTTTTCTTAACATAGAAGTAAATGGAGTTCTGCCCAGACCAGGCATTTTGTGTGTTATAGCCAGTTGTTTGCTGTAGCCGGTGCTTGTTATAATGATTTCTAGTGTATATCAAAATCAGTGAGTTACAGATGCAAGAACGCAGCCAAGTCAGACCCATTATTAGTGTACAACTTTATAATGAACTTGAAATTCAACGACGAGTTACAGAAAAACTAAAAATTTTTTGGAGTTTTGATTGAAATTCATCTCAAAATTTTCTTATTTTATTTTCAATTTTTGGTATGTTTATATCGCTCCTACTCAGTGGCGTCGCGTGAACAAACATAATGGAGTTGATGGTACAAATTACTGATGGAATATTTTCTCTCCTGTTGTACTTAAAATCGAAATGTAAGTTTAAAACCTACACGACTGTTGTTTTTTTTTTTAAATTATACAAAATATTTCAAACAGAGCATAACACTTCTGCTCCGGCTTGAACTATAAGTATTTTAGACTTTCAATCATGCAATCGCTCAGGATATGAAATGGAACTCTACTAACTTCAATTTATCCTCGACCTTATACAGAATAGGTATCTATATTTACTAGTTTTGTGCCCTAGCTGCTGAGTTCAAAGTTTGCATTTTTTTGTTTTTGATAGACTCTTTGTATCTCATCAGGACTCAGAAAATGTGAATTTTGTTACTTTTCGTTATCATGTTTCATTGTTAAAAAGAATTAAATATCGAAATGTAGAGGATGGTTTCTTAATTTTTAGAGGTTGATGATGAAAATAATTCCCAACACATTACTTTCAAGTTGTTTTTTGAATATATTAATTTGGGCCTAATATCAGAGTAAGTCTAGTAGAAAAATTAATTTTTCAAAGGGGTGAGTGAAAAAGTATCATTTTTTGAGTGTGTGATGTCAGAAAATTAACAAATTCAATCTTCCTTTTTTCTCTTTTTTATATTTTTATATAATTGGCAACACAAATATGTAACTACTAAGCTCAAATGAAGCAGAAACTTCCTTGAAAATTTGAACTTTTAATTCGAATTGGGTGGTTAGTGAAACGGACCACTTCCTATGTTTGAATTGTACAGCGTCGTTTGTATTTCTAACGAGATCAACCACGTATGAGAATGGGAATCCCTTTTAAGGTGGATTACCCTTATCTCGACTAAATAGATAAATCTTAGCGACTAATAAACTTTCCATTGCGTATGTTTACATTCTCAGCCGTCAAAGGCAATATGCAGGAAAATAACCCTTTGTGGTCTGTCATTAAACACTGCCAGGTGGATAATACTGTCGCGATTACGTATTTTCTCGTGTAAATGGGCATTCAACAAGTGTTTGTTCTGCAGCAAGAATGCCTTAACTCGAACCACCAACCCGAGCACGTATTCGATCAACAATCAACGTCACTTGCTAACAAAAGCGAGAACTCTTCTTTCGAAAAGTGTGGGGTGTAGGCTATATTTAAATATTTATAGATTCGAATTGAAAATACCATATGTCCTTCCACGCACGGCGTTTCCGGTTCGAACTTCATTTTTCTTCATCGACAAATGGATGACTTGCGCCTATACCGCCACCGTGAGACCTTCTTCTTTTAGAAAATTATTTTGTAAATTACCTAATATGTAACATAGAAAATTGTCTGCATGAATGCTGAACATAAGGACATCTATCTTTCGTACAAAAACGTCTATTTTTCTATGCAACATGTTTTTCAATAATTCCAACCGAAGCTCTAGCCCAGTGGTAGTCGACTAATGAAAAGCTTTCAAAGGTATTCTGTAACAAATAACTTACGGATAATTTTAAAAAGCAACGTCAACCCATAAATTACTCGAAACCCCTCTTAGGAATATAGGTTACTCATAAGGATTTTGCGCTTTTTTATTACTATCGCAATATATTGAGACTAAGCTGGAAAACAATATTATTATACTGCCATACATAGTTTTTTCAAATATATTGGTGATGTCGGTCAACCATCCAACTACGATGCTTAATTACTTACCTGCTATTGTAGGTTACCAATAAATCACAAAAAAACTGGTATGGATTTTCAGAATTTTCGACACATATAGCGAGCGAAGCCACAACCACGAAAACCAAAGGTTATCGAATTTTTATTTCTGTATTCCATTAATAGGGATGAATTTTCTTACTTTCTTTTTTCTCGCCTATCATACTCCTTTTTTTTCACGCGAATTTAATTTTTTTTCCCCCTAAATAAAATGCATCTATACGCAAACTCACGGACTAGTTTATTTCTTGCTTGATTTTTTAATGAAAATAAGTAGTTCTAGAAAACAAAAAGCCAGTACCTATGCTGCAGTATCGGTACTTTTTTATCTTCACAATGAATTACAATAGGTTATTTATTGATCAATATCAATGATATCGACCATGAGTTGAATACTGTCTATATAAATATTTCACGAGCCGTTTAAAAAATCTCTAATAAATTAGGTACCCTTTTTATTCTTGTTATGTTCGAATGCAGGGTTCTGTTCACCACGTGTTAATACTGAAATTTCATTTCGGCATTTATTAAATAATAAGGATCATTTTTGCATTTTACCGGATAGGTATCTTATTTCAAAAATGGACTCTTACTATTTTTCTTTTCTTTTTAATTTATCTGTAGTGAGTAATTAATCAAATTACAACAACCTTAGTCAGTAGAAATATATTTAGCACAGTCAAAATAATTGTAATTTAGTATTTTTTATGAAAATTTCCCCCTCGCGATTGCTATATGATGAAATAAAAAACTACATAGCTATAAAGGTTAATAGTGAATAGAAAATAGAAACAGGATTGGATCCTCCAAAGCCCTGGGCCTGGTACTGCTGTACACGCAGTCCCCCAATTAGAATGAAAACTAAACAAGATGCACTGTTGTAGCCTGTAGACCTGTAACAAGCGTTCGCTCTGGTGGACAAAAAGCAATGAAATTTTTGTCATTTTTGTCCCTTAAATAGGGAAAATTTCTTTAAAAATAAGTTTACTTAATCAAGCGAGCAAATAAATTTTTAAGTGTTTTTTGACTAAATGAAAAATCGTCCTTCTTGAAATATCATTTGCCCTGACACAGACAAGTGGTTGGCTACAGGCCTACCGAATACACTCACTCCAGCATAATATGCTAAGCTTTTGGGATTGTTTTTACTTACAGTATTAACGAAAAATAATAAAATACGAAATGCATTACGGAGACACGAATTTGAGTAACTTTAAAATCACCCAATAGAGTATGTAGGGATATGATCTAACTACAAAAATTTGTTTAAAGAAATAGACCTATTTTTCCTATGGGTTCATAAACTTTCGTTTGAGGTATAGTTCATAATTTTTCGTTTAGCTGTTTTCGTACAAAAAAGGGAGAAAATTAAAAATTATAGTAGCCCATAGATAATAAATAGACCCTTTGACTCTTTGAAACTGCTTGTAGTCACTTCACAATCACATCGCTTGTAATTTGTTCTGCGCTTTCGGTTCGTAAGTGAAATCACTTTTCGTTCCAAAGAAAAAAAACATTTGAAAAATATAACACGCATTACCATATTTTGGCAAAATAAGTTGATTTTTCCTGTCAGAAATTGTAACTTATTCCATCGTAACCAACGAACGACTGAGGCAGTGAACGCAGCGAAATGGAAATTTCAATGAGAACGACTTAAGACCATCCATCGCTCAGAGGCGCATTATTACAGCAGCTGAGAAATAGACGTACTTACACAAACGACGACGTTACCTCCGATTCAGTTACATAAAAAATTATTCAACTTGAATTGGTGGAGGCCGATTTGATCAATGAGAGTAGGTCACCTCGACAATGTAAGCCTTTCTATGTGTTCTTACTCCAAGTCGAAACCAAACGATTTTTCCTCCTTTTTTTAAAGTAGGTTTTTCTACGAAAATCTACTTATTAATCTTGGTGTCATGAAACGAACTGAGGGTGGAGGTAGGTATATTTTTCGTTTTACGACTCGAGGAAAGTTTCGGCGCCAAAAACTCAAATTCATACATATATGTTACAGGCATTTATGAAATGCCTAACGTTAAGTGTGAAAACATTGAAAAATTTTACAACTACCATAGGCAATTCATGTATTACCTGGCGGCAGTTAGGCACAGTGTAAAATTATCAAACATAAGCACCTGCCTGACACATAACATGAATGATTTCACGTCATTTTCCCGAATGAACAGTGTGGGCTGTTGGCTCGGGGATTCAAACCAGCAACCCATGAATTATAAAACACAACGATGCACCCCGAAACTACGATACCAATGGTGATGACAAGGCGCAATAGCACATGCTGCCACATACCCACAGCCACTCCCCCAGAGTTACAATGCAAGTATGGAGGGTAGGGCTAGGCTGCTATGTATCAACATAGACTTAGGACATCTTGGTTTGACACCACTCTAAGGAGGGGGGACATGAAGGTGGTTGTGTGTTCGTCTCATGTCAGGAGTCACCTAGTTCTATGGGCTGTCAGCTTAGGGATATCAAACACAATGATGCACCACATAGCTACGATACCAACAGTGATGTCAAGGCACAATAGCGCATACATCCGCATTGCCACAGAAAATTTCCCAAACAAATTTTTCCCAAATATTGTTTCCTGAAGGGACATCTTCCCAAATACTATAAATTTTGTTTCAAAGAAAGCAAATCCACTTAACCTAACCTCCCTCAATGTATACTTAAAGACATAAGATAAATCCTTTAAAAAATTAAATCAAGTAATATCTATAATGGCTAAATTTACATTAATTCCTAAGCAAATACTTAAAAGCCGGCAAATACGATTAATTTACAAAATTATCCTGTTTGACTGGAAATATTTAGTCAATTATGCTAGTGGGACGTTAGGTGAGGTGGTTTATTAGGTAAATTATGTATATTTTTTCAAAGAATTCATTTTATACCTTAAGGTATTGCAGGAAGTTGAGTGAGGTGAATTTTTTTTTAATAGAAAAAAAATTTAACTTAAGCTTAAGATTTAAGAAGAAGTTCAAAATTTTACAAATAATTGTATTTTTCATCATTTACGTTTTTGACAAGCCATTTATATAAATGACTAGGTGAATACCCGTGTTATCTAGAAAGTTTTCAGTTATTATCGTTAATCCTCGATTATTTCGAGTTGAAAAGACTGACATGATAAAAAAGTGCTTTCTCGTTTTCATTTAATTGAAAAATTCAGCCATTTTAAATAATGATCGATTTACGTTTTTACCTCAGTCATTCATGTGAATAAGTAAACAAAAACCAATCAACAACATTAATTTTGTAATTGCCTGACTGTCAAAAAAAATTACATTTCTGTGTAACTGTTGCTCAGGCCTTTACATAAAATTTGTTTCAATGAAGGACATCGAGAGTGTTATTGCCCGCTTTTTCCCTTTGGCGTCGGAATTTTCGTAAAAACCTAATTCACCTAATTGACTGCAACATGTAGGTATGAGCCAATTTCTCTACCACTGTACAGGTCGCAATTTTTTATCCGATAGTCACGAAATTTTGGAACAAAATTAAGTGCTAATCCAAGGATCTGACCTATTGATTTTAGTGCTGGTCGGTCAGACGGTACTTCCGGTACCGCTATTTTTCTTTTTATTTTGGCTTTCAAATATTTAATTTTGGACCAATAGCCACGAAATCTGGTACAAATATTGATAATAATATATTGTAACTTGCGATCGATTTCGGTGCGGATCGGTCGGTCGATATACTAACAGTACAGCATTTTTTGACATTACTCTGGGCATAAAATTCTTTATTGTGAGTCAATAGTTACCTACGAAAATTGCAAAAAAATATTCAATATAATATATTGCAACATTCTACCAACAATTCTGTTGCCGATCGGTCAGAAATTATTTCCAAAAAATTCATTTATGGTTTTAAACTGCGTAATTTTAGATCCACTGTTAACAAAATTTTGCACGATCATCAATTATGATCTAGTACTCGCTAACTTTTTAGCGACCAATTTTCGATTTTTTGAAAACCTGCTTTTTCTTGCGAAGCTGGTGCTGCTGCGTTTAGTTTTTTTTTTTTTTTTTTTTTTTTTTATACATTCATATTTACCCTTGTGAAATATTGCCAGCCTGAAAACCGCATACGTGATAAAAGCGCACGTTAGGTAGTTACGTCAAAGCTTTCGATTCAGCTTGTCCTTTGTGTTTGAATGATGGCGAACGTGGCGCAGTACCTACCAAACCAAGCGGTTCAATACCAGCACCAACCTAACACTTGGAATATGGCCGGATTTTCATCCGCAAAAAACAAAATTCCGGCTCTGTGAAACGACGAAGGACTGAAATTCCTGGCGAGCATCTCGACGACCTCGACACTCGCAAACGATTTGTCCATGAATTTATGGCAGCGTTTATACAGCGTTACAGACTATACATATAGGTACAGCTGGTAAGGTGCGGTTCGGCGGGTGGTGGTAAAATTTATACGGGAACTCGTCGCATCGCCGCAGAAGATTCGCATATGCCAGCCAGTCGCCAACCGACTTGTCAGCGTCAACAGGTGGCCGTGTCGTGAAAAATAAAACCCAAGTTTCCAGCCGCGAAAGCGGTCGCAAAACACAGAAAAGCACTCGACATTTTTCGAGCGTTTAAGTGCGTATTTTGAAAGCTGTGTTTTGCTGCATCGCCTTCGAAAAAAAACACACTGTGAAAAGGGTGTAAAATATGACGGACTCGCGTAGGCGATGATACTCTTGTCTGCGAAAAAAATTGAATCGCCTCCTCCTTTTTGCGCTCCTACTGGATTCTGGAGGTAAAACGGAATTCCTACTCGTTTGGTTTTGTTTCCTTAAAAAGAAGCGAATTTTCGAAGATATACTCGACCAAGGCTTCTTTTATTATTTTCATCATCTTATAATAGTGCTTTGCTTTGACTGGTATCATAGAATTTTGCGTTATTGTAGGTAGGTATTGTAGTGGCAGAGACACTACGGGTTTGGTACTTATATTATAATGTTTGTTTTACATCCAAGGGACTATAAAAATGTCGTCATACTCCTTTCACGCACCTCTGTTCTCTCTAGGCGCAACAACAAATGTTGGCAACCTCCTCAGCCCAGTAACTCGTCTACCTAAATTTCTTCAGTAGACAAGTTCCCAGCTCGCCTGCCAGGCGCGCATGAGATCGTAGGCGGAGCCCACGATACTAGGGGCGGTGTCCATGGCCAGTCTTCCAAGACTCGCTGCCCTATAGATCTGTAAAAAAGCAGAATAAGTTTCATACACACACAAGTATATACATGTTGTTTATTATAAAAGTATAAAAAAACAGAACAAATTGTACTTATAACTACTGAATAAATATTTACAATATTTACAAAGTCCACAAATCTTTGTATGAAGAAAAACATTTATGTATCATGATTTTCTTCCAGTTGAGAGTCAATTATTGGCTCCCAACTGTGATTTGTGGGCCATCAAATTGCCGGACGCTTCTCTGAGGAATGGATGTTGACAGGTTCAGCGCTTTGTAGGAGTTTCACTGTAAGGAAGAAAAGGTATTAAGTTAGTAATTTTTTTTTTTTTATTTAAAATTGTGATAGTTGACAAAGTTATCACAATTCTATTTAGTGTGGATCGCGATCCGCTATCACCTTTATCCGCTTTCCTCATAGGTAGCCGGACGATAAAGTAAGCATTTGACAAGGTTGACTTGCCGTGTCTTCAAAGATAGCTGAACTCCAATGTTGCCACTAAGCATTGGTGTTTGTAGTAGTGGTTGTGTGTATGAAGTGTATTTACAGATCAAGTTCGAATAGAAGTTAGTCTATGTTTGGGCTAACTTCTGTTTCAGTTCTTAGTTCCAATGGTGCTAAGAACTTTATTGGCCGGCTCACTATTTTAGAGCTGGGCAATATGACATCAGCATGGCGCACTTGGCCATCGCGTGATGTCATCAGGTTTACTACAGTGGCTATTTTGTAGATTCCTGGTTTTGTCATAATGTCAAACACGTGGACTATGTCTCCAATTTTTGGTTGGAAACTTACTGTTTGGTAAGCATTGCTTACACCTTTTGGAACTCTGTCTCTCAAATATGGGAGGTAGAGTCCTTTCCAAGCTGCCCAAAGCTTGGTAAGGTTTATTTTATCGGTTTTCCATAAACTTTGTAAATTTTTGGCTGTTATGGTAGTTTCATCTAAAGGTTTGTCTAGGTCCAATGTTAAATTTCGGAAACTAGCATGCATGAAGTGTGCAGGTATTAGAGTCACTTGCTCAGCTTCATCTGCTGCAGGGCACAGAGGTCTTTCATTCATCATCACTTGTATATTTTTAAGTGCTGCTTGAAAGTTAAAGCGATGATGAGAGTGTGGACCCATTACACGTTCAAACGCTTGTTTGAAGACTCCAATTAGTCTTTCATAAGATGCACCATACTACGGAGCCTTGGGTGGAGTAAAGTGCCAGGTTATTCCTTTTTCTTATAACCTTTCGCTTATAGTACTGTCTGATGTTATTGCTTCCCAGAATTGGGGTAAGTGGGTTGCCACTAACCTAAACTGGGCGGCATTGTCAGACAGTATTGCCTTTGGCGTTCCACGGTCTGCGAAGAACGTTTGGAACGCCGTCCACATTTCTTGTGTTGTTAATGATGAGACTGATAAGAAGTACACTGCTCTTGTAGATAGACAGGTGAAGATTAACACCCACTTTTTGTAAGTTGGTGTTGTTGGAGTTGCCAAAGCCTTTTTCTTTTTTGGTAGGTATTCATCAAATACCAAGTATGGACCAAAAACATCCACACCTGTGTAGGTGAAAGGATGAGTGAAAGGTACCAATCTGAAATCTGGCATTTCAGGATGTGTTAGTTGTGCAAAAGGCCTTTTGTTTGACTTTTTGCACATTACGCATGAATTTTTTAATACTTTTGGAAGTATTCTCATTGCCCTTGGTACGAAGTAGTTTGGCGGAAGGCTGCCATTGTAAACTTAATGCCTGTATGACTATTTAATGTATGTACATTTAATAGTATTAATTTTGTTAGGTGTGATTTTGGGTGTAAGATTACTGGAGATAGAGTATCTTCAGTAAATGGTGTTACAGGAATATAGTTCCTTAACCTTAACAGCCCTGATTCGTCAATTGTTATATGGAATTTATCGTATGTCACATATTCGGGTGCATTATGTGACATAAGTTTATTAAAGATTTCAGAAAAGTATTTTTTCTGATCTGCGTAGATGAAGCATAGTAATGCAAATTGATAGTTATTAGGGATTAAAGCCCACGGTGAAACCGACCTGTTTCTGGCAAGTCATTTTCATGATAATTTTCTAAGTGCGTTTATGCAATGGTAGAAAATTCTTTTTAGACTTATTAGTGTATGAAATTTGTCTATATTGATGTTGAATGGTGTATTCAGTGGTTCGTGTATGAAACTTGTGTACGGTATTGTTTTTGAAAGATCTGTCTTTTGTTTAGTAGACAGATCTAGTATTTGCTATGAGTTTATATTGTTTTGAGTTTGTGTAAGATCCTGACTGATTTGGTTGGGATCTTGTACTTGGTCAATTTGTGTAGCAAATGTTTTAACTTCACAAATATAATTAACCAAACTCATAACAAATTTTGGGATAAAAATTTTTCTGGATTTTAATTGTCTTTTTAATTTGGCAGGTTGATGACTGTCAAATATTGTGTCTTGATTATTGGGAATCAAGTCTGACAATTTATCTGAAACTTTCAATGTTTCCCTTAAAGTAGAGAAGACTGGTATAGTTTTCTCTTCTTCTGTTAAATCAGGCAGATACTGAATAATATGTAAGTCAGTCTGTGGCCATGTATCAGGATGTTGAGTTAACCACTGTGGACCTGTCCACCATGTAGTAGTGAACAAGTCTTCCACCATTGCTCCTCTTGAGCTGACATCCGCTGGGTTGTCGGCTGATGGAATGTATCTAAACTGTAGGTTTGGTACAGTTTTTATTTCATTGGCCCTATTTAAGACAAATTGTGTTAACACTCTACGTTCTAACAGCCATGTTAGAACGCATTTGCTATCTGACCAAAGATAAGTTGGGCTGTTGTGTAAGTCAAGAGGATTGCGTATATTCTTGACCTCTCTAGCTCCTATGAGTGCCACTAACAATTCCAATTTTGGGATTGTTACCGTTTTCATAGGGGCTATTCGTGATTTTCCTATGACGAATCTGGCTTTAGTTGTACCACTTTCTTCATTGTGGAAACGTAAGAACGCAACCATTGAGAAAGCAGTTTTTGAGGCATCTACAAATATATGTAGTTGACATTCATTCGGGTTAGAAGTACCCGAATAAATTTGTCTTGATAGGCAGTAAGTTGTGCACTGAGTTAAGTCTTTTAGTAGCTCTGTCGCTATTGGTTGTAGCGTCAGAGGTAAAGACTCATCCCATTTATAATTTTCATTCCAGAGTTGTTTTATGAAAACTCTGGAAGGTATAAATGCTGGGGCAAACCAACCGTGAGGGTCAAAGAATTGTGAAATTGCTCTTAGGAACAGTCTCTTTGACCAGTTTGGTACTTGGTTTTTTAATTTTGGTGGACTGATAAAGATGATATCTTTATCCATATCCCAAGAAAGTCTAAGTACTTTTATTTGAGGCTTTGTAAGTGCATGTTCAGGTGCAAAGTCATTTTGTAATGGGATACAATTTGTTCCCCATTGTGACAACTCCATTGAGATGTCTTTAATTAACTTGTCAGCCTGATTATGCAATTGTAAAGCGTCTTTGTAAGTAAGCAATGATGTTACTAAATTGTCAACGTAAATTTTATTTGCATGTTTTTTATAAAATTCCGGGTTCACCTGTTGGAAGTGGTGTAACAATACTGCCGCCAATAAAAATGGTGCTGCTACAATTCCAAAAGGTACGCGTTGAAACCGAAATGTTATTATGTTATCCTTTGTTAATGGTTTTGATGGATCTTTAACCCATAAAAACTTTGTTACATCCCGATCATTAGGATGCAATCCTATTTGGTGAAAGGCTTTTTTGATGTCGGGAATAATGGCAAATTTGTCTTTACAAAAAGATAAAAGTATTTGAAGTAAATCTGGCAACAGATTAGCTCCTTTAAACATACAGTCATTAATGGAATGTTTTAACTGTTTTGTTTTTGCTGACCCATCAAAAACTACCCTGAGCGGTGTGTTTTTTGTTAGATCTAAAATCTCTTTGTGAGGTAAATAATGAATTAGCTCAGGTTTTGATTTTAGATTTACTCTCTCTATCATCTCTAACTCAATTAATAAGTTAAAGTACTCATCATATCTTTTGAAGAATTCGGGCATTTTATGTAGTTTAGGCAGTTGATGTTCGAGTCTTCTGAGGGATAGATTGTAATTATCCATCAATGGTGGAGGATAATTTTTATATAACCACCTAATTTGGTAGTGGTTATTTACCAATTCTACATTTTTGTAGAAAAGTTGTAAAGCTTCGGCCTCAGCCTGAGCTTCTACCAGATTATTAAACTCGATGCCAATGGCATCCAATCTCCATAAATTCTCAATTTCTTGAGGATTATTAAAGAATACTGGTGTGAAGACTTCATCAACTGCTTTTTGATTCGGGATGATCCCTCCTAACATATGTCCAAACTCAGTCTGTATTAGTGTGAGAGTTGGTGAAATGTGATGAATATTTGTTACAAATGACCACATATAATCATTACCTAATAATAGGTCAATCGTATGCTCCTCATCAGTTTTACAAAAATTTATTTTCAAATACTCAGGAAATTTTTTATAAAATTCTGACAAATTTGGTTTATTCAAATTTTGCGTAATCTTATTTATAGTTTTCGCTGTTATTTGAACCACTTTACCACTTGGTGTCAAAATTTCAAAGTCCACTAAGCTTGATTTGAAAATATTTGAAGTTTGGTTTTCAACACCTTTAAGTCTTATTATTTCTGTTTCATATCTTTTAGTTTTAAGGATGTGAAAGCGTAAGACTTAGTTATGAAGGTGTCTACGCTACCGTAATCAAAAAATCCAGTTATTTTGATTGGTTGTTTTAGATATTTAGAACGAGCATACGACTGAAATACAAGAAAAGTTGAGCTTTTCTTGTGTTTAATAAAAAATAAAAAGTACTCACTGCTCACTGGTAAGCACTCCTTTTGGTCTGCGCTAAGTTCTGTCAGCATCCTGGCCCTCTCCACTTCATAATCTGTTACGTTCTGTTGAACATATGATTTATTAGTATCAAAATCATCATGTTTTGAGACTTTATCAAAATCACATGTTTTCTTACTTAATGTTTCCTTGCGCTGGCGCAGTTTATTGTACCAGGCCTCCATATGCTCCTTGTAGATGGGATAAGGAGCAATCGGACACAAGTTGCTATGATGTTCGACTGATAGGCAGTCGAACCATTTGCAGCAGGCCGAGACCTTCTGCAGGATCTACTCTCTCTATCATCTCTAACTCAATTAATAAGTTAAAGTACTCATCATATCTTTTGAAGAATTTGGGCATTTTATGTAGTTTAGGCAGTTGATGTTCGAGTCTTCTGAACGATAGATTGTAATTATCCGTCAATGGTGGAGGATAATTTTTATATAACTATCATTGCGGGTCACGTTCAATTTTTAAAATTTGTGAATTATTTACAAAGTTCTAAGTCAACTTTAAAAATTTTGGGGTGACCCGTGGGCGCATTGAAGCTTTTTCATGACAGGTTGCGAATACCTTTTCAAAGTCTCGATAGGCTTTGAAAATTCTATGATTAAAAAATGCGAATTATTCAACATCGACGAACTAACGAATTTTATCATTTTTCATTGCGGAATATTAATTTCTCTAGTATTCGAGGTATTTGAAAAATAAGATGGCGGTGAAGTGCGATGAAAAATGTTACGCGAAACACTTGTTTAACATAATTAATTATTTACGTTAAATTATTTTTGAGTACGTATAATATTCGAAATTATTGTACGTATTTTTTTGCGTGAGAAATAAATATGAAAAAATATGGTAAACTGTAATGGCGTAATTCGAAGAGAAGAAGTACTTAGGATGTGACCTCGAAAATTGTTTTTCAGTTTCCAAGGACTTTTAATTCATCATGAAGTTTTATCCCTTGATAATTCTGAGCATGTTCAAAATTGCTCAGGGCTAATGGTACGGCACTTTATTATCTTCGTAATTCTGAATTTTTAAGAAATTCAAAATTATATTACGCGAACGAATTTTTGCACAAGTCGTAAGAAATAAATTTTTACAACTTACCTTCTGGATTTTGTTGATTTTTCTTTGTAGGAGAGGGATGACCAATATATGCCTCTTCTTTTTTGCGGTGAACTTGAGGTTGGAGCTTCTCCAAAAACTCCGACACTCTTGTGCGATTTCAACTGTTTTAAGTAAGTTGAAAATTTGAAACGTGGTCGAGAGACGTTGTCGGATTCTTGACCACACGAACACGTTTTTTGGTCAATTTTAGCCGAAAAGTTTTTTAAGCACTTTCGAGTGGCACGAATGATCAAAAAACAAAAGGTAAAAAACGTAAGAAATATTAAAAACAATAAAAACGCATAAGATAAAATCAGGATCAATTTTACAGAGCATAATGTTCGCACTTCACTTCTCTTAACAAGCAATGAAGTTAACTGCGACGCAATTTCGATAGATCCTGCCTCATCATGTTATTGATTCACTCGTTCATTCCCTGCTGGAATGAAGGAGCCTATTTTTTATCTTTGTGTGTGTGTAGGGTTCTTCCATTGACTTCAAGGAAAGAATCTATGTATTGATTGTGTGTATTGATCATCAATACATACACACTAGCAGGTTGTAGATAATGTTTTTTGTATTGGCCGTATCTACATTGTATGGACAAAAGACGATGCTTCTCTTCTTTTTTTTTGTTTGTTTTTTGCCTGTCGTATTTATTGCTGTTTGGACAGCCAATTTCTATGAATCCGATGTCGTCAGCAGCATATATACAATGTGTATTCGGCAATTGTGAAAGAGGTTGCTGATTTTTTAACCTTTTTCACATTTACGTCTTCTTTAGGGTCGACGTATTTTTTATTAACATCCATTTTTTCGGTTGTCTTTTAATTTTTTGCTTTCTCTATTGGATAGCAGGTGCCTGGACTCGTCCATTTTTACTGTCGGGTTCGATGATGGTATAGGCATGTGTTCTTTTGTGAACTCATGTTTGTATTTCTATTGAATTCTTTTATTAATAATTCGACAGTTTGAAATACTGGGGGCGGCTAAAAATTTTCTCCGAGATAATTTTTAGCCATTTTGTGAAAGTTGATGGCAAATCTTTTTGTCGTGAACAATATATTTATGATTTTAGGCCGATGGAATTTTTATTACATCGGCTTATAAAGGGCGTCTCTAATGCCTATAGAATTATCAAATCATGTATTGATTCGAGAATTTGTTATATACGGGTATTTAGAGACGTACTATTTTGCCAGTAAATTTTTCGTAAAATCTACTGGTATCGATATTTCTATTGCCTATTAGGTTTTCGAAGCAATTTCTGCCTTGAAAAGCATATGTATAGGTACCATGTATATTAGGTATGTAGAAATATATAATTTAACAATAATATTTGATTGCTAAATTTTCGTAGGCTAATTAATAAGTTTGAAACTTTATTAAGTTCGTTCTTTTTATTATTTGGAAGGGATCCTAATCATTTCTAAGATCACTTGACGGCTGCTAGTTGAGAGTTATTAGTTCAACTTTCGTCTAAAGATACGTTTTTTATTTTGAAGATAGAAAAAAACGTATTATTTTATTTTAATTTCTTCGAAGCTAATTTGTAGTTTCGAAAAGAAAAGTACCGCAAAATTAATTCCTATGATAGGTATCAATTCTGTTTGCAAGTGGAAGCGTAGTAGGCAAATTTGAGAACAGATTTTATTTAAGGATCTGTTTTCATTTTGCACTAGGAAAAAATTAAAATTCATTAGAGTTTTAATTTTAGAGTTTCTAATTAGGATCAGATTCTATAAGAAAGGATCTGATTCGTGTATAAAAACTCCCGATGCTCTTGCTACCATGTAGTGGCAGAGACACTACGGGTTTGGTACTTATATTATAATGTTCGTTTTACGTCCAAGGGACAATAAAAATATCGTCGTCACACTCCTTTCACGCACCTCTGTTCTCTCTAGCCGCGCAACAACGAATGTTGGCGACCTCCTCAGCCCAGTAACTCGTCTACCTACATTTCTTCAGTAGACGAGTTCCCAGCTCACCCGCCAGGCGCGCAAGAGATCGTAGGCGGAGCCCACAATAGGTATAGCTACGGGGTTTAGTCAGGGGGTGAAAAATGTCTTGGAAGTCGTATTTCAATACATGTATTACCATCATGGAGAGCACTTAAAATATCGATATGATCGATAATGTCGAGACATCTGATTAATACAATGGATGAGTGCTGCTTAGCTTTGCATTTGAAAAGTTCCTGGTTTGAGAATCGAAACAGGCTGCTGCTAGCATTCTCGACTGAAGTATACCCTATCCATTTGAACACCGCAGTATTATACATCTGAGCAAGGGCGTAGCCAACATGGGTCAGGGGGGAGAAAATTACTCCCCTGAATTTTCAAAAAAAAGAAACAGGCCAGCTAAATAAGAAAAAAATGTGGATTTTTTTTATCCCTCTGTTGGCTACCTTCTTGTTAAGACTAATTCTTCACGAGGTATTCCACAAATGTAAATAAGTGAAATAAAAACTGAACTATAAATGTTGCAAATTATCTAAGCTCCGAGATAACAAATATCTGACAGTTTATTCATATTTTCCCAAAATTTTGCGTTTGATCTTGGGTCTTTCACGTCGAGCCAAAGTTGTGATCTAGCAAGATTGGTCTTGGCCTTACACTTTTTTGAGAAACAAATAACAATTTTACTTAGTACTAAATAATGTGAACCTCGAAAAAATGCATGCTTGCCTATCCAGTAGAATGAAGTTTTGAGAACTGCATTTATTTTGAGAAAGTTGATTGCATCGCTGGTACCCCTATGGTTCGAAAAATGGTTCTTATTTGTGGACACTTCGTACTCGACGACAAAAATGCTCTGATCATTTTGACTCACTGACGAGTTCCCCCTGAATATTTTAAAATCAACTTCCCTAAACATTTTTAATCAATAATTTTTATAAGTAGACTAAATACATTATTCTTTGAGAAATCCATATGTTACAAAATGATGAAAAATATAATCTGTCAGAAGGCAAGAGTACAGAAATATGATCGAAAATGAAAACGACAAACAATGAAATTCTGTGAATCAGATTCGGATTTTGAGGTGCTGTTTTGTGAACATTGGTATATAATTAAAAACTCAGATATTTATTTATAGATTAATGCCCAAAAATCTGAATTTGATTCACAGAATCTATTCTAAACGTATATACTTAAGATGGAGTGAAAAAATATTTCAGGGGGAGTGAATATTCGAATTTAAAGACCAAAAATTTTTAAATCTCTAAATGCCAATATTGTAAGTTGAAAAGTTACCTATACTTCATATTATAATTTTGAATTGTTCTCATTTTACAAATTTTCCGACTGATTTTTTTTTCTAGGGGATGACTCCCCTCTAACTCCCGGTCAGGACGTCCCTATTGGTAGATGATACGGAGGAAGCAGGAAAAAATAAGCATAAAGTAACTTTCGACTATAAGATTTTCTTCCAGATTTTAAATTAATTTCTTTTTTATAATTTTTCCTTTCCCGTCTAAATCGCCATTGATGAGTCACTCCTCAAATATATACTGTCAGAGCACCCCTGCTCAGCGGTATTTTAATGAAATTCGAATAAATACGTTCGCATTCTGATTAAATCATATGCACCGACTTACGAACACATTGAGGTACTGCTGCAACACTGAAAATTCATTCTACCAACCCTAAAATTATTTTGTTCATTTTAATTAACAGTTTCTACTCATTTACAAATTACAATTATAAAATTTGGCAACTCGGAAAAAAACTGGTCGGAGCCTATGTGACGGATGAAATTTCGTTTTATAATACATGAACTGGGGAAGCTTCGTTTCAGTGTTCCTCATTATGAAAACCTTGTTACTCGACGCAGTGAACATTTTTTTGTTGCTTAAAATAAAAAAAGAAAAAAAGAACTCCGCTATACGGACTTTATAATGGCAACGACTTCACGTATTCATATTCGTCCAGTATGTTTGAATTTTTCATCGGATGGGTGTTTTTGTTTATCTAAGTGCACCTAACGTTGTGAAACGAAAAAAAAATAGGCCTCATTTTAATTACTAAATAATTATTTCGCGGAAAATTTTCCAGTAACACACAAAAATGGCTCATATGCAAAATTCGAGAAAAAAAATAAAAATAAAAATAAAATTGAAACATTTTGAAACGATACTATTTTTTTATCAACTACACTTTAAACGGTGGGGCAAAAGGTCGGTAAAGAGGTTAGAAAGAGAATTTAATGGACGAATAGGCCTATGTAACGTCTGGGGTGTGTGCCACGAGCTTAGCAGTACTACCGTCTGTACGATTCTGTCCTACGTGCGTTGTTTTTCCTACCCGCTGATATCTAAACCCTGTCTTAATGATGGCCTTCGGTGAAGACAAAAAAAGAGCTTTTAAATGTCGATTACGTGCGAATGTGCCAAGGACGACGTTGTCCAGTGGATGTCCGCCGAAAAAATTTCTAATTCAAAATGTTTTTTTCATACTTACTTGCTAAATCCGCTAACTTCGCGCCGAAAAGTAAAAAAGAGGTGACGGAACACGTAGCAGCAGTCATCGACGAGAGCTTTTCGATGTGGTCACTTGGTCAGCGTGGAAAAAATAGAAAAAAATTTCATTTGAACCGGAGACGACGTGTGCGTATGGGAAAAAACCATTTGGACGAACGAGAGAGATGAGCTATTTATGAGCAACCCTGCGATCTGTGTGCGAGGTATACCAAGTGGCCGGCCAAAAATACGTTAAATAAATCGAGAGAAAAAAAAATTCTATTTGGTTTCCATGTCTCGACCTGTCTGCCCCTCTTCCCCTTACGCTGCTAAAATTGTTTTTGGTGTTTGTTTCCGTCTGTGATATACGCTCACGCGTACGGTCGCATCCTCTGATGAATTGCCAAACGGGGTGTGTGTACGGGTGCGGGGGCACTGACGTATGTAAATCGTGGCGGCTTTGAACTTCGCCGAAAATGCGTTCATACACCCTGCAGCAAGCATGTCTACATGTCCGTTTTTCACTGTGTAGTCTGTGTACAAATAATGTAGTATATTGTACGGTCTCTTACACACACCCTCTTATACACATATGCTCGAATAACCGCAGCACAACAACTTGTACCAGTATGTGTCGGTTCGGGCAAAGTGGATATTATAGTGTATTTAATGTGTGCTGCTGTATGCACGATTGTGGTGCACACCTACCCATCTAAACATTATCCATCCACTGTATTCATACCGCGTATAATCCCCTACGGTATAATTATACGGTACCTATTAAAATTGAATCGACGATATTATGGTGCCGTAGCTTTACTCGTCTTGAAATGGGCTCACGATTACAGTTGGAACCAGAAAACGTGAATGCGGGAGCTCCTTGACAGGATCAGCTGTATCCTGTGCAGCACGCGTTGAACTTTTTTGGGAACGAGAATTCGTCAGTTCCTACGAATGGAGTGCGACGAAGATTGCTCCGTTTATTTCTTAATTCTTACGGTGGCGTACTTTGTACGAGAAGTTCTCAATTCTTTTTTTTTTTTTGAGCTGCAGAAGACATGTGTCCACTGTCCAGTTTCTAGATATGTGTTGGCAGTTCAATTTTTTTTATCCATGAAACTTGAAATGTCTTCAGTCCCGCGTTATTCTGGCAGGGTTTTCAATAATCTCGTGTGGAATTTCCGCCCATTTGATTAAATATTATGGTAAGTCAAACAAACACCAACAAAAAACGCCTTCACATTTCATTGATTTGAATTATGAAACTGTGTGAACATTTAAGTTAAATGAAAGGCGGCGTAGAGGCGTGTTTGTGTGGAATTTTCCACACTTTCTGTGTCTCACTGCCAAAAGGGCGAAAGAAAGGAAACTTTTCGCCAGTCGAGAAGAAAAAAAGGAAATGAAGTGGCTGAAACTAGTACTGCCTCTGATTTTTTTGTAAGCTTATTCACGTACTGCAAATACCTACGATAAATAAAATTTATCTCTATTTTAAAAATCACATTTCAAATTGTTCGTAGATGAAACTTATTTAAGAACTACAATGAGCCAACATTCCAAAAATGAATTTTAGATTTAGCGACGCTGTCAATAGGAAGAGACATTAATGAAAAAACATATTATTTCGATAGAGTTATGGATAAAGCAGTTGCTTTCGCTAGAAGTCGAAAAATAACATTGCAATATAGGGTTACTCAAACAGGGTTGCCAACTCATTTGAATAGAAATTCTTACATTGAGAAAATAAGAAATTTCTGAATACTAGCAAAAATCACTCGTTTATTCCTAAAATATGTGTACAGGTTTAATAACAACTTACAACTTGGAAAAAACTTTTTTTGTTCTAGATGCCAAAAAGTTCATTATATTCAGATTTTTTCATTTTAAGTAGGTACTTCTATTCATGAAAGTGTGATTGATTATGGAAAGAGGTCTTATAAAACTATATGTTTCAAATGAACTCTCGCTCTTGAACGAACTGTTGAGGTCGAGGAAGTGAAATGATCGCAGAGATAGAAAAGAAAAAGGTTGAGACGTTCGATTAGTAAACATGAAAATTTGTGCCAAAATCTAAATGAACATAATTTTACTGCTCATGTGATATAGATTTTTTTACATCTGTTTTCATTCTGTTGGTATTGTGAATCTGTGACGGCTTTGAAAAAAGATTAAAAAAGACCTACTGCATATGTGGAGTAAACTCATGTCCATTTTACAGCTTTAGAATGATTACACGGTTTGTTAACATTGGTGAGATAGGGCTGCTGGGTATCCAGTACTAAATGATCGTTGGTTTAGATTCATTCAATTCGAAGAAATGTAATGTATTTTAAGAAAATCAGTTTGACAAATTATGATTGAAAGTTCATTGTATAAGATGATATTAACGAAGGTAAATGAACGAGTACGATATCAACTGATAGATAGTTCAATACTTGTCAGGTAGAACGATAGTGTAGCCACGAGATAAAACAAAAATAAAGTTCGAATTATATTTGAGATTAGTAAATTCACAAATGTAAATGAAAATGATTGGTATATCACAACATGAACTTCTTGATAAGTGTATAGTACTTTTTTATTCATAAAGAATACATCTATTTACTTCTATAAAATACAAACTCTGACACTTTGGCTTGTGCCGGCCCTGGATTTTTTCTGGTAACACTGTAGAATTTGTTGTTTCGGAGGAGACAACAAACTTTTTTTTTGGGTCTGTGTGGCTGTGTGGGTAGTAGCACATGCACATCGAATATGAGGGAATAATTGGCAAAATAATATCGGAGAAATACTTGATGAAATAATACTGGGTATATAATTTCACGAATTAATCAATGGCTTGTACGTTTATTATAGTGATTATGAAAAATTCAGAAGATTGTTTATCAAACAATTGCTTCAGTCTACAAAAATTAAAAAAAAAAAAACAAGTTTTTAAAATTGCAAGAAAAATACCTACTTGAAAAAAAAGTTTCCAAAAAAAAACTTTTGTGGCCATTAAAATACCCTAATATAGGTATTAATGACTAAGGTTCCAATCCTACTGGATCCTCATTTAAGCTAACACTCACCAAATCACGCTGTTTACTTTTCTATTTTCATATTTTTGTAGGCAGTTGGCTATTTTGTACTAGAATGCTTATACTGTAAAAGTTTTAACTAATTTATGTTAAAACAAAATAGCAAGTTTGAAAACCTGCCAAAAGAATAAATGTAAAATGGTTTAAAAATCTGTTTAATAAAATTCAATCTGCAATTTGGTGTATTATTTGACTCATTACTTTTGCAATATTTCCAACATTTTAATTTTGAAAAAAACTTCTCTTCTTTCACTTCGCATTTCCTCAACCACTATTTAAGCTATAAAACTGGGATTGGTACTGTTGGAAAGAGGAGAAAATTATCTTGGATTATCAACGGAAAATAATTTTCTTATTCTCACTAGTTTTTCAGAAACAAGCTACAAAAAAATTGCAAATTAATGGAAAATTTTCCATTTTTGTTTTGTTAAATATTTCCAAAACTAATGATTGCAGAAACAATTTTCCAGTGGTGACCCACCCTATTTTTTAACAACAACTTCATTTCTACCATCAGTTTGTTGAAATTTAAAGTCAATACGCCATTTTAGTCATTAAAGTTAACTTCAACTTGGCATATAGTCTGAAGAATCTAATTAAAATCTTACACGGTGATCTGCTAAATTGAAGTTGAATTTTAAATGGTTAAAATGGCGTAGTGACTTCAACTGTCAATGGAATAGTATCCCAAATAGCTGGATATTAGCATGAAAACTAGCCAAGTGTGAGTGTGACAAAGGCTCGAGTCACAACAAAATGAAAAGCTGACTCAATGAGTATGAGACATTTATAGCGAGAAGATTAAATTTTTAAAAGATACTTAGAGAATAAACCTTTCTTGATACTTCAATTCTGTTCATTGGTCATATCATAAGACAAATAAAAAAAATAGGAGTTAAAAAGAGCTGGAAAGAAACTTGGAAAAAACATGTCAGGGATCAGGTAAAGTCCTTTTGCGTGGTAGTAAAGTAATACAACTGCCTATTATGCTACAAAAGTTTTTAATTAATGAGGTTCATTGATCCTATAAGTCCATAATTATTCTCACTATCACTAGAATCTTCATTAAAGTAGGAAAATTAGTTGTAAATGTCCACTGCTCCTCTCTTTACTACGCCCAATGTATGGTGAATTTAAGCATACCTTTCTGGATTAGGTATGTGGTAGCTTTTGTATTGATTCGCTACGATTTTTTGTATATCTGAGAGCCGCTCGTTAAAGCTAGTTTTTTTCTATACTAATATTCGATAAATACATTTGGTTGTTCTGAGAGTTTGATAATAATGCAATTAGCGGTATTCTTTCAGTGTGAAAATTAGGTTTTTAAATGATTTTTAGATAGACTACGTACCTATTAGAAATAGGTGGAACAACGTTCACCTTTAAAATATGATGATTCACTGGGTTTACTTTTTTTTTTCACGCTTTTTTTCGCATTTCACCATCAATTGAAACAAGAAAATGTTTTAGAAAAAGTATCTACCATGAAATTATCACGAACATCATTCACTTTTTATTCTGTCGATGAAAATGAAACATCAAAGGTAACATATCTCGGTACTGGTATTTTTTAAAATAAAACTCCCTTTCTCCAGCGAACCACCCAAATTCTATCGAGGAAATAAAATTGAGAGCTCTTCAATGGGAGAAAATTTGTCAACATTCGCATAAGTAGCTCCGTAATACGTATGTTTCCGCGTGATCGTTTATTCAGTAAAAAACGAGGTTTTTGCAATTTTTGTTGTCGTGATTGTCTTACCCACCACATTCTTTTAGATGATTAGAATCATTCGATTCACTACGTTTAAAATTGATTCTGACGATCGTTCGAATATTTTCTCGAGTGAAAAATTTGCGAATAGATTTTCGATTCTGTGTCTTGGTATTTTTCATGGAATAAGTAACAGTTTTTTTTACTATCCTTGTCGTCATCATTCTGACTGACGGGTTTCTCATATTTTGGAGATTTTCAATGAGAAAACTGCGAGACTGCCTCTAAATGTCGAGGATTATTGGAATGAAATAAAAAAATTCGCGTCCTCGTTGAATTCCATCACGAATTGAGATATAGTACATTGTCGCCTTGATTTAAAAACCTCGCAAGTCGGAATTAGTTGGAAATATGTTTTACGTGTTTGCTGTCGATAGCTAAAACATCGAGGAATTTAAAATAAATAAAAAAATCCTCGTAAATAGTTTTATGATATTAGAACTACTCCTAAAGGCCAATTTAAAAAACTTACATATCATGTACCGAACCGAAAATTCTACTTTGAAAACTATGCCGTTGTTTTTGTTTCCCATCAAGTTTACATTTTTGTGGTTTACGTAGGAAATTTTTAAATCAAGGCAACGAATTCAGTTGCTCTGTTCTTTTTGGGCGCTTGCGAAAAGTTGCGACAACTTCACAATAGTTGTGCAATTTCGGCATTATTTCTGCCGGAGAACAATATAATTCGCGCAACTTTTCGTAACTGTTGACTGTTGTGAAGTCGTTACAACTTTTCACAATGCAAGCGTTCCAAGAAAACTGACCTAATTTATCAGCAGCTTCTTTTTTTTTTTTTTTTTTTTTTTTTTTTGAAAATTTACAAAAAGCAAAATACTATTCTGTGTAATGATAATGAGGAGTACAAAAAATAAGTTGAATGGTCATATTTGTCGGCACGGCATTTGAGGGTTTTATTTTTAATGAATTTCCGAACATATTGTTTCACGTTGTCACCTTCCACAAATGATTTCGTCAATTAGTTCCTTTGTAATTTCGGATTATTTACTTTTTCCACGCACCTAGAGAACACAGTGCCAGTAACAAAGTATGAACTTGTTCACTATTCGATAAGCCAACAAATTACACTAAATCCGGTATATTTAATTTTAGGGCTGAAATCATCGGTCAGAGTATGAATGGACTCGTTTTCATGGAAGTACTGTGAAAGTAGAGAACTATTTGGAACTTTTGCAGTGAGAAATATCTGATGGTATACATCGGACCAAAGAAGGGCGTGAAATTTGGTACCTGTTCGTAAATTAATTTTTTAAGTCCTCCATTCCAGGATGGTGAGTATGGGCAGGACCATTATCATGCTAGTACCAAATTTTATACCCTTCTACAATCTGGTATATTCCGTCAGATATTTCTCCTTACAAAAGTTCCAAATACTTCTCTCATTTTGAAGTACATCGATGACAATAATTCCAATGATACTCTGACTAAGAATTTCAGCCCTAGAATTCAATAAACCTGATGAAGAGTAATTATTTGTCTTATCAAATACTCAACAAGTTCAAACTTTATTAGTGGCACTGTGGTTTCCTGGTACGTCGAGAAATGACTTGCTAGAATGGTGAGTCAATTTTTTAAGGACCCAAATATTATTTTTATATGATGTGTAAAAATGTTGTGGTATGCCAGATAGGGTGACCTCATGTCTCCACAACCAAAACTATAAGACAAAACACAAAATCACACCTAAAACTTACCACAAGTGAAACGTACGTAGACAACAAAATAACATACCGGAGTCCAATTTAAAATAGTTTGTAGTGATGGATAGCCAGCCATAGAGTTAGATTTATATCACAAAAACCTCCGTATTTTTATCTTGTTTTTGAAATTAAAGTTAGGACTGGAAACAGGCTATCTGTTTAGATGACTTATCTCATCATCAAAATTACCATTCTGAAAGAATCATAATTTCCCCCTGATGATTGCCCTTGATACTTTTTTAACAGGACATGACGTAAATAAAACTCTTCATTTTCGTAATCAAAAACTGACATGTATTAAACATAAAAATATACATAAGTTTATAACATACTATTCAATTACAAAAATGCAGCTGGTGAATTGAATACAAAATTATGGAAATTGTATTGTAGATTTAGGTCCGCATTTTAAAACAAAACTCGAGACATTGAATGTAGTAAAAAGCAGGAACATGTTTGAAAGACAGTAAAACAAAGAGTAATTTCATCTACATTTAGATAAGTTAAAGCAAGCTATAGCTTACTAGAATGTAAGGGAAATTAACCAGTTGATAAATTTGACTTGTTTCTCATTGAGATAAGAAAAAGGAGAAATTTATCAATATTTTAAAAATGTATGAGATCTGGTGAAAACCCACCATAGTAGGTTTTTATTAGTTGACTGGACAGAAATATTAAGTACCTATACTACAATGTGAATCACTCTGTATGAGATCTTTACTAGTTTTTCTCTGTTATAGTTGTACACATTTTTAAAACTAATTTTAGAAATTCTAATTTTTCCTTTTTTCTTCTGTTTTATGTAAGTGTTATTTGACACCTTTTGTTCATTGACAGTTTACATCCATATAATAGGCTATTGATTACGGTATGTATTTGTTTCACTCTGTAAAAAAAAACTGTGTGCGTGAAGAAAGTATTTTTCCAAAATCAATTAATTGTCTCGTTAAATTTTAAAATTTTAGTTTTTTTGAGACCATAAAAGGAGCAGTACTTGGACTTTATGAAGAAATTAAGTTTATGGTTGATAGACATTGAAAAATTTGTTCAAAATTAAGTTTTTTTTTGAGAAAATTAATTGCTCTGTAGTGTTTTTTAATTTATTTTTGCAATACTTATTTATAAACGTCATTTTTATACGCATCTTGACGATGTATAAAATGGGCATTTTAGAACCATTTACGACCGATGTATAAAGTATTTACTTTAAACATCTGCCTTTATACATTGTCTTGGGCGCATGCGTCCTGTGATTTGAATCCCTCGTTTTTGGCTTGTACTGAAAAAATCACACTCGGATCAAAATCACCTACTTTATACAATTGTATCGCAAATAACTATTCTCATCTTAGTTTTTTATTTCTATATTTACTTTGCTTGGTATTGCATTTTCAGACTTTTTTCTTTTATCATAACCAAAGTAGGTAACTGTTAAATGAAATTTTTATATTTATTCTGCATCTGGGAATATATTCTATACATTAATGGACTGTTGTTTGAGAAAGGAAATATAGGCTTATCTCTTAAAGCGTTTATAGTGGTTTGTATTTCAAAATATTTTAGAGTCCTTTATGAGAACAGAGCTTCACTATGCTGATATTACCTTGTAAAAGGGTGTTTCGTCCTCTAACAAAGCTGACCAAGAGAATGGAGCCTTTCGGCAAGTCGCGGATAATCAGTTCGTCGATATGTGCATCGATAGAAGGATAGTGAAAATAGAGGTTAGAGATATGGAATGGTTCTCGAAGAATGGTATGACATATATGACGTCAGAATTTCAGTAAATGATATTACATTGCAGAGGTTCACAGTGGCAGAACTTCACTGTGCGGATATTGACTGTGGAACCTCTTTCACGAGACGCTAATAAGGAGATGTCGCCATATTTTGAAAATGGGTTACCCACTCGTTTAGACACGTTTTCAGTGTTAAAATTTTCGAAAATAAAAACTAAATTAGGCTACTTAACTCTGGATAATAAAAATCATGGCGGCTATCAATACATAGGTACCATGTAGTCTACCCGTAAATTTAATTCATTATTATTTTCCAATCGACTACTAATAAACGAATTATTAAAATTTTTCCACGTTGTAACAACGGATTTTTGGAACTTGGCCTATGTAGAGTAGGCTATGGTGAAAATGTCGCATTGAAAATGTCTTTTATAATTATTATCCGAGTACGTATTTGTTATCCTATAAATTATTTTAGACTAAATTATTGATGATAATTGGCGTTATCTAAAGAGAAAAAAATTACTTCCCATCATTGGTCGTTTCGCTCGGTAGCCATTTTAATTCTTCGTACATTTTGTTTTTTTCGGAATATTTTTATTTATCAAGATGGCCGCTTGCTGTTTTTGTGTATGTTCTCAATGATAGTTTGATTTTCCTAAATAGATAAGAATAAAATAACTTTTTTGTTTACCCGTAAAGGCGGATACTATTGAGTACGATTCAGGATTTAGTGTCCGTTTAATGGCATCAAATGTTCATCGTTGCAAAAAAAAATTGATCTCCAAGATTGAAATAAAATTACATTTGCAAATTTTAAATGTCAAAGTTCGCCGATGTATTTAATTAACCACAGAAGGGAGTGAAATTTCAATTAGATGCGATACTCATGTTGCCGTAATTATAATCGAGAAGAATTTAGAAAAGATACGAAACATTGCAACAATGAATTGAATGTAGCAAATATGAATAATGATATTATAAATGCTGAATAAATGTGCTGGACGAAATTATTCAAGATTCGAAAAAATTGGTTTTAGAATTTAGCTATTTATTTAAAATACTAAATCTTTACAGGAATATGCACCGTGCACCCTTTCATTGACAAATTAATTTAATCTAATACCCTAATAATGCTTCAAAAGTTGATAAAAATTTTCCAGTAGGTTAAAAAATAAAATAAAAAAAGAGTTTTTTGCGTTGAAACCGTTTTCTTTGATTGTTTATTTTTCGAATACTTTCTCTAATTGATGTTTATTTAAGAAAATACTTTTTGTCGGTTTATTTGAGTGCGATTTGTAGCATCAAAATGTATTTATTTTATTTATTGGGAGCCATAGCCCTCGAAAAAATTATCGAAATTGTACTGAGTCAATTGAATTTGAAGTTATTTTTTCAATACGCTGCCATCCGGAAGGTTCTTCAAGTTCGTCATTTATCGCATGTTTAACTTGAAATGTTAATACTAGATGTACAAAAATCGGTATTGTCTTGGGGTCTTGATCTTTCACTTTTTACCAGATCAATTGATAGTCCTCAGACTAAGACTTTATTGTGCAAAACCAAGACTGAGACGAAGACTAAATGCTAGGAAATTGTAAAATTCTCGCAGTCTGTTTATACTTAAAATATTATACAATATTTAGCGTCGAATTTTTTTCTCTCGGTCTGAATATATGTGTTTGTCGTAAGATAGATTTTTGTAGGTAGACGGGCATGTCCATAGTAATTTTAATTTTTCCATAAATAATGATAAAAATTTCATACGTAAGACCTCGACTAAGACCCAGATTTGATTCTGCAATGTCAAAATCAAGACTTAATTGTATACCTACATAACCAACATTGAGGGCCGAACGCATATAAAAAGTTCCTATCATAAGTACCTACCTAATATCCTAAGACGATTCGTACGTTGCAAATACTTAAACGTATTATCGAATATCGATTAGAAATTATTTTTTCTGTTAGGTACTGTAGAACTGTTCCAACCAGTAATTACGTGCTTCTTGCGTTTTTACCGTTAGTACCTTATGTTCGTGCGTACCACATTTTGGGGTAAGAAATTCCCAAGTATGTCTTAAGTCGTAGTTAATACTCGAGTATCTTCGTTGCATTCGGTATTCGGTCCTGGCTGAACAGTTCCATGACAAAGACCACCACAATGGTTTAGTCTTGGTCTTGCGTTTAGGGATTGATTTTGAATGTCACCGGTGATAAAACTTCTCTCGCATATTTCACGTGGTCGTCTTCGTTTCACCTGGGTACGTCGATGCCACCCACTGGTTCCAGCTACTGTATACGTAAGCTTACGTCTGGCTATTTTTATGGATTTCTTGTTTTCTCCTCTTCGGAATGGAGTCTGAGCGGTAGAAGGTTGAAAGAGTTAGCAGCGACTGGTTAATTTATTTTCTCGTTTGTTAAACCCATCTTGCGGCCTAATTTCATTGTCGTCGGATAATATGCCTACCCGTGTCATAAGAATTATCACGTCATATACAACCGAATGATGCCGCAGCAGAGTCGTAATATTCGGTTGTGATAACTATTTCATCCGCGGAATATTCGACGAAAAATTATGGTTTTTTACGGGAGGGAAAAAACTACCTACGTGCAGAAGAATACGGTATCTCCTGTCGTGATCGTCGAATGGTGCCCTTTGATGTTAGTCGGATTCTGGGTAATACGCTCGCTGACGTAAACCGATAATAAAATTGTTCTATTTTTTACGTACAAAATACTTTTGAGAAAGTAGCTTCCCTAGGGTATATAAATAATCTGACGATTGTCGAATAAGAACTAGGACACGTTACACACTGTATACATTCAAAATATATTGATATGGATGAAAATTTTACGAACATTCTTCCTACATTCGAAAGTATAGTTATATTTTTGTTTTTATCAAATAAAATATCGCTCGCTCTTGTAAACCCGTGCCGTATAAACAGACAGAGTGGAAATTGGAAACGTGGTTGTAGTTGAATGCTTCCTTATAATTTATGGACTTATCGTGTTATAAAGTATCCACTGATTGAGTGTAACTTTTTAAGTGAACTGAAATTCACGCTAAGGAAGGATGAGTGCGATGTCCAGAATAAAAAAAGCAGTGAACTTAATTCTTTACTCATTCTGTAGGGAGAAGTGGGCTATTTTTTACAATAAGTATCAAGCTTGGAAAAAAAAAATTACAAAATGATCCAGATACGTGGTTCACACGTCGTATACGCAGGTAATCGACGCCTATTTATTATAGTAACTATTGCATTCGGTGCAACGGCGGAACTTGTGGAAAAGCACCGATTCTGTAAGTAGGACATAAAACAATGTTTGATGGAGGATCTTGTTAGAAGAAGATGATAGGTACTCGGTATGGTACTACACCCCATTCAATCTTAAGAATATATGTCCACCACTCGCAATACACGAGAAAAACAGCGCGATTCACCCATTTAAGCGAGACTGAACGCATATTTTTCAAATAGCATCAAGTGAAGTTTGTGCTCTGTTTTGTTGTTTTATGTAATTGCGCTGTGGCTTGTCTTAAAAAAATTTACCATCTTGTATTGAATAGAGTGCAAGATAGGCAGAATAATAACGAAGACTGACAAACACTATCGCTGTTGAACTTAAAGATATTATTATATCTCTTTCAATAACAAAGTTCTGGAGAAATTTTTTTAAATTTATATATCGGCTTCTGTTGTCTCAATAAATTGATGTGCTGTGCCCAATAAGCAGTCTGGTTTCTTACAGTTTTACAGCGTTCATTTTGGGACGTACCAGCTTTGTCCAAATAAGTGGTTGTCTTGTCCCCTTTATCCGGTGTCCCTAATAAGCGGTTTCCACTGTAGATCCAAACCTACACTACTTCTATTTGATTTATCGAATTTGTCTTCACTTCTACCTTGCAGAAAAAGTGGGTCAGATGTAGCATTTTACTGCTCTAAATTCGCAGGTCCAATGTAATTTCTTTGCGAGGTAGTATATTTTGCGTATTTTTAAAAGCATATCTCGCACGACCACATCTCGTCTCAAATTCTGAATCTCCATCTAATTTATAATTGATGATAACTTTTTGACATCTGATAGGAGTCCTTCTTGATATCTTGCTTTCTTCAATTTGTGGATTGTCACGTGGCACATTTTCTCTGTCTATAGCCTCCAGTTTTGTTTTAGCTACCTATATTATTTTCACTACAAGTTGTTTTCCCAAGTTCCTAAATCTTTCAGTTATATTGACCTACCTCATATTTTTCCAAAGGGGCAAAGAGGGCGATTGCCCCCATAACCTAATGTTTGTCTATTTACTTCTTTTAGCCGGTGTAATGGTGTGAGAAGCTTTTTCATAATCCACAAAACTTATCTACATTCCTTATTGCTGGTCGTAGTACATTAATTGCCCAGAGTTTCTTCAATCCTAAAATAATTTTCAGAAGTTCCACGTAGTATTGATTTAGAAGAAAAAAATTAATTTTTCTGTAATATGAAGAGAGCCACTTTACAGGTGAATTTTCGCTGAAATACTCGAATGCAAGATAGTTTTTATGCTACTGTGGAACCATGGGGCCGATTAGAGAAGGGTTAGCAGCCATGAATGCAGAAGTGTTAACTCGGGAAAATATCGATTCCTATTTGTAGAACACCTCGTATCTATAATGAGCTCGTGTTCGTCGCCCGTATTCCTGGCACGAAAAATGAATGAAACGATTCCAGTGAACCAGAAGACGTTGGGGTTAATCGTTATTAATTTTCTATTTTTCTCTTTCAAATATATTGTGTACACGTAGCCTACAGTCTCATAGGTTCTCCGGGGCGTGTGAATCTTAAAAATAAATGTTATATTTATAAACACGACTCGCGTAAACGAATATCCATGTCGAGCATGCTGCGAATGGATTAATATGACCAAGAAAAAAAAAAACTTCCCCGTGAACAACCAACAGTTCAACTAATATTATGTAAAAATGAGGATAACTTTTTATCCATTAGTCATATGCATAGTTGTTGTAGGTACCTTTCGTTTCATCGTACCCTTCGATATTTTATTGTCTTTGTTGTCCGGTGGATTAGTGTTCGTGCCACACAGAAACAGCATCTTCGCTACTCCTTCAATTGTCTAAACATATCCCATTTACTTAATGGATGTGATATAGTGAAAAAATAATATAATCCTACAGATTACCCTATATTGTTTCAGACCTAAAATGAAGCTAATAAAGCAATATTGATAATCGGTATTGAACTGAACTAAAATCTTTACATTTCTGCATAAGTCGTTTTAACGTGTTAATTTACATTTCGACTTGTAGACGAAGAATAAAAGAGAACTTTCAAATAATTTTCTTGGAATTTTCTTTTGTTGACGTTTTGTCGTCATATGAAGGTTTCTGTTGAGTATCCAAAATAGAAATCAAATATTTTATCTTTGGTAAGATAACCTGGAATATGTGTTGGCGAAGCTAGTGATAAATCGTTTTCTTACCATCTCTTCCATTTAAAAAATAAATAATCGGCTATTCTGACAGTAAGTAACAGTCTTCATTGTTTTTTCTCTTATTTCTAATCATAAAGAGTTTTCGCTGTCAATTAAGACCCGCGTTTCCAGACCGTGCTTGGGCAAAGGCTTCCTCCAGCCTTTTCCATGCTTTACTCTGCAGCTACTTAGTGACGAAGGGTAGAATTCAACTTGATGACTTCATTTCCGAATCTTTGAATTTGAGTAACTTATTTCCTGTCCTGTCCTATTAGACACCATTCAGTTATATGATTTTTCCACCTATTGTCATTCTTGCGCACTAGATGGCTGACCCTGGCCCATTTTTAGCTTCTTGAGAATTTTATTATATCTCTAAATCTTGTTCTCTTTTTTATTTTTGTCATTCTTACTCGTTTACTTCGTTTTACTTCTAGGATTTGACTTTTTAGAGCTGTTTACATTGTACTTGTAGGTATTTCACCAGCCTGGGGAATAGAACCATCGACCGATGGGAATACCTATCTCAATCGTCCCCATCACCAAAATACAACTACCGTATACACACAGCCATGGCACCAGATGGTGATGAGAGTTGACTCTGCCTATGTGATTCCCACACTACTCCCCCCCAGTATAGCAGTGTGCAGTACAGATCAATGGAGGTGGAGCTATTAATGGAAGGGCAGGTGTGTGTAAGGGAGTGATGGATGCCCCTTCCCAATACATCCTCGCATCGCACCTTGTACACCTACTGCCTCAATGCTAGTGCTCAACACCCTCACATTGTGAGGCGGAGAGGAGGCGTTCTAGGCAGCTGACTATTCCTCCGAGAGATGGTACTCCCCTCACCATCTCTCAGATCACGTCAAGGTCACCAATGTAGGTATTCCACCAGCCTGGGGAATAGAACCGTCAACCAACGGGAATACTTACCTCAATCGTCACTATCACCAAAATACGGCTACCTTATACACATGGCCACAACGCTGGGTGATGGTGATGAGAGTTGACTCCGCCTATGTGGTTGCTACAGTACTTAATATTTACTTTTAAATGTTTAGGTAAACAATGAGGTCTTGCATCGATAATATATGTTAAGCTACAAACAGCTCTTGAAAAAATCGTCGAAAAAAGCCAGCCCTAAAAATTCACAACGTATCTCCCTATATTCCAACGTGTAGTTGGTGCAAGCAAAACAAAAAAAGGCTCAGTCTTGACGTGAGCATCAAGTTACAATGAAAGACTACCTACGACTTTCAGATTAGGATTGTTCTGGTCAACCGCAGCCGCAAACTACTTTCATACACCAATCTTTAAAACATAGTTGTAGGCACGAAAAAGAATTTAAAAATTTCAACCACCGTTTTAAATTTTTACCAACTGAAAAAATTCAAGTTTACTGGCGGTTAAAACCATTTAGCCGGTTTTATGTGCTACGTGTAAACACGTTTTGTTGTTCCGAAATTAAAATTTTTGGCTGGACTTCACCACTGGAAAAATTACTAAATTTAGGTAAAAATTCTCTCGAAAAGATACAATTGTGATGGGAAATCGTGTGGTTTTCATCTCAGCAATTCGTTCTTTAATGGCTGTATTTTGGAATTACAGAGCATCGTTATCGTTTTAAACCTGTAATAAAAAAGTTTGTTATCCGCGTGTATGGAATGCAGTACCTCGTCCCGATACCTATGGGTATGCTGGTGAATACAGAACGCAAGCTAAATGAATTCACGCCTAAACCACTCATTCGTTTGTTAATTGAATTAAAATTTAAAAAAAAAGAAAAATAAAATTATCTTAGATGATACTTCCGGAAGCTGATGAATAATTGATTGCATATTTTTAGAAAATGACAAATAGATAATTCATTAAAAAAAGAGCTTTCGTCATTTTTGTGCACAATGCATCTTATGGTCGCGTCGCATTCTACTTCTTTGGATTGTCTATTGTTTGTTTCTATATTACGTGAGTGTAGTGATATCGAATCAATGACCGTCGTATAAAATCAGACCTGTAGCATTCACGTGAGCATTGCTGGATAGCTCGAACGTTTGCCAACCTTAGAAAAAATTTTTAAATTTACGTTTTCTCCAAATATTTCAGTGGGAGAAAAAATGGGAAATTTCTGTAGAAGACTGATTTTTTGCGGGGAAGAACACTTGTTTTAGCACTATTTTAAAGGATAAGGATACTACAGCTCCTAGTGGTCCGGAAAATTTTTTTGTTGCTCCACTCCCGAAAAGTTGTTAGTCTCACATCAAACCTTTTTGATTATTTGCTGATCGGATCTTCTTCCTTAAATCGGCCATCGGATGGGGGATGAGGTGAATATTTTGAAGATAGAGAAGGCGACACATTAAACTTGACCAAGACTTAGTCCCTGCAACCATTATGAGCAAAATTGGTTTTATGTCCCTTATTTAAGTGAAAAATGAAACAAACTAAAAGAATAAGTTGATAACGAACCAATAAATTTCGAAACATTATTGTGAATTCTTAATAGACAAAGTTTAAGATTTCTGAAATTTTAAATCATTGACTAGAATAGGTATGTTCAGAGAAGAACAGTGGTCTGCCTAACTCGGTAGCTATAGATTACATGATTGGCCTCACAACCATTGGGTCATAGCTATGAAACAAGCTGCCTTCAAATGCTCATTCCAAAATTTTGGTATTTTTGGTCTGGATTATTTGATACTTCCGCAGGTGAATCACATGATGGCAAAATTTATGTTGCATTGCATGAAATCTTTAGCCACCCAATCCCAATAAAAACCTTTATCTTATACGAAGTCATCAGACTAAAACCTCCAGACCTTGGCCAAAAAATTCAACAAAAACGTACAGTTGTGATAACTTTGCCTATGATTGATTGATAAACTCAAAACAATTAGAGTAAGTTCCAATCAACATTTAATGACTTCATTAACACCTTCTAATGTAACAGAGTACAGATTATACTAACAATTGTAGAATCACTTATTGAGCCCCTTAGCAGTTATTGGTTACAAGAAACTGTGTAACTAAAATAGTTACCAGAGATGGTTATTAAAAAATATGATCATTCAAAGGTTCTTCATGAAGTGATTTCATATTTCATTTACAATGATTAGATTAAAGACAAATTCGCATGTGGGTGAATACAAAGTAGTGTTGACAGATGGTCAGTGTAGGATGATGTCATAATTGACCAATGAGATGATTGATTATCTTCCTACTAATTTATGCGGGTTGGTCTATCTAATTCATCTAGAGGATTCAAGATAATTCTAAAAAGTGCTAGGTTCATTTCTAAAATGATTATTACTTCCTCTCTTTAATCATAATGTGTCAACTAATTTGGAAACTATTGAAGGTTACAGGTGTATATGTCAAGTACTGACACGAATCTGCGGGTGAGAGAGTTATATTGGCTGATGCAATAACATTCCAGAGTGGCGTCTACATTCTATTTACTACTTTTATCATCACACAGTGTATAGAGTGGATGATAGTTTATTGGTGTGATAATATATGAATATGAATGTTACTGAGTGAAAATATACCATTAAAACAGTAATTGATCCTATGGATTGCTTCAGAATTTGATTTTGAAGACAGTCTGTGGTATGCCAGATGGAATAACCTCGTGTCTCCACAACCAAATCACACCTAAAACTTCCCACAAGCAAAACATACGTAGATGACAAAATAACATAGAAGTCCAATTTAGTGTATTTTGCAGTGATGGATAGTTAGCCATGAAGTCGGATTTGTATCACCAAAACCTCGGTATTTTTGCCTTGTTTTTGAAATTAAAAGTTAGAATCAGGAATAGGCTATATGTTTGGATAATTTACCTCATCATTGAAACTACAGTTCTGAAAGAATTGTGATTCCCCTCTGATAGTTACCCTTAATACCTTCTTAGCTAGATATGATGTAAATGAAACATATCATGTTTGTAATTAATAACAGGCGTGTATTATGCATAAAATATACATGAATTAAAACATACCATTGGTGATGAGAATACAGTTGGTAAGTTGAAAACAAAATTATAAGATGGTATTATGAATTCAGGTTCGCATGTTGAAACAAAACTCAAGACATCGTTTGTGATATAAAACAGGAACATGTTTCAAAGACAGTAAAACAAAGAGTAATTTCTTCTACATTCTAATAAGTTAAAGTTAGCTATATCTTATCAGAATGTAGGGGAAATTATCTGCTTGATAAATTTGACTTCTTTCTTATCAAGATAAGAAAGATTGATGAGAAAGAGGAGAAGAGAAACTTATAGACGTTTGAAAAATTTTGAAATCTGATGAAAACCCACCATAGTAGGTTTTCATCTGGTGACTGTACTGAAATATTAAGTATACTACAAGCCGTAGTAGGAAGATGGCCGATGGGGGTAGTGGGTTGTTTATAAAAAGAAAAACAGGTATCTACATCCGCGCGGAAGAAGGATTCAAAATATTATCATATGATTTTTTGGGAAAATGACCCTCTGCGTTCTTGTGGAGTCGCCCTTGGTTTCATGTTACTGCATCAAATTCTCCCTGTAATTCGCTAGCATCTTGAGTCCTAAGAAAAAAAGTGACGTGAAATATGTATAGTTTACATTACATTGTGGATAAATCATAATTATGAAATCGAAGTTTTAAGGTGAGGCGAGAAAGGAAAATAAAGTGGTCGTATGTCAACAGTATGACACTGTTCACGTTTGCGCACCAGATCAGATCCTAAATGCATATGAACGCGGAGGCTGTGGAAAAAGAAATTAATCGACGCACAGATTGATGATTTAATGGAAATTGTCGGGGTAAAAGGCCGTAGAAAATGTATATACGAAAAAAAAAGTTATAAAATTGTATCGTGTACCGTATAATCTAAACGGAAATTGGACGTCACCCAATATGCGATGTATTAGACGCGAGAAATGAACTTTGTCTTCGAAAAAGACGCGAAGAATGTATATCTCGTGAAAGAAGTAGGACAGCTCCCGCATTTTTAAGTTGGTTTTCTATGAAAATCTACTGATTAATTTCGATGTCATGGAACGACCTATTCTGCGGGGAGGAGGTATAGTAACGTTTCTCGTTTCATAATTCAAGGAAAATTTTAGCACCAAAAACTCGAATTCATATTATACTGTACATATATTGATACACGTACTCGTTTAATTACTTGAGAGTACCCAGCGCTGCTAGACAGCAATAATTCACAAAGACTTGCATAAATGTGTCGGAATTATCCATTAAATAGATGCATTGATACAATATTATTTAAAAAGAAATGATTTCGAATTAGACTCAAATACATATGCGTATATCCTATATGTCTATAAAACTAGTCATGTGACAACGATACAGAGGTGGCTTTTATGCATGGTTGGGTGCCTATATAAGATAATTATTATGTATAATCCATTTTCTTGCCAACTCGATAAAGGTCGCAGTTTTTGTCCGATAGTTACGAAATTTAGTACGAACATTATTATTAAGGTAAAAATCCGACTTGTTGATTTTGATACGAATCGGTCGGACGAAATTTCCGGTGCTGTTATTTTTGTTTTTATTGGGGCTCAAATTATATTATAACTAGTGTCATTTATCAAGATTTTGGGTTCTTGTCAATTTTGGGGACCACCCACTATTTTTAAAGACTGGTTTTCTCACTATGAGAACCTTTTTCATTTATATGAATCCTCATGGCTCATATGCAAAAGAGAACTTCATTGCTATTTTTTGGCCCTAGTAGATTTTTCGAAAGGTCATCGAACATGCAAAATGCAAGTAGGGTTTGCATATATTGTAGAAACCTCGGTTTCCCGCTCGTATGAAAACCCATATTCAGCTCTGAAAGAGAAGAATTTTTAAGTTCGTTTTCTATGAAAATCTACTTATGAATTTCGGTCCGGTATTAGCCCCTAGGGGTGGAGGTGGGTACGTTTTTCGTTTCATGACTTCAGAAAAATGTTATCACCGTTCACTGAAATTCTTATATTCACATATATTCCATGTCACGAATTTTGGTACGAACATTAGTATACTAAGCCATCGATCAGACCTACTGATTTTGGTGTGGATCAGTACTTCCGGTACCGCCATTTTTATTTTTATTTTTGCTATAAAATGCTTAATTTTGAACTATTAGCTCAAAATTTGGAACATATATTTACTGTAATCTATTGTAACATGCTACCAATTATGGTGTGAATCGATCGGATGGTACTTACGAAACGTATATTTTTGTTTCGATTTTAAAAGTGGTAGTGGTTTTAAACAGTGTAATTTCAGGTCAACGTTACAAAATTTAATACAATCACTTTTTGAAAACTTACTTTTTCTGACGGAGCTGGTGCTGCGTTTGAGTTTTTATTCTTGATATTGACGAATAAAGAAAAAAATCAACAAAAACTAGTTCCTTATAGTACCCATAAAGGCAACGCAGCAAATACAAAGCAAAAATTTCGGTTGACAAAGAATTTCCCGGCCCATTTTGGTCAACATTATGAGACGATTCACGTCCACTTGTAGCGACCATCGGTACAGAAAAAACGGTATCCTAATTGCCGCGTTTGTGGCAGAACGAAGGAAATTCGAAGAAGTTTTTTACGGATACAGATTAAAGTCGTGGAAATTAAACGGTGATACTGTTACTAGCAATCCATTCACCATTTGTTTTTTTCAAAACACGAATAAAAATTATCGAAGAATTCAATCGCTCTGGCTCAGATTCCTTCTCATTATTTCCAACTGTCCGATCAGAAGAAAACAGATTTTAAGTTCCTCCTTCTAAGATCTACGAAAAATTGATGATTTCCTTTTATAGGTACTGTCTTCTGGCATCATTCCAACGCCCATATAATTTCGTGTAATTTAGGTATGTTGCAGGGATGAGCCAATCTTGGTCTGGCTTAGTCGGTCTTGGCCTGGATCTTGCAAAGTCAAGTCTTACCCTTGATTTTGCAACGCGTTGGTCTTACTTACATCGTTTGTACAGCCTAATTAATGTCTTGATTAGGCTTACCGTGTATTTTTTCTAAAATATATCAGAAGCTTATCACCAACAATTAGGGAGAAAAAAAATTTGAGCAAGTTTTGGTCTAGCTCAATCAATCGGTCTTGATCTCCCAAAGTTCAGTCTTATTTTTGATCTTGCATGGTCAAAATTTCAAAATTCAATAAATGGTCAATTGTAGACGATTCCCTGAACTTTTGCGTTGCAAAAAGTGTTTCAAAGTCCTTCAAATTAAGGTTTCACTTTTTCTTCAAATTTCCAATCAATGGAATTTTTTGAGAAATAACAAATCGGATGTCAATCCATTATGTACTTTCCAAATTGAAAGGGTTTGAAAATTTTCCATCTTCCATTTTTCAATATTTTAACGCGATTACTGCATGGAAAATTTTGTTCGGAATAATTTTCAAGAAAGTTTCTTTTGGGCGTTTGTTGTTTTAATATCATTTAGAAATTTGTTCCAATATTGTGGAGATACAGTTAATTCTTTAATTACACACAATTTAAAATAAGTACCCAATTGTCTTCTGTAAAAATACGTTCATATTGAACTCTAGAATTATATTAATTTGAAGTGATAAGTTTTATAAATTTTATTGTATTGAAAATTCTGTATGTGAAGCCTAAACACATGTTCCAGCTGATGTAGAACTCATGGTGCATTGTTCTTAAAATGTAAAATTTCTAAGAGGCAGATGAATCGAAAGAGTGTAACAGAGTTTTAAATAATTGTTATTTGTTTAAAAAAATTAAAAACTCATTTTCGCTATATTATTGTCTGTAGGTAATAAGAAGAGAACTCATATGATCGAGAAAGAAGCAGAGGATTCATTTTTTTTTTTGTTGACTGTGCAAATGCGGATATTAAAGAGACGAAAAAAAGAAATGACAAAACTGCTTTAAATAATCAAAATTTAGGGTACCTAGCAAAAATACATACATGATATCCAGTGGCATTTGTCTTTCTTTTTTTTTCAGTCGGTGGATTTTATTTTATACTTTCTCAAATCCGTTATTTTGCAAATTGCCCTCGTGTTTTTTCTTTTTTCTTAAGCATGAATTTTACGCTCAAAATTTTGAGGTGACGATAATCGTATGATGAACAAATCTTATACATTAAAGCAAATCTAGTCAAACTATGGGCCCACGTAGAAAGAAAATTTAAGGACATATGATATATGCTATGTAGTTTGATGATTTCTTGGGCGAATATTCCTAGAGCAGTAAGATGTTCTCGCATTCATGGTCTGCTCTTTAGTTTCACGTAGTACCTATCTCGTGAATGGGAAGGATAAGATGTTTGAATGATGGCGAGGAGTTACGATATTACCTTAATACCTTTTATTTTCGTCTACCAGAATGGAGCAAAACGACGAACTGCCATGCTGATATTCTCGTTATAGAATCTTATACATATAACACGGGTTGAAAATTTCAAAAGTTTATGACTATTAAAATGATAGTTGGCTGCGTCAATTACGATTTTCATTTGAAGACATGGAGTTTGCGAAATAGTTAATTTTTTTCCCCTTATTTTGCCTTTCTTTGTCAATTATTATTTCGTATTTCAATTTTGAAAGTTTTAATACGAAAAGTTCTGCTCTTTGTTAGCACCGTAGAGTACGGGTGGTGGCGGGAGTGAGGGGGCAGCGGTTGCTTGAAAAGTGGTTTTCTTAGCATCGGGGAATTTGAAGTCTCTGATGCTAGGGCAGCCATCTTCGCTTTCTCATTCGCTGCCCTCTCTGCCGTGAAGAAGAACTTCATCGGTTCCCTGGTCTTTGCGGGCTTTGACTCCGATTTCAGGAGTTCCAGAATCGGGGTCGGTTCCGGCAGTGACCGGGGAGGAGAGACTATGGGGGGAAGCAGAGTCGTTATCACCGCTGGACTTCGTCTACGGGAGGAGCTGTGTCCATGAGCAGCTCCTCCTCTATCCGATCCAGCTCCGTTTTTTGCTTGATTTTCCGCTGAGTTTGTGAGAGCTCAGCGATTCTTCGAGCAGTCTGGTAGGTGGCGGACTTCAGGATGGTATCAGTTGGCAGCGACATTAGAATAGGTTGTTGAGGAAAAAGGAACCAAAAATATTATTTCAGAAAACACATCCAAGATCTATGGCGGTTCTGAAGCAAGTGAATTTACTGCTGTTTTTAATTTACCATTACAGTTTCATTTCATTATTTTCACATCTTCTTATCAGTATGTAGGGAGGATAGCGCTTAAAATTCTAAGCCGTATGCAAGTTTTCCGGTTAAGTTCTGATTGGTTTAAGCAAAGTTATGCCTGAAATAAACTCATAGAATATATTTGTCGAATTATTATTACAAAAATAATCTCCGCTTGTGACGTTATAACATTGAGATTATCTTTGTGTTTAATGGTAAACGCACGTTGTGATGTTTATTTCCGTATCGCACGTGGATTTGTTTATTCCTGTTGTTTTCTTTTTGTTGGCATTCCTCGTTTGCTTATCTCCGGAGTTTCTTTTGTCTCACGGAGTTCCGATTTTTGTCGCATATTTTTTAGCGGGTTTTAACTTACGTAGTGGATATTCCTTTTTTGGAGTAAATTTTATTTTCTTCGCATTAGCCTCTCAGACATGTGAGAAGGGTGGGAATTTTTACGTTTTTTACTGCCAGGGGGCCTGCCTCTTTTTTGTGGACATAAGGGGGCTTCAGGATCAAATGTTTTAGTGGTAACTTTGTCCGAAAATCTTACCGACTTTTTTAATGTTTTCTGTTGTGAATCATTTGTTTTACTTTTTTCAACAGATTCTTCCGTATTTGTTTGGGAATCTGTCTGGATATTTTCTAGGTTCTCCCTTTGCAACCTTTTTATTCTTTTATCGTCACTTACCATGTATGCAGGCTTCAATCTGTCGATTGAAATTGTTCGAGGTTTGCCTGCAATGAGTATGACAAAGTTTTTCTCATCTCGTGATACTACTTTGTAAGGACCGGCGTATGGTTTCTCCAGCGCAGATCTCATTTTTCCGTCTCTAACAAATACGTGTGAAGTATTGGCCAAGTGTTTTAAGACGTAAATCTTGGGCTGGCCATGGCAAGCTGCCTGTTTTAGGAAATTGTTGGCATCATTTCTTATATTTTGTACCATGATTTCGGGGTTAACTTCCTTCGATTCTGTGAAGAAGTCCCCTGGAAGGCGTAGCTCTTTGCCAAACGCTAGTTGCGCTGCAGAGTGACCTGTATCCATTTGTAGGGCAGATTGAAGGCCTAAGAGGATGGTAGGGAGTACTTCTACCCATCTCTTTGTAACATGTGACATGATAGAAGCTTTGAGGGCTCTATGCCATCTCTCAATTTTGCCATTGGCTTGAGGATGGTAAGCTGTGGTATGACTATGTTGAACACCAAGCTTATTAGACAGCTCTTTAAAGAGCGAGCTCTCGAATTGGCAACCTTGGTCTGTAATTATGACTTCAGGTACGCCATACCTCGCAATCCTGGTATCGTATAACCTTGCAGCCACTGTAGGGGCTGTCATCTCATGTAGAGGGATTGCTTCTGTCCATCGTGTTTCCCTGTCTATTATCGTCAACAGATATCTGTGTCCTTGAGACGGTGGCAATGGGCCTACCAAGTCCATATGTATAGTTTTAACCTGCTCCGTTTGTTTGAAGGATTTGAGGGGTGAGCGAGTGTGTCTTCCTACTTTGGATTCTTGACAGTTCAGGCAGCTGTGAGCCCATTTGTTGCAGTCTGACTTCATTCGTGGCCATACTAACCTTGCCAAAATCATATTAGCACTACATTTTGGCCCAGCATGTGACAGATTATGTACACTGTTGAAAGCCAACTTGCGATATTTTATCGGTAGAAATGGCCTATTCTTACCTGTACTGATGTCACATGTTAATAAAACATTAGTACTAAAAATTTTTGGCTGTCTCAATTAGAGAGTAGTATCATCGTTCGATAACAACTCTTGCAATTCTGCATCCTTAAGCTGTGCTTTAGCTATTTCAACATAAGGCAATTGGACAGGAGCCGAGATAGCTTTGATTCTACTCACAGCATCAGCTGGAGTGTTAAGTTCTCCACTTATATACTGAATATCGGTAGTCAATTGACCAATATAGTCTAATTGTCGCGCTCTTCTCGGAGATGCCGGTTCTGATTTTTGTGTGAAGGCATATATTAGGGGTTTATGGTCAGTATACACAGAAAATCATCTACCCTCTAATTGGTGCCTGAAATGCTTCAACACAGCAAAAATTCCGAGCAATTCCCTATCGTACGTGCTATAGTTCTTTTCTGTCTTTGAGAGCTTCCTTGAGAAGAAAGCTAGCGGTAACTTTTTGTTGTCTTTGTCAAGTTGGTACAGGGTTGCACCAATAGCAAAATCAGATGCATCGGTACTTATGCATTACGGCAGACTTTCGGCTGGATGAGCCAATAGAGTTGCATTTGCCAGTGTATCTTTGATTTTCTCAAAGGCCTGTTCGACTTCTTCATTCCATTCGAGTGGAGTCTTGTCTTTCTTTTTACTTGTCTATTATTGCAAACAGCTTGTTTGTTCCACTGCTGCGTTTTTCATGCAACGTCTATAGAAGTTCACCATCCCCAAGAAATGCCTAAGTTCAGCGACATTTGAGGGTTTTGGGAAGTTCAATATTGACTCTACTTTGGTCTTCAAGGGGGAAATTCCTTTGGTCGAGACTTTGTAGCCGAGGAAGTCAATTTCAGTCTGTGCATATAAGCTTTTACCTACGTTGATAGTAAGGCCTACAGCGTGTATACGCTGTACGACGGCTCTTACATTCTCCTCGTGCTGTTGCTCACCACCTTTAGAGCATATGCCGATATCATCCAAGTATGCGTATGCAAACGGCAATTCCCTAAACAGTCCATTGATAAATCTCTGGAAAGTTTGTGCTGAGTTGCGAAGTCCAAACGGCATTCAAAGGTATTCGAATAATCTAAAGGGGGTTATAACCACTGTCTTTGGTACGTCCTAATCAGCCATAGGAATTTGGTGGAATGCCCAGTTGATATCAACTTTGGTGAACATCGTTTTACCCTTCATATTTGCATTGAAGTCCATTATATTGAGGACTGGGTAGCGATCAGGAACTGTTATGGCATTTAAGGCCCTGTAGTCTCCAACAATTTGCCACTCTCCATTTGCTTTTTTGGTCATGTGGATAGGGGAGCTCCATGATATTTTTGAGGGGCGACATACGCCCTCCTCAATGATGCGATGGAAATACTCCCATGCCGCTTTGAGTTTGTCAGGCAGTAACCTTCGTGCTCTAGCATGGCAAGGCTGTCCTTTAGTTTCTATGTAATGAACCGTATTGTGTTTGTTTGTAGGATGCCTGCAAATTGATGGTTGAGTGACTCCAGGATAGTCAGACAGGATCTGTAAGAGTTGTCCGTTGACTTTTGTACAGCTAGATATGTTTGTGTCCAGTCTGTAAGCATGCGTTTTGCCATCCACACAATTTTTAGTTTCACTATTGATCAGTTTCTGTTTTTTAGGTCAATGATCAGGCCATAATGTGCAAGGAAATCTGCACCCAGGATCGGGTTTGGAACATCAGCAACCGTGAAGGACCATGTCATATTTTCCTTAAGTCCGATGTCAACTTTGCTGGTCTCAAGTCCGTAGGCTGGAAGGTTTTGACCATTCACAGTACGGAGATAGTATTTCGGAGGAAGTACTTTTTGGTTTTTATTTACTGGCAATATACTCAAATCTGCACCTGAGTCTATGAAGTACCATCTCCTATTTGTCCTGTCCTTAACGAACAGGCGGCATGAGTGTTTTTCCAAGGGGTCTTTGGCCACATAGATGGCCCCTTGTTCTAGTTTGACGCCTCCTTGGTGTAGGATTTACCCCACCATTTGCCCCTATTGTTGCATTTGGTGGCCTCTGCACCAAACCTGTTATGGAAGAAACAACTCTTTTCATCCAAATTTTGAGACTGGTTTTTGGGAGATGATGTACGTGGGGGAGTTGAACTCTGACCCCTATTGTTGGAACTCGATCTTCGGTATTTGGGCTCAAAGTTGGGTAAGTTCTCCAGTCTCTGCAGATACTGCACTGACCACGGGCTTTGACCTGGTGTATTCGAGTGCGTTATCTGCTGATTTCGCAAGGAAATCCAAATCTGCGGAAGTATTTATCACGGTCGAACCTACGGCGGCTAGGCATTGCACAACACTTTGTGGAAGTTGTTTGCAAAATTGGTTGCCTATGACAGAAGGGGCTACTATATTGTCCGCCTTTTGTCTCAATTTTGCCATGAAGATTGAGGGTTTGTCATCCCCCATCTTCATACCACCCATCACATCATCAATAATTTCGTTCTTTTTTTTTCCGAATACATTTTTATCTTCTTGACAAACCAGGCATATTTATCATCTTCTGTCAAAGGGCATTCCATAATATCCGGAATGTGGCGGATTATCTATCGGGGCATGCTTCCACAGATGTGGAGATACCGCTGGTTCTACGTTATATTTTCCGTCTTGAACCTGCCTTCCAATAGAGTCAATCACAAGTCTACCTCATTGGGCAGAAATTCCGGTATCTCCATCCTCCATCTACAGAAGTTGGGGTTTTGCCCTGGCTGCAATTCCAAAAGTTGCATAATCTGTGCCAAAACTTTGGGTGTCAGCTGTGGCTGACTACTACCTCCCTGCAATGGTTGTTGGTTTTCCGTTGGTGGTGGGACCATTGCTGTGTCTTTCTGATGACAAGAATATTCCACAGAACTACTTCTTTCCTCGCTGGTCGAAGACACTGGCTCCTATGTTTGTAGGACGGGTGTTTTCGGGTCAGAACTTTGGCTTAAAGTTCGACCACTTCTCAACGTTTTAACTGCGAGTTCTTCTTTATTTATTGCAGTTCCCAGTCGTGCTAATTCTGGGTGTTGAGGGCCTTCTTTCATATTTCTTAAATTCGTGGAGTGTCGAGTCAAAGTTGGGGGGGGTTGGGGGATGAGTCCAACCTTCTTCCTCCAGGTCTACTGTCTGGTTTCTCCTTGTTTATATATTTTAAGGAGAAGGGTATAAATTCCCACTTCAGCAGACTCTACTTCAACAACCTAAAAAGGTGTCTTAGTCTGCAAAAAAATTTTTGTATTTGCCGAGCAAGCGAGTTTCTTGCCAGCGCACCACTCCGAATTTTTGTAATAGCGCAACGCGCCTCAAGACACCTCACGACGTAGCCAAAATCACGTCGGGGTCACTACTGTGGAATACCTTGTCGTGAGAGATATTCTCACCAGAAAGAAATTCTACAGAATTTAAGTGTGTTCAGCCACTTCGTACATAAGTACGGGTAAGCCAGAACCAGACCGAACACTGGCGATTTTAGAGCCGATTTGGGTGGTTTATATACGGCTTATTTACACGCACACAAACACACGTACGTTGGTGAGAATGGCCAGGTCGCATCATCCCCTATCGAGATAAGAGATGGCTGGCTGGTTTGTGTACAAATCGTGACATCATCTTATTGTGTCACGATTCGGTACTCGTACATTACCTGCAAGTACATACAGATAATTACGATCAAACGAGTTTTGTGTGTTTAACGTCACAAGGACGATTATTTGCCTGCCCTTTGGTGCGGCGACTGTCGTTGAGGGGTCCGTGCCCCTTTACCTCATACCAGTGAGTCCCCACATCTATCTTATCTCTCTTAAAATAAGAAGCTAAATTCTTGTTCCATTATCATTAGAGAATTACTGAACGGATTTTGATGCAGTTTGTCCAACTTATTTTGTTACCCCAAAGAAGGTTTAAAGCCGTTGTAAAAGTTTGTTCTTCCGCTGGGAGAAAAGTTGTGGATTTTAACTCGTTCAACGCCTTTAAAAAATTTTTAGACATTTTTTACCTCCTAAAACATTGTTATTAATGATGTTAACGAATTCCCAAAATTTCATATAGGTGTTATGGGATGATAAAATAGTTTGTGCCCTTGGTTGAGGTGTCTCAGCCAAGAACGATTTCGACGATAATTAAAAATGAACAATTTTGAATCATCTCGAAATGAGGAATTTTATTTGGGAAAATGGAAATAAAACTCACTAGGTTTTATATGCTATAAATCAAATAAAAGAAAGATCTTTAATTAGAGTTTTTTTTAAGTTTCGTGTCTTCTTCGTAAATGTCAATTTTTTCATTTTGTCCTCTTACAAACACTTTAATTAGGTATCTATACTTGCTGTTTCCGCCTTTGATCGAAGAATTATATCCCCTCCAACGAAAGCTTTTGAACTCTGATCGAATTCAAATTTCAAGCAGCCTGCCAGTAGTCTCAATAAAATAATGATGGTGACATTGTGGACGTGTTCTTGGCCGGAGCTGGTTTGCATGTCCGCCTTTTGACATGATGGCGAATGATCGTTCGATGCTTGGTTCAATGGTTAAACACTCGCCGTGACTCATTTTTAGTATTGATACGGCGACAAGAACACTGTCGGCTTCGATTTATCATTCGAACGTGAATTGAATCGCTTTTATTTTTCCGTACGAAAGTCCGTCGCCATTTAGGTCAAGCTCAAACAATATTTCACCCGTTTTTTAACCATTCTTGTCGCGCCACTGACTGCGGTTCTCTGCTCCTCCTGCCAGCAGTGCCCGCGAACGGCGACGCTTTAGCCAACTGTGGTGTGTGGAGTCGGAATTACCTTCTCGATACGTCGGCGATACGGTCAAAAGATAAGGTGACAAATGGTTTCACCGAGAAATGAAGAAAAATGGCCGCGTGTTCGGCTCTTTAAACGAAACGATACACGATAAATATTCTTACCATATGCAGTTTTGAATAATGTACCCACCGTGTATGAGATGTGATCTCCAGCAAATACGGCACTCGTCACACGTCCAAATGGTGTCGTCGGTGATGCTTCAGCTGTCGAAGAATGTCCGCATTGTTCGCATGAAGAAAGCGAGTCGCCAGTGAAAAGTTCGTTGAAAAACTGAAGTAAGGCACGTGCTAAATTGCATAATTATGTTTTCTGCAGTCTGAAATCTGTACACCAGTTGCAGTTCATTTTTCACTTCAGGTAGCTGCGTCTGAAGTTGGACGATGCGAAGTCCCGTCGTTTCCAAATTATTTTCGAGCTCGATCCCGTAGTAGTGGGAAAAAGTCCATTGTGGAATCTTCCCTAACATTCAACTTTTTCTGCCTTGTCGCTGCTTCATCTTTATCTTCTAATTGTACCTCATTTACCTGTGTGTAATTTTTGCGCTTTGGATTTTGCATTCTCTGGAAAAATTTTCGTCAACCAATCATTGTCATAATTTTTGACGTGATATTCGGTGACGTGAAGGCCGTAATTATATCATCGTGATTCGTGAAATTGTGTGTGAGATTTTCTTCCTGCAAGATGTTTTCGTAAACTTCATTCTGATAATACTTGACGGGCGAGTTGTATTGTGCATCAACATCAATATTCATCCTTGCGGGTGATGTTCTTAAATTTTTCAATTCTACATTTTAACGTCTTGAAGAAGTAAAAAGGGAATAAATAAGATTTCGTTAAAAATCTGTTTTTAAAAGATGAGCTTTTTTTTTTTTTGGCTTTTGCTTCATGCGAAATAAATATTATTTAGTTGCGGAAGGTTGGCTGCAGTATTGGTATATTTGAAAATCGTAGTAGTGAGTAGAATAAATATAAAAGTTTATAAAAATAGTGAGTAAGAAACAGAAGTCTAAAATCAAGCCAGCAATCAGGACCAAAAAACTTGCACCAAACTTTTAGAAATTTTTAACATTTTTCCAAGAGACTTTCATAAAATTCATTGAAGACAAAACGCTCAGGTGCTGATTTTGTAATAAAAATGCTAAAAAAGTAGTTAAAAAAGAAACATTAATCTAAAGATGAGAAAAATTTTGAAATGTCAAAGAAAAGTTGTTGTTTTTATGAATTTCCAACTACTAATGGCATGATGCCACCAAAAGTCAAATAACTTTAATATTAACTTATTAAATTTGACTTAGATTGTCCATAGCAAGTCAATTATCTGACTATATTCATAGTGGTAGGAATAAAAATAATTTCGAATTACATTCCTACATAATTTGATTAATCACTTATGTAATCAGAAAGTTGAAAAAAAAAAACATCAACAGGTGGTACTGTCAAAGACACTACTGGACGCCTCTTGAACCACTGATAGTGCTTGTAAAATTTCCAAGTCCAAACTTATGACGTCATTAACCCCTCCTGCAATCACTGAGATAATGCCCATCACCTTCCATTCTAACATATTCATATCAGTGTGCAATAAAACTGTACATTTATTTATTTATCTGTTTATTTTATTTATTTATTTATTTAGTTTTTGCAATTCTTGTCCATAAAGTAGACGATTATGTTCCCCTTTATGGTATATAAAATGGAAATTTTTAGAACAATGAATGATGTAAATTCTTTATGCATTGTTTTTTACATTATGCACTGTTAGTGTGGAATAACTCATTAATTGAGTTATAAAAAAAAGGGAACAGAATTCGAATAAGAGTTTAGACTTAACAATATTTATTGTAGAAGAGTACACGTAAGACTGACGAAAAAAATATGGCAATATATCGAGAGTACAGCTAATACTAACGGAGCAAGTAAAAACGTAGCAAAAACGAGAGATAAAGATAGATAAGTTAGGTGGCATATAGGTATCGGCGATATATCGATAAAAAGAGAATAAAGGAGTGAAGCTACGTGAACATTACTCCCCCCGGCTGAGGGAGTTTTCTTCCTCAGACGATATCAATTTCACAAGTCGAACAACAGATCGATTGTAGGTTCCCAACAATGTTTGGACAGCAACATTACGAACCAAACCTTCAGCATCAGGGAACACTGATATTACTCTTCCCATTAGCCAATTTAACACTGCTACATTATCTTCCTTGATAAGGACAATGTCGTTGATTTTGATGTTGGGCACTCGATTGTGCCATTTATTTCGGCACTGGAGTATATTCAAGTATGTTTTGCGCCATTCATGCCAAAATGACCAAATTATAGCTTGAGATGTAGCAAAACGAGTTTCTAAATTGATATTAGAATCAGCTTGTTTGATTGGAGTTGCAAGTAGATGAGTGCCAATCAAAAAATGTGCAGGAGAGAGCACAACAAATGTTTCATCACATTTGCTGCGATAACATAGTGGACGCGAATTCAAGATACTTTCTACTTGACAAAGTATAGTATGAAATTCTTCGTAGGTGAGCGTTTTGGTACGAGTAGCCTTGACAAGTAGTGATTTGCCAGATTTTATGGCAGATTCTCATAATCCACCTTGATAAGGCGTGCGAGATGTGATGAAATGCCAGTCGATACCTTCATCTGCAGCAAACTGGGTTAGTTTTGATTGTTCACGAAATAATTGATTACTGGCACCAACGAAGTTTTTTCCATTGTCGCTGTAGACATGTCGGGCAACAAGTCGACGTAGAGCTTCGAGAAATTTTTCTGATGACAAGTTGGACACAATATCAATATGGACTGCACGAGTGCTGAAACAGATGAAAAATGCAGCATACGATTTGTTGTGTTTGAGTGATCGATGGCCTAAACAGCGAACAGTGAATGGACCGCAGAAATCAATTCCAATATTGGCGAATGGTCGTGAAGGAGTAACACGATGTGTAGGTAATTGACCCATAATCTGAAAACCAGTATGAGCACGAAGTCGAATAAAAAAAATACAATTACGAATTACTTTTTTGATAGTATTATTGATACCGCCGACAAACCAATATTTATTTTCTAAATAAGAGTAAATTAAAGCTCTCGAGCAATGAAAATACTTTTCATGCAAATGTGTAACAAATAATCGAACAAAGTTACATTTAGAGTTTAGAATAATCAGATGTTTTTTATCAATAGGTAGTTGAGAATTTTTAAGTCGACTTCCAACTCTCATTATTTTTTTGTTATCCAAAAATGGGTTTAAAAATTTTAAACTACTTTTTTTACTTACGTTAGTTTTACTTAACAAGTAGTTTAACTCTTTAGAATAATAGTTACGTTGGGATAAACGAATGATGTAATTTAAAGCATGATTACGTTCAGTGGAGTTTAATTCAGTTGTTTCGTAGTAAATACTTGATTTTTGAGAGTTGTTGAAAAAGCGAAGGATGTAAGCAATTACATTAATGAGTTTGTTGTATGAAGAATAATTAGAAAAAATTGAGACATCTACTGTAGATATAAGTGAATAAGTTTTTGTGGTACGAATCTCTGGAAAGTTTTCTTTAATTTGAAAGTTTACGTTAATAAAATCTTCAAAATTTGACTTTAACCACTTAGGACCATTTAACCATAATGAGTTATCTAAAAATTTCATGACATCCATACCCCGGGTTGCGAGATCAGCATGGTTGGATTTAGTTTCTACGTAATTCCATTTATTTACAGATACAATTTTTAAAATTTTATCAACACGATTAGAGACATATGTTTTAAGTTGTTCGATGGGATGTCTTAACCAACTAAGTACAATACTAGAATCTGAGAAAGCAAAAATATTGTTAGTTTCAATTTCAAGGTTACGAGCGACACGATCAATCAGTTGGAATAACAATAAAGCAGCTTGTAATTCTAGTCTAGGTATTGTTAAAGCTTTAAGAGGAGCAATTTTATTTTTAGTACAAATAAAATTAACAGAATGCTGTGGAAATTCATCGATACAATTCAATACGATAGCGCAGTAGGCTTTGGGAGAGGCATCACAAAAACCAACGATCTGCCTAGATTTAATGTTATTTAAGTTAGTGTAACAACGAGGTATGCTAAAGTGTTTCAATAATAACAATTCACTTCGATATTCGGTAAATTTGGTTTGTAGATGATCGCTGACGGAGTCATCCCATTTCAAGCTTTCTCGCCACAAATCTTGTAAAATTATTTTTGCACGTACAGTTATGGGTGACAAAATACCAAGTACATCGAATATACGAGACACATCTGACAAAATAATACGTTTTGTCATGGTTTTAGGCAAAGGATTAATATTTAATGCAATACGAAATACATCTAGTTTAGGGTACCAAATTAGTACTAAAATATTAACGAATTTATCATCTTCAAAAGAACGGGATTCTATGTTTTCGATAATCGAGTTATTTATACAGTTCAAAAATTCAACCGAGTTACTTTGGTACTTACGCAACAGAAAACCAAATTTTAGTAATGTTGAGTGTAGAGTTCTTTGAAGTTCTGAAGCAGTTTCTACCAAGTTGGCACCAGTTATGAGGTCATCCATGTAGAAGTTGTTTTGAATGGCAATGGCAGCATGAGGGTTTGATTTTTCCACGGATCGAGCAACAATTTCAAGACACTTTGTAGGTAGGTACGAAGCAGGTGCAGTTTCATAAGTTACGGTACCAAGTTCAAAAGTCGATATGGGTTTGGTTGAATCTTGTCGCCACAAGATACATTGAAATTTACGATCATCTGGGTGTACCACAAATTGCCGGTACATTTTCTCGATGTCAGCGCAGAATGCAATTTTATGTACACGAAATTTAACAATTGTGTCGAAGAGTTTGGGCTGCAATGTTGGACCAACCATTAAATGATCATTGAGCGAAGTCCCAGACTGATCATTCGACGAAGCATTAAATACTACTCGATATTTGATAGTAGTACTAGTTAATTTTTGTACGATTTGGTGTGGAATGTAGTATTTCGGAATATGGATTTCAGCTGTGATGAGTCGTCTCATATGGCCCAGTTGTTCATACTCAGTCATAAAACTGACGTATTCTCGACGAATATCATGTGATGAAAAATGTTCGGATTTTTTCAGGATACCAATGGCTTTAGGGAACAAACCGCGTAGGCAATCGATGCTTGGCTTTATGGGGAGACAAACGACAAATCAACCGGTGTCATCACAAGTGTAGGTTTTTTCAAAATGGTTTTCGATCATTTGATGTTCAGTGATAACATCTTGGTCGGATGATTTGGCTATGTTAGTAGCCTCTTCAATTTCCCAAAACCTTTTGAGTTGAGCATCGACATCAATTTTAGTCGAACCACAATATGATTTTGAGGTTAGAAGCGAAGATTTTTCATTGTCACGTCCTGAAACGACGAAACTAAACTTTGTTTCTCAAAGGGCCAAATTTTCAATGAAGTAGCGTTTTTCTTCTACTAGGAATTCATAGTATTCGGCTCCAATCACAATGTCAACATTTGAGTGGGGGAGTTTGCATTTGGCAAGGGGAAGGTTAGCAAACTCATTTTTCAATTTCAGCATCATAGTAGTGTTGACCTTGTGTGGAATTTTGGGAATAACTTCCACACAAATTTCAAATTCAAATTTAGAGTGTCGAGAGCAAAGAGTTATTTTAGCCATCAAATCCAATACTTGAGTGGCACCATCAATTATACCTCCCAGGGAAGTGAGTTCATCCGATTTGAATGTTGGAATGTTGTTGGCCTGTACAAACAGTTGTGATACGAGGTTGGGTTGGGAGCAATTATCAAGAAGCAGACGAGCGAGAACATTTTTTTGACCAATCATAACAACAGCTGCTGCAGTTGGACGGAGGACAGGACTGACATCGAAGTTTTAGGCACACCTGAGGTAGAGTTAGTCGAAGGTGTTTGCAAAGTTGGTTGCAGCATTGTAGTCAGGGATTCAGTTTTAGTTGGCTGCTTTGTTACGATAGAAGCAGACCTTTCACGATGTAGTAGTTGGCTGTGGTTACCATTACATTTACCACAGTTTGAACGAGTGCACTCAGATACACCATGAAATGGGTTGAAGCATTTGATGCACAGTTTGTTCTTTTTGACAATTTCAAAACGATCCATAACAGATTTTGCCAAAAACACTTTACACTGATTAAGATAGTGTGACTGAGAGCAAACAACACAGACAATTTTACTGATAACAAACGATTTTTTGTCAACTCTCGATTTAGGTTTTTCAGATGAGGATCTTCTTACTGTTGCTCCGAATGAGCTATCAGCTTGGTTTTCTTCAACTGAGAACGAACGAATTTGGAGAAATTTGTTTAGGTCTTCATAGGTTGGAAAGGAATCACACGTTGAAATCGAATTTTCCCAGTCTCGAAGTGTTACTGGATCTAGGCACGAACTGACAACAAAGGTGATGTAACGAGAAAATTTCTCGTTAATCTTTTCACCTGCGATTTTTAACCCACGAATTAGTGAATGAGTTACATCCAGCAGCTTACGAATTTTGACTTCAGATTTAATTGGCTGTAGGTTTTTGAGGTCACGAAAATAGCAACGAACGATAGCTCTTTTGTTTTCATAGCGAGATAAAAAATGGGACCAAGCTTCTGGGTATGACGAATCTTTCAGCTCAAAATCTCTGACGATGTAGGATGCAGAACCAACGAGTGACTGCTTAAGGTAGTATAACTTTTGGACATTGGTGAGCTCAGAGTTTGAATGTACCAGGTTATTGAACAGGTTTTTGAAATTGTAGAAATTTTTCAATTCCCCATCAAACGTAGGTACATTGATTTTTTTAAGTTTTGGTTGACAAGAAGAGGGTGACAAAAACGAATGATTTAGATCAGATGCCTGAGATATTAACGATTCACGAGACCTTTCACTACTCAAGAGATGGTGAAATGTTTTAATTTTACCTTTGATAGTGGCACAACACTTACGATGTTCATCGGTCTCTTGGAGTAAAGTTACGATCATCTTTTCTTGGTCAGCAACAGTTTCATCCAGGAGGTCGATCATGTTGTTGGTAACATCTTCAAATTTATCTTTGAGAGGAAGGTAGTCTGTCTCCAGTTCAGCCTCTAGTTCCGAAAGAGTTTCGATGTCCATTGGGGTTTTTTTGACCAATTTGATAAGTTGGTCACAAACACGAACAATATTTAAACGAATTACACATCTCTGTTTCTTATAGGCTTCCATGTTTATGAGTTAGCGAATTTACGAATTTAGAATACCGATAAGAACAAGACTTGCAAAAAATGAAACATTAATTAAAAAAAAAAAATATTAATTGCCTGGATAATAGCATCTGGCTCAAGGGACCAAAAATGTTAGTGTGGAATAACTCATTAATTGAGTTATAAAAAAAAAGGGAACAGAATTCGAATAAGAGTTTAGACTTAACAATATTTATTGTAGAAGAGTACACGTAAGACTGATGAAAAAAATATGGCAATATATCGATAGTACAGCTAATACTAACGGAGCAAGTAAAAACGTAGCAAAAACGAGAGATAAAGATAGATAAGTTTGGTGGCATATAGGTATCGGCGATATATCGATAAAAAGAGAATAAAGGAGTGAAGCTACGTGAACAATGCACCATCTTGTACGCATACGTTTCTTTATACCTACTCAGAAGAAAAATTCTGTTTGCATAGGCTTGTGAGCGTGCCTTACTTTTTACACCATAAGGGATTTCTAAAGAAAAAAAAAAGTATCACTGCTGGAATTTAAACTCGGGTCTTACGTTATATTAATTGACTCGCGGATTATAGGAGAGTATTGCTACAGCATTTGATGATTCCGCTAATAAAAACAGTATATCCTAATTTTTTCTTGGTTTTACTTTTTTTTGGTTTCCTTAGAAAATGTTGCAAAAAATAATGTGTCACACACATGTATACATACAGTGGGTGGTTGGTATTGTGTGATTTGCATCACTCGCCTTCCGCTCATGGTATAAAAATCTCACTCGGATCAAAATCACTTACTTCATACTCTTGTATCACAAACATAAATATTATTAATCTATTACTGGAGAGGCTAATGACGTCATAATTTTGGTTGTTACATTTTTTCCATTACATTTTTTTTTGTCACTTTTTTTATGAGTTTTAAAAAAAGTTTTCCATCGAAAAGTGTTCAAGTGTTAATTGTTAGATTGAAAGTTTGCTCTCTCCGTAAGGTGGAATTGGAGGATGAAAAGACTGGAAAAAGTTAGTGGTCTATGTAATTTACTGTTTCTTGGTATAGAAAGTACTTTCTCTCCGTATTTTTTACTTACTGAATTTTGAAAAAAAGGCATGAATGTTTGGAATATTCTTCCCAAAGATCGTCTTTCTGGTTGTCACTTGGCAGAATTTTTATTTGAAGATTAATTATATAGTTATTTCTCTTGAAGATTATCAATGCCAAAAATTGACCGGTTTTTATAAATTCTAAAAAGTGACAACCATGAAGGCAACCATAGTAAAATTAGTGCAAAATACTAAATATGAATCGGAGACAAATTGAGCGATCGAAAAAGGGGTAGAGGAAGTTTTTTTCTTTACTCACTGAACTACACCCTTCAGGTTTGAAGTTAGGTCCTGCATTGACGTATTGACATCTGTCATTTTTGAAGTGTAAACATGGGTCACTGATTGTTCCTCTCAAATAAGGTGGCTGGATATTTTAGTTTGAATGAAATAATATATTATTATAAAAAATCATTATCTTCGGTTCTGATGAGCCAAATCAATTTGATGAGAGCTCGTTCGATAATGTGTATCGTCTCAAGTGTTTCAAGCCGTCGTACAACATTCTAACTCGATGAGATCTCAAAGTATTTCGAAAATCTGAGTTCAATTTCATCTGTTCCACCATAACTTCGGTCCAAATTTTAATTGCCAATTTTCAACATCTCCCCTTTTAAAAACAAGTTTTTTGCAACCCCCTGGACAGCTCGTGTGCGTCGATGCTTCATGAATATTTATACTTTATTAATGCCTCGACGTTATAAATTCTAGAAATTTTGCCATTTAATTGTTTTAAACTTGCCTTATATGATCTTTGGAAAGCTTTTTCTTTTATTTTCTCACTTTCACGGTCATGGCCTAAATTCACGATAAGATTTTAATAAATCGTACGTTAACTTATCAGGCGTTTTGAATCACCTTATAGTCTCGAAGTAATAAATAAATTTATATACAACCTTGAAAGAGTTTTCTTTCCAAAAAATTATATCGGTAATTAACGTGTCGTGAGCATCTGAATGTCGAATGGCCTTGGATTCTGCCTGTTTATCTGTGACACCACACCAAAATTCACAAACGTGTCCCATTTCAAAAAATATCGCTTTTCTGCGCGAGCCGAATACAATTGGGAGTATATTTGGTTGTTATCTGGTAATTCAACCCCCTTCATCATCACAACGGTTCCATCAATTTACAAGTTACCCTAATATCTGGCTTCTTTATCTGTATATTCCCATACTTTTCTACGGAACTACGTTTCAAAAAACAATCTGTCGTCGTTAATCAACCTCTCTAACTTTTTATCTATATCAGCCGAATCAATATTAGGTGCTAAATAAGATGTAGAATAAAATGTAGATTAATACTGTGCATGTAATTCATTTGCCTCTTCTATGGAATCGCGTCTGTCACCCGTATTCTAGAACGATACGTGAGTAAAGATCCGATTCTTGAGTTACGTTTTATCTGCTATAAGTATAGGATAAACCTGGTTAAGCCAGTACTTAAATCTAACTTACGTATAAGAAACGTTCTAGAGTACGGGTGTATGTATGTTGTTCGCCTCAACTCATGGTGTTCTGCCCAGAATAATAATTTTCATGCAATTGAAAGCGCGCTTTGTAGAATTGTTATAAAAATACATATATTTTTTTAGGCCCATCTTTTGAATAGAAAATGTTTTAGTCAGCCTTAAATATTTATGGATGGCTAAAAGTAAAAAGACACTTGACGAATTCGGTTCGCAAGTTATACTTAGGCTAATTGCTTCGCCGGAAATACCGCACAACTTTGACGCGCTACTCTACTTTTTTTACATTTCTGATTTCGGTTCTATCGTTAATTATATTCAGTTTTTTCACAGTTTATTCTCGGTATATTTGAAGAAAAAAACCTCGAATATGGCTTCTCTTTGTGAATATTTAAATACTTGTGGTATAAATTAATGAGCCTCCTTTTTTTTTATGTTTCCCTGAAATTTGCCTTTCGTTTTTTGGTATTTTTGTGAAATACGTTATTGTCTTAAAAAGATCGAGTCAATTATAGGAAAAATTGTCTGTTGGTTTCTGTAACATTTAATGTCACGTAAAAAATTTCATCGAAAAACTGAAGTGGGCTAAAATGCTGTGAAAAATATTCTTAATTCGCAGATAGACTTCGGAACAGTGCTAAAAGGATTGAGACTTCTTGAGAAATTAATAACTTATGGTCTTATCATCACCTTCCAGAATTCAAGAAGTTTATATTCAGTCATGTGGTTGAAAAAAGTATTTCTAATCAGTAGCCTCCTCTCCAAACTGCTTTCTTTTATGCCTACCATATTCTGGGCAAGTATTTTCTCTTTCACGAAAGAATCTGAAAAACTCCTCCTAGCTAAAATATGAAGAACACTAAATTTATAAACTGAACTTTTCATTTTGACTTACTGGTTCGTTTAAAATTAATTTAATCTGTAATCCACTGATTACGAAGCGATGAAAAAAAATAAAAATAAAATAATCCAAAATTAATTGGATTGGTTTTTTTTTTCTTTTCGTATGACTTTATGAAAAATTATGAAAATTACTTCTACTGAATTATCGAAAGTTCCGAATTCATTTCGACGTGTAACATCATAATTATATGAAAATAATTTTCTCATTTATTGTTTGGAAACAATATATGAAGTGTCATCCAATCAAGTGATTTCTCGAACTTTAGGAAGCTGGCATTGAAATTTATGCATCCTTTTTCCTTCATCTTCGATTTGGAGTTGAGGTGTGATAAAATCATGCGCGCAATCTGCTCAAACGTTTATCAACGTACGACTTTTTGTAGGTTCTAAAAATGAACGAAAAACTTATCCTGTGTGAATTCATGTGTAAATAAGATTTTTGTTTCAACTCATCGTTATCCAGTAATTAGAGAGTGCGTGAGAATTCGACTGATGGGCAAGGTCGCCAATGATCAGTGGTTTTAAATTAAGAAAAGAAACGAAGTCTTACGTGAGCAATATTTGATAAAACCGGCTAGGATCCCAGAAAACGATCAAGCTCAAATTGAAAAAATTATTTTGATTAAAATAATTTGCAAGTTCATTAAGCTCTGGCTCCTTTTTGTCTCATTTATCAATGATTAATTTTTTATGTACTCGTACCTACCTCGTTCGTAATTTTCATTCATGGGATTTATCAACTTGTTCAGTTACAATTTAATCGAAACAATCTGTTTATTCGATCACAATATTTGATTCAAACGTGGAAATGTGATTTTGTATTTAATTTCGAATCATTTTTCTTCTCTGATTGTATAGGTACTTAACTTGATAGTATTTGTAACAAATTTGTTTCGGAGTACATCTAGACCTATTAAGTAACTTGAAACTGACAACTTTACTCGAGTCGCCTTATTTGGCGGTTATCTTAGCAGCCTCTTATTGGTCACAGGTGCATTATCAATTTGAAAACAGTGAATAAAGACGAAAGAAACGAAAAACTGACAAATGTGTGCATAAAGTGTGTGATTACGAAAGTTATAGCAAATGTTTCAATTAGTTATGGAAATAAACAACCATGAAAAAAAAAAATAATAATAATATGAAAGGTACCGGTAGCGACCTATTTTCTTTTAATATTCAAATCAACCAAAAATCACACAAAACATTGTTACAAAAAGGGAGGAAATCCGGAAGAAATGAGAATCGAATGTGTTCGGCGCTTTTGAAATAGAAGGAAGGGAATATTTTGCGATAAAAATATTAAATAGGTGGGGAAAACTTTCTTTTAAATACGCGAGAATGCCGAACGTCAAATATTCGGTTGACTGAACAGAAAGCCGACGAATCGAATTCTCGAATGGACTTACATTCTTCTTTCAAAAATTTGGAAATAACGATGAACTGAAAGAGGAATTTCACTTTAGCTGTTGAACGGAAAAAAGCTGCTTTGAATTATAAATTCGATGAAGTTGAATACTTTTTGAGAAAACAAGGGTTTAGGGTGTGGGGTGTTGTAGTTTAATCTAAATTTACGAGCGCTTTCCTCTAATATTCTCTCTCGGTTCTTTCGTCCTTGCTCTTTATGTTTTACCTTTTCTCCTGCCCCAATTTCCATCCCTCTCCAATTGATTCCTTTGTCGTAAAATGTTGAAATTTGCTGTAAACGACGTTTGAACAGCCAACACTGGAGTCAGATGGCGCGCACCCTGGATTTTTCTGTGGACCTGGAGGAGGCTGAGAAGGATTTATGCAAAAGTTAAATTTCTGCCTTCGTTGAATCCCATTCGCGCCCTTTTCCCTGTCCATTATTTTTCGAGCGGAACGTACAAAAAATTGTTTTACATTTACCTCGCCCCTCCATTCTAAGCACAATCAAAGTTACTGGTGTTGATAAGAGTGAAAGATTAGGACATAATTTAAACTCCTTTTTTTCCCTTTTTTTTAAACTGTAGGCGGAGCTTTAGCTCCCCAAATCCCCCTCATGTAGGTACGCCACTGAGTGTCGGAGATCAACAGCAACATTTTCGATTTAATTCGATAAAATTTTGAACTAAATGAGTGCAAAGACAAATTTAGTTCTGTTCTATTGGACTAAACGGAACGTCAACACCAGGGATACCCAACTTTCTTCAGTTTGCACCCTCCTTGGAGGATCATAAATCTTTTACGTCCTCCCATAAAAAAAAAAATTAATTGAAAATTTCATTTTGAAATTAGGTATTGTTTTTATCAGGGACTGGGTAATTTCAATGTAAATTTGTAAACATCGTAAAATGAATAATATGTCATAAGAGGGCATTGATTTTTTGAAATTTCGTGGGATGCCTAGTATTCAGCAGCAAAGAGAGGAGTAGGATTTTGGGAAAAGTTATCTTTAATTGCGGATGGCAGTTAGCGAAAGTAGAGTGAACAAAAAAAATTTTTTTAGACAATTTTTCTGTATTTTTCAAAATTTTTATAAAACGCTGGAATTGCATGTCGTATTTTTTTTAATTTTGAAGGATACATATCTTCTTCTGGATCCACTCATGGAAAGGGGAGGATCCTTACTTAATTTTCTTGAAAAAAAAAAACACAAATAATTTTCCCATATGTGTTATAAGATGTGATAATTCAACTACTGCATAAATTTTAATTATTTTTATTAGCGCTCGTGTCCTCCTTAGGGGGTACGCTCCACAGGTTGGGAACCTTTGATCAACAGTGATTTAACGATGCTCAAAACAATTTTCAAAAAAAATCGATATTAAAAACTAAAAGAATAATCGTGTCTTCGATTTTATTCGCCTCAATCTGTTTATAAATGCCGGTGGCGGAAGTATGGAGTTCGTGACAGCCATCTCCTGAAATTTCTTGATTAGCTCCCAAACCTTCCAAAGATAATCTCCAGTTCGGTTGTTGCCGTAAAATATTCTGACAAACCCACCTGCCTTCAAAATTGCGCTCCGGATATGCCAGCGGTGGTCACCTTATTTCTATCTCATCGGTAGGCTACGAATATGAGTAATTAATGTAGGAGATATTCTTTTTATTTACTGCTTATAAATGTTCTTGAAAATATATTCCAAAATTTCCAGTTCGTATTTTCAGCTGATAACTGAATTGCAATCATAAATAATCCACTCAGAATATCAGGTTCTTTGGAAAACTCATTGTCACGATTTGGGGAGAGATGAGAGTAAAATTTAACGTACCTACTGCTAAAAAATGTTACGGTGTCCCGTGAGTTTTTATTTTGGAAAATTATTTACTGAACCACAACAAATTGTTGTGAAGATTTCCTGTCGATCAACTGTTTAATGAAGCTTGCTGGACTACTTGATATGTTCGACAGTCGAACCAGAAGAAAAGTTTTACGTCTCGTGCTGAAGCCAGTTGGGTTTTATTGATAAATTACACCGCATGTTGAAGTATTTACTTTTCGACGACGTATATTTTTCACTGATTACGTATTGAGGAGGTTATATGTTTGGTATGTCTAACTCTCCAGAACTAACGGAATTTCGTTCGCTCAGAACAAGTGTTTTATTTTATAGGTTTTAATGAAAGTAGGTTCAAAATGTTGCTGACCTTCCGGAGAATGTCCTATGCTATTCATATATGAAAATTAGAAAATTAGAAGGCTGTAATTGAAGAAAATGAGAATTCAAAGTTTGAAAAAATTATTGTCACAAATTTGGGCATATCCACCAATAAAAGCCACTCATTGAGATTAACTCAGTCAATTTTTTTTTTTTTGGATTTTTTTAATAAAGTTTATTTTTATTGTAATTTTGCCCAGTGAAATTTAGTACTTCATTAACTGTATTCTTTGTTGTTCTAGGTACATGCATTAATTTTTACTCTAATGAATTTCTGTTTAGGAAGAGGCTCCATTATTTTTTCTAAATGTTCGACTATATTTTGCCAGATATTATCAGCGAATTATGACGCGATGAATTTTCATAAACGCCACCATATTACCTGCGCTTCGTATGATGATATTAGAGTACCGATGCAGGATAAATGCATAAATTTGCAAATATAAAAAAAAACATGTGTTCGCTGCAAACGAAGCGAGTCCTCCAATTTGTTGTATTGACCAAACTCTACGCGATATACGAAAAATATTCGTAGTTACTAATTATGTTATAGGAATGGAGCTGAAACTACGTATATACATTAATGGGATATTTCTGTAGTCTCTATTTTATTCTCGTCCGTTATTGTACACTAAATTGTATTATTTCATGTGAACTTAGCGAAGCTACAAGTCGATAAAATATTTCGTATTTTGGTTTTTTGTGTGACGAAATAATGAATATTGTATGTGTGGACGTGAACATGATATTTGATTTTTCCGTTATTTCGTATGTATCTGTCTGTCACATGTTGGCATCATTGACGTGTTATATTTAGTGAAGAGCAGAAGTAAGGCCAAGACTAATGAAATGGATTCATTGGTCTTTGTTATGGTTTTTGTCCTACTCTTGCCTCTGCAGGTATTCTCTTAGTCTAGGTTTTGCACCGTCAGTTCTCTGTCTTAGTTTCAGGCTTACTTATTGATTTTTATATATATATTGATGGCTAAATTAAACTTAACCATTTATGTTCTTCCAAAGTATTTATGAATTCTATCAAATTATACTTCCAATAATCTTTTTTCAAACGTTGTGTTTGATCTTGGTCTTGCATAGTGGCGGCTAAAAGGTAACATGGCTTCAGAAGGAGCGGGAAAGGATACCAGAAGCACTGATGCTGGACTTTTTTAAAGGACCCCGAAGGGCCCAAATTTTGGGAAAAAAATAACAATCTCAAGTAAATGTTTAAAGAGAGTTCCAAGTCCGATCCATGGGGTGGTGTTTTGGTGTCAAATTCGCCAAGGCTTAAAACGAAGTACTAAAATACATGTTCTAGGATACAAAAAACTTTTGAAATTTATTTTAGCTCGCTCTGCTCGCAAAATTGTTTCCTCATTTTAAAATCAAGCAGCTGACACTAAAATGACTCGTCAGTTATTCCCCCTGGGGCCGAAATTTCTCTCTGAGGTCCTGAAGGGTAACATTGGTCGGAGGTGGCTTTTTATTTTGAGGCCCCAGCTTCGAGTCTTAAACTGAATTTTGTTAAAATCATAACTAGACCCGTTCTGTTGAAGGGACCCATGGCCTTTTATCCTCTAGACATTCCGTTAATAATCTACAATTTTTCCTTATTTAATTTTATTGAAACCTGTGCGGAGCGCCTCCTTTGACGATACTCGAGATGGACGATGCCCCACTTTTGTCCGCTGACCGTCACTGGTTTTGTATAGTAAATGTTGGTCTTGGTCTTGCAAAAATTGCAAAATTAAGACCAAAATCGATTTTTCTCACTACTTGTCATATCACAGCTTGGGCATTTTTTACGTCCTTTTTCGAGGTACCTGCGCAAACCTTAAATGAGCATTGCTGACGAATGATACACGGTCAAAAATTTCAATCTCTCGTCTGGAATTGCGATCTGAATCTCTGAAAGTCAAATTTTTATCTGGAAGACACGCAGTTTCAACGCTTAACCTTTCCGCTGCATGAATTACAAATAAGTTCGATATACGCGAGACTAACCGAATTATTTTTCTTTTCTAACTTCCTGCAGGGGTTGCGGTACGGTTTGATGTCGACGCGTTTACCGCCTTCTACCTACCTTTTTAATTAACCACGATATTTTACACCTGCGGTCGGGTGTACCTATAGGACAGACTCGTATTTCGATGATCGCTTACAAACGTTCATCCCGTCCGCTGCTCGTCGAATAAAAAAACAGAAACAAAAACGGAAAATCGAAGGCGGCCGCTGAAAATAATTATTTACTCGGCGTCGATGTGCGAACGATTTATCGGTTTTTGTGCGACTAATAAATTTTTGTGAAATTAACGTTCAGCGAAGGCGATCGATGCGTGGATGCACCGCAGTTCCCACGATAATTGATTTTTTTTTTTTTCCCAGCTTCTCCCCGTCGTTCCTATTTCGTTTTCTGCTGTTCGCGGTGACCCCCGTCTATATTCTTTATTGAAAGTTTTTTTTTGCCCTATTCAATGTACGTTCTAGTTGTGAGACGATAGTAGAATGACTGCGTCTTTGCCTGTTGGATGGTAAACGATCGCAATGTACTGCGTAAGTACATAAGAGGTGCAAAATCTTCGTTCGCCTCGTTCGCTCGGTAATAGGCCCGCGTGCTGGACCGAGGCCCGAGGAAGCCCGAGCAACTGGTTCACGACGCAGAGGCGAACCTCGGCAGTCAAGAAGCAATTAACATAGTCGTAATTTAATCGTAACCGAATCGTAATTAGACGACGCAAAAATACTAAATCGGTTGCAAATTGTTTATATTTTCTCTCCTTTGTTTGGGTTTATTCTCGTTAATCATCGTGCATCGTGTAGGCTCTTCAGCAAATGCAGTTTACTAGCCCCCCTCGTCTGCTAAATGCAAATACGAAGAAACTTGTTGTTATTAGCCACGTTCGATGTGGCGCAAAAGTTCTGCTCTCGAGTTCTATATGCTCTCGACAGGTTCTGTTAAAAGTTATAGAGGTCCGGTTTGTAACACGGGGAGTGAGCTTCAAAAATTAGGATTATCTTGGTGGTTATTGGGAGAAGTGTAATGAGAGTAAATTCAAACAGGAATGAAGTACGTACGCGTGATGTCATCATCGAGGCGAACATACGAGTTACAAAGTTGGTACATAAACGAATCTGTTTAGCCAGGTTACCGTATCCTGATATTATTTGATTACAGTTTGAAAATAAATGGGGTATCACAATTAGTATCTTAAGCCATAGCAGGAGCGAAGAAAAAAAGGATTGAGTAAAGCCCAATAATTCAGAAACAGTGAGTTTTCAGTTCAGTCCCACAGTTTTGGGTCTGTGGAATGACAAAAACTCAATGGATCATATATTTTGGAGATAAGTTTTTATAAACCTCAATTTCACTAGTTTGGAGAATAGAAGTTTTTTTGCGAGTTCTACTCTGACAATTAGAAGAGTCTACAGAGAACTACGTCTGCTCTTTCATAAAGTGCTGTGAATTCTACACTTTTTTTCAAATCGAACATAACAATTTATTTTCGAATTGAGGACTAATGTATGTCGTCTGAGAGAGAATCAACTAAAACCAAATCAAAGAAGAGGGGGACTATGAAAATTAAATTCTTTCAAGTCTCTGTTTGATTTGTAATTTGGTTGCCCTTAGTAATGGTCTTATGCAAAAGGTGGACCAAAAATTCTTTCAGGTAACTGTATAATCTGATAGTCGTAAACTTATTTCTTAAAAAAAAAAAAAAAATTTCCCCTGCAAAACTCTGTTTCATTATTTAGTTACCACAAAATAAACTTCTGGAAAAGACTCGGTCAATATGAACGAATTTTTTAATTACTCAGTATTTTGAAGAGTGAAATTATAAATTTTAAAATACAAATCGATTATTTGAACTTGCCTTCATTCGGCTTACATAGGTCATAGGCAATGAAAAGCGATTTAAAGGGTTTTTTTGGAAAATTTCTTCGTTGACTTGGCAAATTCTTCGGAAATAAATGTTTCCGTAACATTGAGGTATTCTGCCTCATTTCTTCACGAAGCGTGCACAAACTTCAACAATCAGCTAGGACCAATCAACGTGGACAAGTACTTTTAAAATTAAAAAAAAAAGTTCGTCGTTTCTATCGTAAGGTAACTACATCTTGGTAGGTAAAAGCTTAGAAATAGTAAGAAAACAAAGAAAAAAAAAAAAACTGAACTTTATTTTTACCCAGTATTTACCTGTAGAATATTTGATGTCGAAATAGATGGAAACTAGAAAGAGATTGTCGGGATTCGGTAGCCAGTAGTCTCTCAGAATGGATTTTTCAATCGCATGTAAGACCGCTATTTTAAGTTGTGAATGTAACGGCACTTGGTCTCGAACCCACAACCTTTCAATTGTAAGGCCAAGAAAGTAACCATTCAGCCAAAAAAACTCAGTTCGTTGTATGAGATTCATCCAAATTCAAATACAATATATTAAAGTCAGTTAGCTTCAGTATTTGCGTTTAATGTGAAAAAATGAGGCGGATACTGAATGCGAAAATATTACAAATGAAACTAATATTAGTAGGTAGTAAAGTGGAAGTTTTGCTTTTTTTACTGTGGAATTCTTTGAGTGTTTGTGACCTTTGTCCTTGAAACGGTATAATTTGATGAAGTACCGAAGTTAGTGATTTTAGTCAAACAAATTAAACTCATTGTCAGTACAGATCGCAATTTTTATCCGATAGTCTTGAAATTTGGTACATTTATTTGGATTTACTCGAGGACGAACTCTATTGTTTTCGATCCAGATCGGCCCTATGGTTCGTCTATTACATCCTATTATGTTTCATTTTTTGGACTTGAATAGTTTTGAAATGCGCGATTTTTAACCAATATCACAAAATTTGGCACACATTGAATATATTGTATTCCATCATTCTGAAAAATTTTGTTTCAATCTACTGAACGGTTCATGCCAAGAGGTAATTTGAAAAAATCCTCAATCATTGCTAAGAAAATGATATAAAGCTCATAGAAACCAAAGAAATTGGTCGAAAGCTGGCTTGCTTGTATTTAATTTTGCTAATCGATCATTTAATAATTTACATGCGTTTTGTATAACTTCACTGTAACACTTCATAATAAATTTTATCGACACTTCCCAAATACTTTTCATATTTTGACTTTTTTATTGTACCTACTTACTTATTTATTTATTTATTTATTTATTTATTTTTGTTTAAGAAAACAATCTACATTTTCTAGATTGGCCTGTTCGACTAGACTTTTTTCTTCTTTTAACACGATGGCCAGCACGAAATATGTCGGTACTGTGTTAATGTTGATCACAATTCCAGCGATTGGAACTACCAATCTTTTCGCCTTTTACATACCAATAGGTAGCAGCAATAAATATGAGAATTCTTGTGAATCTAAATACCTCGAAGTATATCGTCTGAGAAGAAATAATGACAGGAACGAGTATAAACTAATAAAGATGAACGTTTTGGAGCATCTGCTGCTCATAAATTTTTATCATTTATCGTTCGCAAATAGTTCGTCTAATAAAATGTAATTATTTTATTTTTCCAAAGGTTACACGAAAACAAAGCATAGACCTGTTGAAAATAACCGAAGTAATGATTTTTCACGTCGAGTAAATTTATTACTCGAATTTATTTCGAGATTTTCTTTGTTTTTTAATGCTTCTTGCCGTGCAGAGACATGATTTTTGAGTAGAAACTTCGTGTCTTCTTAAATGTAGTTTAAAAACTGAAATAAAAATTAAAAATTAATTGCCTTCACATATGACTGTGAAATGTTGCCGGAAAGATAAAAATTAGACCATCAGAGTAAACAAACCGTATAGTGTTCGTTTAAAGTTGGTATAGTTTCGGTCATTGAGATTCGTTAATCATTCTCCTTTAATTATAACCCGTAAATTATCGTTTATATGAATAGAAAAAAACCAGTTATATGTCTGATGTCATAAATCTTTGGGAACCAGAAAACGCCGATTGTGATTTTTCTCTCAACAAGGGAAAAACAGCGTTCTCTCAGTAACTTTCAAATCTTAAATCAAAAATTGGATTGTCGATTGATCCGCCTATCGCGAATTCCCAATTAAATACAAATTAATATTAATTTTAACCGATCGAGTGAAAAATAGAATTTTTTTCTTGACGTTTTTCTGTCATAATATGTAAAACAAAACCCTGCTTTCTTGTTTTAGAAATCGCAGTTTTCAAAACTAGCAGAATAGGCTTGAAATATCGAAACTGCTTTTCAACGTGTTGTCTGAGACTTGGAATCAAGACTAATATGGAAGAGATATGATTCAAAATTTCAAACTACTGAGGAAGTGACCGAGCACAGCATTTATTTGTAAATACAAGGCTGTAGAGAGGAAATTCGAACCCGGGAAGGAAAAATTTATAAGCCCCATTAAAAATTGAAAATTGTTTCTGTGTTCAGGTGCAGTATGTAGGACTTATTGTGGGATGGGTTTTACAATACTGGGAAAGCCAATTTCGCTAGTGGAGCGACCGAAAATAAATTTTTTAAGGATTTTTCAGAGAATTTTCCATGAAAATCTATTTATTTTTCTCTTTTTCTTGAGAATACCAGGCCCCTAAAAATCCCGCGCCCGAGGGAATCCCCCTTTCCACTCTCTCTTCAGGCCTGCACCCGTATTTTAAAATGATACTGGAAAATAAAGATTCCATGCTTAATTAATGTTTTATCTGTGGTTTCTGTGTATTAGTAGGTGAGATTTAATTCTAACTTAAATACAGAAACGTTCTAGAATACGAGTGGTAGACAACAAAAATTGACTTAATTATTTACAAATGTGTCCTGTCTCAAAGAAAAATCGACGATTTTCCCACCCTGTACTCCGCTATTTCCAGTTTCCTTAACTACGTTCGTGCAACAGGCACATTCTGCTTATACCAGTTGTGAAACTGATGGGTCAGATTTATGTAGAGAAGGGTGGACAAAAAATAATTTTTTGCCACAACCAACCGAAAAATACGTTGTGTAATGACCCTCAACTGAACCCAAAGTAACCAACTTCAATACGACACGAAAAAATATTTTTGGACGCATGCGTACTTTCGAGTTGACCATGGTTTTTTTTTGGAATTTTTTGACATTTACCTACAGAAACAGAGCCATTGAGTCGAGAGCAATTCTTCAAAAACAAAAAGAGTTCCGCATTTGTACCACTGCTAATGAAAGGGTACGAAATAAATCCAATAATGAAATAGAGATCTAGTTGTCTGAGCTCGTTTACCAAGGTTGAAAGAGAAAAAGAACCTATTTATAAGGAACCGTTGTATTTTGTTTCATATACGTTTATTTTTATTTTCCTTTGAATATACTTTTTGTGGAATACCTTGTTGTGAGAGATATTCTCACCAGAAGGAAATTCAACAGAATTTAAGCGTGCTCATTCCACAGAACTACTTCCTTCCTTGCTGGTCAAAAACATTGGCTCCTGTGTTTGTAGGACAGGTGTTTTTGGGTCAGAACTTTGGCTTAAAGTTCGACCACTTCTCAACGTTTTAACTACGAGTTCTTCTTTATTTATTGCAGTTCCCAGTCGTGCTAATTCTGGGTGTTGAGGGCCTTCTTCAGTTTTTGGTAAATTCGTAGAGTGTCGAGTTGAAGTCGGGGGGGTTGGGGGATGAGTCCAACCTTCTTCCTCCAGGTCTACTGTCTTGTTTCTCCTTGTTTATATATTTTAAGGAGAGGGGTATAAATTCCCACTTCAGCAGACTCTACTTCGACGACCTAAAAGGTGTCTTAGTCTAAAACAATTTTTAATTTGCTTAGCGAGCGAGTATCTCGCCAGAGCACCGCGCCAAATTTTTGTACAAGCGCAACGCGCCTAAGGACACCTCACGACGTAGCCAAACCACTGTGGAATACCTTGTTGTGAGAGATATTCTCACCAGAAGGAAATTCAACAGAATTTAAGCATGCTCAGCCACTTCGTACACAAGTACAGATAAGCCAAAACTAAGGTGAACACTGGCAGTTTTAGAGCCGATTCGGGTGGTTTATATACGGCTTATTTGCACGCACACAAACACATGTACGTAAGGTAATACGTACGTTGGTGAGGGTGGCCAGGTCGCATCATCCCCTATCATGATAAGAGATGGCTGGCCGGTTCGTGTACGGATTGTGACATTGTTTGGTGATGTCACGATTTGGTACTCGTACATTACCTGCATGTACTTGCAGGTAATTACGATCGAACGTATTTTGTGTGTAGTTTAACGTCACAAGGACGATTATTAGCCTGCCCTTTGGGGCGGCGACTGTCGTCGAGGGGTCCGAGCCCCCTTACCTCATACCGTTGAGTCCCCACACTTTTATCTAATTGATGTTTTTTAATTACCAATTTTGGTCAGCCGGATTATATAATGAAACACCTCAAATGTGGGCAACGTACTTAATCGTAGGCGGTTAGAAAAATCATTTTGGACCATGTATTTAATACAGTTTACCGATTGGGGATGTACGAATGAATTCGTCATCGGTATTAGACAATTAGAGTGTTCGGCTATTCGAGAAAGTAACGATGGTGCGTTCAGACTGCGACAATAAGCTTATAGCTTAAATGCTTGTCGCACAATTGACGTTAATTTATGAAAAAGCGAACAAGAAAATGGGATCCTCATAATTGGGATCAATTGAGTGCGCGAAATTTCCTGTGTGTTTGATAATAGCCGCCGACAATAACCACGGTTCTATATGTTTACGTACCATCGACATCAAGTCTTAATTATTCGAGAATTTCCAGCACACAATAATTAACGCGCCCTTTGCCCGGGGAACTATATTGTATAGTATTACGACGACTGAAACTAGAGCGAAATTAAGTACAATTTTTGTCGACAAGTGCAAATGGTAGCCTATCAGAATTTCGTCTCCTTTAGAGTTACAGGTTGGCTACAGTATGCCGACCTCGTATCACATATTTTATTTTTCTGTTATAATAAAATTTTTGTATTTTTGCAGTTTTGTAAACTGTAATTTGTGGTGGTGGATTGATGAACATTGTTTCCATGCTGGAAACTATTTATCAGTCATATTATCCTCCCATTTTAATGAATGGAGATTACGAAGGTCAAAATGACCATCGATTACTGCATAGGCGTATACATTATTTATTCGACATTTTAAATGGACGACCACTTTTCAGGAAGATTTAACCGAACCCGGCAATTGAGGGAAGAGCAAAGAAAACGCTTTTCGTTCTTTACATAATTTTACGATTAATGCGGTCAAGTATCGGACGATGACCAGCTGAACCAAGCAAAAGGTCGAACGAGTGAAATGAACAATAAAAAAAAAAAACCAACAACAACAACAACAATAAAAAACAACATGTATAAAGATTGCTGGAATGTTGAAAACTTAATTACGTCGGAGATTGATGTCTTCGAATGATTGAGGCATGCGGCGAGGAGAAAAAAGGTCGAAAACGCGTTTGCCTCGAAAAACTGATGAAATGAATAAATTTCACTTCTCAAGCGTGGCTTAATTGCTTTAAATATTTGTTATTCTACTTCTGTGTTCTTCCACTGAAATTACATTGCGATATTCGTGAAATTCGAGATTCCTTGCGTGTGATGAAACCTGAAGTAGGTACTTACTACCTAGATATAGGCTGTAGATGAAAATGGAACGGGTTAAATCGTCAGAAACCTTTGATTATGAATTTGTATAATGGACTTCGTAATCTTATCTAATTCAGTGTGTTGTTTTGGTATACCGATACACGAAGGTCTATTTTCAAATATTGACTTCTCTCATACCTTGATTAATACAAGTCGTGTTTTAATTGCAATTATCAGTGATTTTAATGAGTAAAAGCCGAACCTCGATCACAGTAGTCTTAGTTAGTCTTGTACATTCATGTCTTGGTCGTAGTTTTGATCATTATTACAAGATTTTCCGCTGTTTATGATGGCAAAATTAAACTTGAGAGTACTAACAAAGTGTAAGGTTTGAAAAAAGTGTCAGTATAACCAAGTGTGAGATTTACAAAAATGAACGCTCAACCTGTATCTGTGTATAAATATGTTTTAAGAAAACAACTCCTCGACTCATTTTATCAAGACTGATTTTTTTTTAATATTAATTCTTTATTTCATAAAACATTATAGAGCTGGAGTGGGGAATCGAATTGGCAACCTACAGATCTAATAGCGACGATGCTACCACACGGATACGACGCCGCCAATAGCTCCATGAAGGTGTGGGGTCTAAAGGTTCACATCCCCACAACCATTCCCCCCAGTGATGCAGCTACAATGCAGCATAACATCACTACAGTGGGTGGAGCTAGGCTTCTGCAAGGTGGTAATCACACAAACCCGCAGCACAGACTTATGTCATCATGGCTCAGTGTCACTCTGCTGGATGGAGTGCATGAACCAGTAGAGGTGCATATTCGCATCACATCAGGGTCATCATTTCTGTAGGTTGTTGGCATAGTGAATTGAATGAGCAACCGACAGATTTGAAAGCGACGACGCTACCACACTACTATGACGCCGCCAATAGCTTCATGAAAGTGCAGGGCCTAAAGGTTCAGGTCCCCACAATAGGATATCAGAAAAGATAACGCCAGATATTTAGTGAGACAAGGCCTTGAAAGGAGAAAAAAAGGTCCCAGTGAAACCCAGGGATGTCAAATCTTGGATCCTGCTGTTGCTTTGTCTCACTAACCAGCTAATGTTCTTAATATTTTGTGATGTAAAAAAATGTGTAATTGAAAAAAGAATCAGCGTTAGTCAAATGAGTTAGCGGAGTTGTTGTTTTAAACATATTCACACATCTACAGGGCGTGAGCATGCCCATGCTATTCTACAATGAAGGTGGTAGGTTGTGACAATTTTTATTTTACAGGGTCATTTAATTATGTACCTACAGAGTTTCATCTTTGGTCAAGTGAACCAATTTCAACAATTTTTTCCATATCCTGTGGATGTTCCAAACAAGCGTTGTCCATTGGTGGGACATGATTTTCTAAATGTGCTGTGTGCAGACCCAAAATGGAAGAAAAACAATAAATTATCTCGGTTAAAAGAGTCAGTGAAAAATATCACTAGCTCCGGTACTATATGTATTTTGGGTAATCCGTCCTAATTTTTCATCTTGTGTAGTCTCGGAGGTTCGTTCAATAATTTAAAATATAGCACTTAAATTCAAATCTTTTATTTAATTTTTCGTTTGATCTTCATTTTTTTGTTCATGTCCATGTAGTATGAATATAGACTTTTAAAATATTAATGTGGGTTTCTTGATTACCCAAATGACCTGTTTTTTCATTCGCCCAGTACTTCAATACTTGGAAACTTTCGGATTAGCGAAACATGAAAGCAAAGATACTCGTCCTCGAATAAATGACTTCTTTAGCTTGTTATTAGAAAATATTATTTTTAATCGAAATCCCTGTTCTTTATATAACCAATTTTCTTGTTTCATCAGTCAAATAAAAGAGCTAAGAATCGAATGCTTTGTAGTTTTTTTTTTGTTTTTTTTTTTTTTTTTTAATTCAATGCACATATTTTTACATCACATAAAGAGTTTCGTCGTTCGAGTTATAAAATTATGCAAAATATTTTCTTCAAAAGATTTTGTTTTTTAAGTAGGTTTTCTTTGAAAATCAACTTATTATTGTTGATCTCATAAAACGATCTGGAGTTAGGGGTAGGTACGTTATTCATTTCATAACCGAAGGATAATTTCTGCATGAAAAACTCAAGTCATGTAAGTATATATACTCGTATGTAAACCATTTTTATGTTACGGAAATTTTTGTCCGATATTCACTAACTTTGAAACGAACATTAATACTAAGCCAAGGAAACTACGAAAGAGATCAGGCTAAAATTTTCACGATACACCGTTCTCATGTATATGCAAGTTTCATAAAAGTTTAGTGACCATTAGTTAAACAGTTTTCCTTCAAATTTGGAAGAAAAAAATTTTTTGAAGAAAATTTTGTGTTCACGGTTTTGAAAAAACTACGAAAGGAATAGGGCTGAAATTTTCACGAAAGTTATTCTTTATGTAGGACTAGATCTAATAGGAGTTTTTTGCTTATTGGTTTAGAGGTTTCGGAGAAAAATGTAGATACAAAAATAAATTGCTGAAAAAAAGCAAGTCGACTGTATTGCTTGAAGTATATTTTTCTTATTTACGGGGTAAGGGACTAAGGGGTTATGAACGTCTTTTCTGTATTGCATTAACGCAGGTTTCATTTATATGTTTTTTTATTTTTTTTAAATATTCTAGATAAAAATTGGCAAACTGCATTTTCCAGCGAAGTTTTGCTACGTTATAGTTGTTTTCTTCTATTTTCGATTATAAATGAAAACTTAGAGAGAAGGTCGTTGGAATTTGTAGCAAAATAGCGACAAATAGACAACTTTTTTTATCGTTTGTTGCTTTTTATCGTATTGTTTTTCATCTCTTAAAAGTTGAAAATTCTGAAGAAAGTTTTTATTCTAATCTATTTAAGCTCTGATTAGGTTTCAAGTTTGTTGTTGTATTCGTGTCGTAACCTTTGCAGGTTTAATCTTTACTGTCGGTAGAATTTTTTTTGTTAAAATTTAAAAAATTTGAGACGCAAATAAAATTCCCAGACAAAAAATAATAGCCGTTCTTTTTTCCGAAATAGTTGTTGAAAGTCAAACCCGCTCGCTGGCTTCAACCGCAGCCTTGATTTTTTAATGCGATAAAATGATTTTAAAGATTTCGAATTTTTTGGTTGTTGACAATTAAAGGTTCAGGGAAGAAACAGCTATAGAGTTCGCATAAAAGTCAGTTTCGAGGTAAACGCTGCGTAAATTTCGAAAATGGGTACTTGTCAAGGCTCGAAAAACTTATTAATTTATTGGACATAATACTGGAAAGAAAAATGTTCGCACTACCGGATATGGGCGGGAGAAAAACATTTAATATTTAAAAACTCCAGCGTAACAAGGAACGCTAAAAAATTTAGGTTTCCTAACAAAAAAAAACAAAAAAAAAAAAAAAAAAAATCCACCGAAATATGAAAAGTATTTGGAAGAATAGTGGGTAAAAATTACGTTTAAAATGAAATGTCAAGGAAATTCATAATGAAGGGAAAGAGTGAAGTGTATTGCGAAGTTGTAAATAACGTAAGTAGCAATATTATTAAATGATTGCTTACCAAAATAAATAAAAGCAAGCCTGCTTTCGACCAGTTTCTTTGGTTCATCTAGACTATTTTCTTAGCAATAGTTAAAAATTTACCTACCCTTACTCTTAGTCTCAATACAAGATCAATTTTTATTTGTAGATTTTCTTCGAAAACCTATATAAAAAATTGTGGACTGAAAACGTTATTCTGTGGGTTCTGAGTTATGAGTTAATACAAGTAAGCTTTTAATCGACAAAGCGGATTTGAGAATAGAGTAGAATTTTCTTACTTGGTCTCTATGGACATTTGACAGTGTTGGGAAAATTGGTGGGAAGGTACATGACATATTATTTAGAAATTATAAAATTGGGCAGTATTTTAAAACGATATGTAAGTGAAAATCCAATACTTGAGTAATATTTTATCCGTGGTTTCCATGTATCACATTCCAAGTATTTTACTTGAGTAAACTGAACATCTAAGAATATGGCCTACTATGGATATTTATGATATACGCCCCGTTTCTAGGCCGAAATAGTGTTATGTAATTAAAAAAGGCAGATTGTCGATGTCAGTGACGTAAAATGTTTATTTCAAGTGCAAAAAGAACGATCGTGTTAATAAATAAGTTATTAAAGATTATTGTCGAGTTGCGAAGGACACTAGCTTTTACAGTTAGTACTTTTATGAAATGTTGCTGATAGGTGTGTTTCATGTGTTTCAAGTTCCTGTGAAATACAGGTACGTGTAAACCGTAACAAACTGTGTTTTTTCCTCAAACGATTTTATATATTTCTGCAAATTATTTTCGGTTACGAATTTAAAATAAAATTAAAGAAAATAACAAATTCTCGTATTATGGTGATAGGATGTCGAAAGTGTATAGGTACGCAAATAGTGAAAAAAACCAACTAAAATGTTCCCAAAAGTTCATGGATGTTTCCAATTGTAGAAACATTTATTCAAATTTCCTATAATTTTACAGTACCTCTGGAGGTACTCTAAATCTGTATTGCCATCGAACGACATTCTGTGTAAAAATTGTAAAGAATTCAGTCACGTCGAACACAGCTAATGCCTGTCTGTTGAAGCAGAATAAATTTTCTTATGCCCCCCAAAAATCATTGTTATGTGTTTGTAAAAGTTCATTAATTAGGTACATGTAATAAGTTAGCTTAAACACGAATTTTTAAAAAATACGCTTTTATAATTTGAAGAAGAAAACAATAGCGAAAGAGAAAATAAAATTTCTCACTTCTTTTTCCGAGACGGAAACAAACAAAAATTGAAAAAACACGTGATAAAAATGGATATAAGTGTATGTGTGCGTGTGTCGCAACACGTGAAAGCAGCGCTGTAGTTGGTCATCCGGTGTACTTCAACAAATTGAATGAGTAGAGTAAAAGTGTATAATAAAAACAAGCATTATTGTTCGATGTTTGTAACTTTTATATAGGCTGCTTACTATTTATTTTACTTTATGCGATGGATTGCTGATTGTAGATTTATTTTATTTATCCTACCTATTGATTTATTTTGTTTTTGTGGTTGTTTTTTTCAGGTAGGTAAGCGCTTACAATACAAAATCAAATTCGAATCGTCTGGAACAAATTCATTTTCACCAAACATCTTAATTCTCGCAAAACGTATATTAGGTGTATCGCTGGGAAAATTTATTTTCGAAGTAAGATTAATTTATTTTCCTTTTCTATTGATGCGTGTAATAAGATGAATCCAAAATGTTCGATTGGTCTACAATTTCCCGAGGAAAGATTTAAAAAAATTATGATATAATTTTAAACAGGTTTTCTCATAACTAGCGTATTGAAAACGTTCTCATGAAAATTCTCGTTACGCTTTTCGATTCATGACGAAATATGACTGTACTGGCGCCATTAACTCATATTCATATTTATAAAATACATATAAATATAAGAATAAATAATATATGTAGGTATATTGATATGTACGTGTAATTCTTAACGCGATACAAATGGCAGTTTTGGTCTGATAGTGTCGAAATTTAGGACACACATTAGTACTAAGTCAAGGACCAGACCTATTGATTTTGGTACGGATCGGCCGAACGGTACTTTCGGTACGTCCGTTTTGGTTCCGATTTTTATGGTTTAAAATGGCCTAAAAGTTGGTGATAGCATTAGTATTAAGACTGTACTGGACATACTAATTTTGCTTTTATAAAACCTTGCCTAGTGCTCTAGAAAAAAAAATGTTTTGGGAGATTTTCATTGAGATTCTCTTTTTATAAATTCGTTGAATATATAGTCTAGGCCGTTATTACCGAGAAATTTTTTATGTCATATGTATTAGTCTGCTTTATTTTTTTTTGTAGTGGATGGCATAGATATGAAATTATGTCACCTTCCCTACTCTTTACTAATCGACGTATTGTGTGAATTTTTATAATTTTTGCTAACGAGCGTTTCCTCGTTGACATCCAATACCCTACAGCTCTTCAAGCGTAAATTGAGTATCTTCAATCAAGATTTTATTCGTTATTATCGTTGATGCGATACTGGCCTATTTTTAAACAAAGGCCTCCTCTATAGGGTTTTATTGACTTCTGCTAAGCGTGATGTGATCCTATACTGCGAGTATGTTACTGATTGAATTAAGATGATTTCCTTATGCTGTTGCATTCTCTGCCTGCTTCTCACCCATATTATGCTCCTTGGCCACTTTTCTGTTACTGCTTTTGCCCTGTTCGGATTATCGTAACATAACACGTCTTTCTTTATTTTGCAAATTTTGCGGACCTACGTAAAGAATTCATTGGCCTCCGTCCTTCTCCTTTTGTTTATTGTATTCTGTTCATAATTTTTCTGAGTTCTTCTGATTCCATGAAAAGACCGCTCTGTTGACACTTAATTCTCTTCTTTTTTTTTTTTTTTTTTTTTTTTTTTCTAGTGAGGGCCAGTATTTAGCATCCATACGTAACAGATGTTCTCCTCGAGGATAGTTTTTTCAGATATGTACTAATGTTGCTTTTGAAAATTAATCACAGAGGCCAACAATTCTTCAGTGCGATAGTAATTCGTCAATATGTTTTTGTATTCTAACAGTTGATTTTACATGAAATTAGCTCCTTTAGATACATTTTATAGTTTCGCCATTTCAGCGCTTTCCCCTTCAGTTTAAGCTGCAATCGTGGCGCAATAGCTTACTGATTATTTTGGGTGAGTTTACCATTTTTTCAATTATTCCAGTCCTGCTCGTGAACAGTGAAATGAAAAATCTTCGAATACATTTTAGACCTTTGCTGGTTTCGATGAACATCAGTATACGTAATCGGTGATGTGAAATACAGTATGACTTTTTATAAAATTTGTCGTTGCTCCATCGCATAAAATTACAACACAACATTTCTTCACTTTTTCTTTTCGAGTAAATTTCGTAATAGCATACGTAGACAAAGGGAACTTTAAAATGTAGAAATTGTCGTGGAACATGGAATTCGCATTCAAAATTGCTAACTTGGCAACAATCAAGTGCGAGAAAAATTTAATTTGCGATACATACGACGAGAAAAACTACAAAAGGATTTTATAGCTAGTAACTGACCATAAACGCGTAATTGCGCGTACTTCAGAGTCTATAGTCTGAAAGATGCAATTATTTTATCGTCGATGAAGCGAATTTCTTTCAGCCAGTCTTCGATGTTTTGCATTTTAAACGTACACGGACATTCCCATAGGTACTCCATAAGTTTCTAATTGAAATATCAGTCAGTACTGGAAGAGAGAAATAATGAAAAATATCATAATAACATCGTCAGTAGGTATTCAACACACTGAAATGCTGGAAACCAAATGCATATAGAAAACGTGGCTTTCTTCGAAGAACTGGGATTCTATTAAAATGCCGCAGTCGATTACGTCATCTCGATGCAAATACAATAACGAAGTGATCGAGAAATTAAAAATATTTCCCAGACGACGGTATACGCCCGAGGAATTAAATGCAAAAATTATTAAATCGTTCGCGAGCGCCGTGACGACTGCAAAAACATGAACACGTATTCTCCTGGGTGTGCCCTGAGTGGAAAACTAGCAGTGGGCAGTGGTCAGCAAATCTCACTGGATTCAAACGAAACCGTTTCTCATCTTACGACATACATATAATCAAAATCGAAGGATTCCTATGATAGATCAATTGAAAAATATAAAAGAAGTGGCACTTCGGAGACTCAACACCAACAATGCCTGCGCCATATTTATGTTGTAAAGTAAATCAAGTATATGGTATTAGGCTTTTGTAGGAATACCTGGGATTTGAGGAGAGCTGGTAAGGCGATAATTAGGATAATCGTCAAACGATTGGCCGAATAATACCAGCAGGCCAGCGGCTGGTAATGGTGAGATTCAATCGCAACATATGGACAAAAATTAGTAAAAAATTACCCTAAGACGCGGAAAGACAACGACCCCTTTATCTGGTTTTGGAATCCTCAGAAATCATGTATTCTTGTATACCTTTTCTGTCGTTTGAGCATTGTAAGAAAACATTTTTAGACTATGTTGCTTGAAGTTTCTGAATTGAATGTCGTCTGGAAAAAATGTTATTCTATTCTTTTATTTTATTTTTTTTATACGAGGGCATTTCTAGCTTTCTTAGATTCTGTGTATTTTGATTGCTCAACGACTTAGTCATTTCGTAGTCTCATATGAACACAAATATTTGTTTTGAATAATCTCGAATTTTCTATCGTGTATATGAGATTATCATTTTCAAAACTTTTAAATCCTATACACATATAGCTACGTTGGTAATGGTGATTCTTTGGACTTTTTTTTTTTTTTTTTCTTCAAAATTTAGTAAAATGTATTTATTTTTATTTGAAATTTCCAGTAACGTCGTGCGCAAATTTCCTACTTTTATGATTTAAAGTGGACTATGTGGAAAAATATTGCTTCGCTAACCTCTTGAAAAAAATTTTTGACAATGTCTTTCCCTATAAAATCGTACACAAATATTTTTAAACATAGTTAGCATTCTAATGTAAATTTTGGTTGATAAAATTTTTTTCCAGATTTTGTGCAAGACTGGTGTAATTGTAGGTATGTAACTGCAGGTAACACTTCTCATATCTTGTATTTTGCCTACTTTTGTCTTAGAAGGAAATTCTCTACTTGAAACTTGAGTGGCCAAGGTATTGTATTTTAGTTCGAAGTTTAGTTTCAAAGAAATACTTAGTATTACATTCGACTTTTTTAATGTCGAAAATAAATTGTGTAAAGCTGAATATGTTCATGCTGATTTTTTTTTCTTTTTTTTTTAAATTTGCTTAGCTAGGTTTACCAGTTTTCGTCTACCCAGAAAATAAAGGTGTTTCGTTAAAATTATTGGCTACCAAATTGTGTATTTCTTGAATTATGTTGTCTCGCATTGCCGTAAATTTTCTTGATCGTAAAGTTCTTTTAATTTTTTTAAATACACTTCGTATTTTTCACTTTCCTTCATTCGATTAAGAATTGGTCAAAACAAGGCGAACGCGCATTCTTTTAAAAAAATTCGATTAACCGGAAATTGTTATCATGCGGTTTTGAACTGCGTGCGTATAGGTGTAGCCGGCTCGATGGAATGAACTGTCACGACCAATAATAACCGACCGATAATTTTGAGATCATTCGTACTGCATCATTATCTTCTACAAATGCTACCTTGAACGGTATGACTTACAGATATCGTAATGTGTTAGACCTGAAGCAATAATGTTAAAAAATCAAGTAGGAAAAAATGGCACAACTCAAATTAATCGCGAGTTTTAAAGTCTGACGTTCTCGAAAAGTCTGAAAATGTGAGAATGAAGCTTTTGCCAAACCAAAAAAGAACAAAAAACAATTTTCTTATACCATAAGGTAATGAAGCGGCTCAGCGCATAAGCAGTATGTGGCAATTATATTAGGTGTACTTTTTCTTACACCTTGACACCTTGATAGTAATCGTACGTAGAAATACGCTAGTGTTTGTTCGTTTCCAGTAGTATTTTAACTTTTTGCTGTCCTTGTGATTTGTCCTCGTATTTCCATGACACGAAATGACGTAAGGTTGTTGAAGAGAACTTTTTCGATATCTGTTGTGGGTATGAATGGACGATTCGCACATTCATATTTATAATTTAATCTATTCAAGTTGAGACATGAGGTTAATCGATGTATGTCCTAAATTTATGAGAAACATAAAAAATTCACGTCGTACAATGAATGAAGAAAATAAATAAAATTCAGTTAGACATGATATCGCTGGATGAAATTCGTACTTACCGTAAAAGAAAGTGTTTATTTTTCAGTCTTTTAAAAAATTCAACTCATTTAAATTAGTTTCAGCTACGTTTAATAGTTTCGATATGGATGTAAAATATTTAAAAAATATTGACGTGGCAAGGTTCTCTTAAAATTCTAAAATTCTAGCCCAACAATCTTTATACTTGAAAAGTTGATTTTTGAAAGTCATGAAGATTTCAGAATTCTGGTGCAGCATGCTTTACCCAAAGGATTTTTTTTCTCCTTTAAAAACCAGATAAAAGTTTCCATTATTTTTTATATTTAAAAAACGAAAATTAATCGGAGTACAGATTATTTTTTTCATAAGATTTTTATGGTTTTCAAAAAAAAAAAACTTCCAACAGAACTTGTGCTAGAATTTTAAAATTTTCTGGACTTTCGAAAAACTGCTTTTTCAATGGAGATTTCTGAGATGAAACTTTGAAACTCTGGAGAAGCTGTTTGCGTTAGAATTGCTAAAATTATATACTTACTTTTTAATCAGAAATATTTGACGCATCTATTTATATAAGCGTATTTAGAAATTCTGAAAAATTATGTAAGTTTTAGTTTTTGTTGTTATTCAGTTTCTTTCGACTTGAAACAAAAAAACGATTTTGATCCAGACTCAGAGTTTCACCGTGAAGAGGTTGTTATGATTGCAGTTTTTTCGTTGTTGTTGTTTTTTTAAAAATTCGGAGACCTGCTTGAAGTCCGATCGAGAAGTCGAATTTTAAAACTTATTTTCGGAACTTCGCTGGAGTTCGTTGAACAAAGAGAAGAATTTCTTGGTTAGATGCTGAAACAAATAAAACAAATGCTTCCGAAATATAGGTAGTTGAAAAATTAAATCGTTGAGTTATTCGAAGATGAAGAAATATTGAAAAATTTAATCATAGTTATAGAATTGCGAATGTACGTTTCAATTATGAAATTAAATCGAGAAAAAAAATTGGAAGCCTCTTTTTCCGAATTTTTAACTTTATTTTGAATGGCTGGCTGCTGTCGATATCTTTAAATATTTATTGATGTTTTGTGAGAGGCCGTCTTGTTAGATGACGATAGAGTAATTAATTCGATTACCTGAAACTCGTTTGAATCGCATTATATTCTTTTCCATAAGGAAATGTGCATTAACGATTTTACAAATCACTTCTGCAATTGAGCATGATAATCATAATTTGGTGGCTTATAGTTACGTAGGATCTTAGATCTGTTGAAAAAATTTGTTTTTTAAATTTTTTAATAAATGAAAATCAAGCTAAGGAGGTAGGTACAGTTTTTCAATTTGTTTACAACTGGCGATTGATGTAATTTAGTGGGTTTGTGAAATTTACCTTTATTATTTTTCTGTTTATTTCCTTGCGAATGTAATAAAAAATAATTTTTTTTTCTTTAAAATTATTTGGAACTGCGTCTGTTAATTAGGTTTCTAACAATGCATGTTACTATTTCGAAAAACATACATTCGTGAAAAATTCGAAAGAAAATTATTCGGACTTGTCGTTTCTTAAGGGGTCAAGAACAGGGTTCGTTCGTAACCATTTGAAAAAATTTCAAAGAGATACTGACTTGTTGCTGTTTAAAGCACTTCTCTTCATTCCTTTTCCTTCACCTGTTCTTCTTCTTACTTCTCGCTTTCGCTTTCCTCCGCGCTAATTCGTCTCGGTTTTCCCGAAGTTTGTTCCAAGTTTCTTACGTCTGAAAACTTTTTCTTTCGAAACGAAACGGAAATACAGTGAGTAGGTATTCCAGTAATCCGACGTACTTGTGTGTGTTGGCGCGTGTACTGGAGAATACATACTCGATCGTGTTGACCGGATTACATGAGGTCGTTTAATAATGATTGTTGGAATTTGGAAGCTGTGCATTCGAACTAGGTATCGTAGAGGAAAAAGAGTGTTTTTTTTCACCCTGTTTGCTTGCAAACGGTGTATTAAAATCGACCTCACGGCAGGGTTAGGGATGGCGATGATGAAAATTTTCCGGTTCATGAGAAAAAGAAAACGATTGGTACCATTTTCATATTTCGATTTAATTTTTTTTATGTATCGCCCAAAATTTGTGTTCACAGTTTTGAACAACGTACGTAAAGGACAGGGCTGAAGGGCTGAAGTTTTTCCGAGAGATAGTTTTCATATAGAAGCAGGTCTCAAAGAAGTTCGTTGCCAGTCGATTCAGTAGGTAGTTCTTATGAAAACTGGAAAACAAAAAATCCCTTGACAAGTCATTTTTCCAGCATTTTGAGAAAACGACAAAAGGAGTCGGGCTGAAATTTTCACGATCGATTTTCCTTGTGTCGGTGTGAGTATGATAAAAATTTGGTGCGTAGTGGTTTCCGATAAAACTGAAAAAGAAAAATTGCTGTAATAAATTTTGTGTTTACAGTTTTGAGAAAACTACAAAAAAGGTAGGGCTGAAGTTTTCGCGAAATGTATTCTTTCTTTGGGACTAGTAGGTCTTATCGGAGTTTAGTGTCTAGTTGTTTCGTAGTTTCTGTAATATCTGGAAATCAAAAAGTTACTGAAAAATTGGTTTTTAGTTATAAATCACGGATAGATCGATATTTTTCTTAAAGATATCGATTACTATCGATAGTTTTTATTAATTTTTTTAATTACATATTTAGAAATTTGGAATTCTGATTTTATTTTATTTGCATACTGGGTTTTCTAGCGAAGTATTGCTGCGCTAGTTTTTTCACTTCATTTTATTTTACTCGAAAAAAAAAAATTAATTACATCGCGTATAAGGCGCGAGATTCCCACATTTTTCGAATGATTCGAGCGTATCAGATTTCATTAACTGATAACGTTTTTTTTTCCACTTTGACATTCATTGCTGTAGAATTAAAGAAATTACTTCGGATTGTTGGTACGGATAGCAAAGTTGTTTGTTTTATGGCTGCGAAGTATTTTTGTGTTCTTTGAAAAATTCAATTTATTTGGTCTGGTTAATGATGAGCAAGAGCTAGGGTAAGATAAAGCCATGATCAGGTCCATGGTAGTCTTGATCTTGGTTTTGTAATACCATGTATTCGTCTCAGTCTCGATCTTGCTTATGGAATTTTTACTATTATTGATGGCTACTTTAAACTTAATATTCATGTTCTTCCGAAATATATGAGAATCTTATATTTCTCTAAAATGAGCAAAAAGAAAAAAGCTAAACGCCAAATGTTGCAAATTGTTGAAGGGAAGAGTTGGGAACGTTTTACTGATTGTTCATTTTTTTTCTCAAGTTTTATGTTTGATTTTGCATGATTGAATCTTAATCTTGATCTTGGTCCGGAAAGTTCGAGTATACAGTTCGGTATATTTGTTTCGGTCTTGCATAGTTGGTATTACTCTTGGTCTTACGACTATTCACGTGTGGTATTGGCGTCGTTCTCGCATATTTTGACTTGGTCTTGATTTTACAGAAAGTGAAAAACCAAAACCACAAAAATAAAATAGTAAGACCAAGTTTAATTTTATTCATCCGAGGTCTCGGTGTTCTAACTCCAAATGTATACCTATGTATATATCATGTGAAATTTTTTGTTTGACTTACATGAGAAACTCGGATTCACTAATGGTGACCGATTTGAATTAAATGTCTACAAAATCAACTAATCAAGAAACTATTTACTTAATGCTGTTTACGAAGCAGTATGTGTTACTCAGTTTTCAATCAGTGAAAGTTTTATGTTTGTGTTAAAAATATTTTTAATTCGATTTTTCAAAATTTTTTTCTCGTTTTTTGTTAATTAATTCGATAAATGTGGAAATTCGAACAGTTTCCTTCGCAGTCTGTCTTCTCTCTCTTTACAAAAATAAAAAATAAAAAAGAACGAAGTTATTATGGTCTAAAATTACTGCCTAACTCTTATCTCAAAAATGTACGGATCTGTAACAGATATTGTACGTCAACCATTCGAATAAATGAATTTCTATTTATATTGAAAATGTCGAGGTTAAAACTTCAATATTTTGTCGATTAAGCAGATTAGAAATGTCTGATCAAATATTAGGATTTACTTTTTTGATTCGAAGTAACGAGCAGTATATCAATTCATTAAATTGGCTGTTAACAACTTTTTCTCCTTTTTTTTCCTTCTAGCTTTAAATAACGCGGGAAGAGACTCGTTTATTTGGTACAGAAGACTGGCAGTGCCATGAAATTCTTAAGTGACCTATTTATAACGATAATGTTGAAAAATGTAGTATTAATGTAGGTACGTGTCTAAGTTCAGCGAACTCAAAAATCTATCCGTTTTGCTGCCAAAATAGAAACTGAGAATTTTCCAGTCAATTGTATTCGTGAAATGACATTCCATTGATTATTTCTGTAGACTACGAATAAACGTTTTGGAATTTCATCAGAAATTCATCTGACATATTATTAGCGATTTCGATAAAATGTTAACCATAATGAAGTTACTTGAAACATTACAATCGTATTCGTAAGATTCGCTGCAAAATTCTAGCGCCTTGAGTTTTGAATTTTATGGTCACAATTTGTCCGGTGACGCTTGAATCAACCTTGCATTTTCAGAACATTACTCATCGTTGCCACCTCAATATATTTCTTTAAATTTTTTATCATTGTTTCAGTTTTATAATTTCGGTTTTTAGAATATCCTAATTTTGGTGTTTTATTTGCTATATATTCTGTTAATGGTTTTTCGGCAAATATATTTTCGTAGATTTAGCTGTAAATTTGCGAATTTTTTCTGACTCGCGAGAAGGAAATAGATTAACTAAGTACGAAAGGTATAATCAAAAAGTATAATCATGGAACGTTAGGGTACATTTAAATCGGCTAGCAATATTCTTTAATTGGGTCCGCACTTTCGATTGGTAAATTAATAAATAAAGTAGGTATAGTGCGTTTTCCCCATAGCGGGTTGCAGACCATTCTCCTAATTTTTATGTGATAAACATTATAATCCTACGTTGAAAATACACCTATGGTCCAGAGAAGATAGAAATCTTATTCTGGAAAATTTCCATAGTTTGTTTTTCCCACTAATGTTTAGTGATGAGCTTCCTAAATAACATACTGAAAGTCTCGAACTCCACCTCTCTTCCTACAATGTGAATTATGGAAAAAGTGCCCCCAAATCAGTTTTTTACAATTTTCTCGAGACACATTGACTATAACGAGAGAATAATTCAGTTGAAAAATGTTTATCATTATATTGGCAATAAAAAAAGGTTCTTATCATTTTTTGTATATGATGCTTTCCGATTCTAAAAAGTGAACCTGAAAAATACGACTTTTCGTACTGGGTATTAGAAGCTAAATTCCAGAAAATCTGAATTTTACCAGCTAAAACGTGATACAAAATTTGCGATAACTGTAAAACTGTTGATCCCACAGACTTGCGGTTGATTTCATTTGATTCAGCGCTAAAATATACGTAGGATGTAATATGTTTTGTTGTTCCAGCCGAAAATTTCAGCTTCCTTTTTCTCATTTTTGACGTTGTCACATAAAAATCAGGCGTGCAGAGGATACCATCACACCATACACAAAATAAAAGGCCTTATTGATAAAGAAGTATCCGTTGCTTTGTACTGGTGGGAAACACAAGTCCAACAAATCTTTCGTATTTGGAATTTTTTCTTTTTCTTTCCGAAGAAAAATGATGTAGATTGATTTCCGCAGAAACATTGTTTGGTACGTTCGTAAACACGAACGAACTTACCCTTCCGATAACCAACGACCCTTTCACATGACGTGTTTAATTGCGACTATTTGTAAGGAGGATGGTCATGCAATTTGCAATGCATACGCTGAAAAGTGAAAATACGACGAGTTTCGATAAGTAGGTAGTTTCTGAGAATACTTTCTGCGTGATCAGCGCCATAGCCTGGAGGAAAATGAGGGCATTTCCTACCTGGTCATTGCATTTGCCTCCCCTACGAATTTTTCAAAAAAAAATTTTGCCATCGAAGCGAGTAAAAAATTTTTTAGGTAGATATCTGCATTTAGGCTGGCATTCCAAAAAAATCTGTTTACCCCTCCTGAAATAATAACATGGTTACGGGCCTGTGCATGACATAACTGTGACGTAGCGAAATGATTTTCTGATTCCAGAATTAGATAAATACCATTATTTCCCAAAATTTTGTCGTAATTTTTTTTTTTTTTTTTGAAATTCAATTTTCGGGATGTCTAGGTACATGTTTGATTAAATTTTTTATTCCCCCCTTTATTCCTCGAAATTCAATTAGAAATAAATAGAGATTGTTTCAAATTTATATTGCCTATCTTCGGTATTGATTCGATTTAACCAAACCTCACTCGTTCCCCGATTTTATTTTCGTTTTTTTCTTATTTTTCGGCTAAATCGACTTCGTACTTCTGATTCAAAACGGTCTATAAGTTGGCGTTTCCGGATTGTTGCCTCTTTCATTCTTGAGCCGATTCATTTTCTTATAATAATAGGATTGATGAAAATTTTTCTGATTTCTATTCGAAAAACCTTGAACGTTTTTTCGTACTTTTATAGACTTCTTACTTTCGTACGAACTAACCACTATGCTTTTTTTTTTCAAAATAATTTTTTGTTCTACGGTTTCAAATGAGCAAAGATTAATTTCGCTTTGTCTTTTCTTTTTCGCGGTGAGTGACTAATGCGTATGAAAAGGTTTAATCTTACCTGCGTAAGTTCTAAGTGGCGTCGGAGTTATATTTTTCGCACTTTCTCCAACTCGAACGTCATAATTGTTGTAGAAATTGTGAACCAAGCACTATAGGTTTTTGCAGTGAATTAATTTCACGCTTTGATGACAAATTTGCTGTCGCCGAAAGTGAAACGCGTCGACGTTGACGCATAAAAAAATGTAAACCGTTGATTACTCGCCGAGCTGCCCTTTCTTCGAATATCAGCTGAAGCGGCCAACCCGTACATTATGGTTGGAAAGCTTCTTCTTTACCACTTCGCGAAGGTGAGTGCTTGTGTGTTGTGTTTGATTGGCGAAGTGACTCGTTTTCATAATGGAGGGAAACAGAAATCAACGGTTGTTCGAGAAACAAGACATGTGCTACTGAAAGTGGTTGAACGGTTGAATGTTCTTTCACAACTTCCTGAACTCGATGCGTTGTCGGCAGAATTCACCTTCACCCACTGTCTCCTCATCTGTATTCTGGACTTGGCACTTTGTGCCTCGTCAAAAGCTGGGCGCTTCGGGCTCCTCGACTTGGTGTCTTTTCATCCCTAGGTCCCCAGCCTCTACCGAATCCGAACTCGTCACTCACCATCTTCTCGTTGAATCAATTTTCACGAATGAGTCTGCGCATGTAAAGCCGTTTCAGTATCAGAAGAGTCGGTGGTGTAATTATCAGTGCAGGTATCGCACGATGTGGTGCATAACGACAATTAACTGGATTGTTGCGATGATCATTTGATCGGTTTGCTAGGCAATTGTTCAAATTATGTCATTGAAATGGTTGTTTAATTTGAATCTACAATAGTCAAATTCGTACTTTAAAATTACAACACGAATGAATATAAAATATTCAGTTGTTTTGATGAATGTTTTTTCATGTACCTATCGTATTATCGATACTATTTACAATCTATTTACAATAATGGAATATTTGATAGTGCGTCAAGGTGACCTATCTCTAATCGTGAAATACTTCCGACTGATTTTTTACACAAAACTGACTCAAAATTCGTAAAATTATTCATACGTGTTATTTGTTTGCAAGGACAAAGTTCTCAACCTGATAATGCAGGTAGATGAGCGGATTTTCCCAGTGTATTTACAGTTCTTCTAAATAAGATGTATCAGTTGGCCCGAGTAAATTGCTATCTGTAACGTATATTTTCGTCTATTTTTAGATATGACAAAAATATTTGTCTACACGTTTTCAAATACCAAAAATGTAGGTATTCATCAACAATAAAACATCCTATAACTCTTTATAAACAACCACTAAATTACCCGTATTTGATTTTATGAATATAAATGTAATGTCTGTATACTCATGATCTAATTATGCCTGTTCCTCGAGTATATCGCGAGTCAGCACAACTTTATAATAACAACACTCTACCTCACTTAACCTATCCGACACGTACACTTACATACCCCAAACGAGTATATAAACCCTTGATTCGAAGAAGTAAGGCACAGTTCCTAGACAGTTAATTCTTAGTACCTAGAACCTCTCTTACAGAGCTACTAGTGAACAGACAGTCTTGTCTAAAGGGTCATAATCCCATATGTTAACTTATTATGTAATATTAACGTATTCATTTACGTACTGTTGCTGTACAATTTATTATTTTATTAAAAGCTTAAACTCAAACTTGTGCTTTAAATATTATTGAGTCTCTCAAATACGTTAAGGTCCACAATAGTTGTGGATGATAAATTGAATATTTAAATTATTATAGAGGTATTAATGCTTATCCAGTTTTTAGTATCTCGTGTATGGTGTAACACTGAAAGTGGTTCTAATTAGGTACATTACCACCTCTTTTGGCCGTTACACTATCTCGTGGAAGTTCTTTTTCCTCAATTAATATTAATCGTTTTTACACGAGTCGAGTTTATGCTCAACAAAAGTCAACTTCACTTATCAAACCATAAAACAGAATGAAAATCAGTTCCTCCACACAGTTGCCAGCTTCACTTTTTTAGCCCATATTCGAGCATGATTTGAGAAAAAATGACGAAAATGATCAGAAATTCTTGAAGAATTACATTTTTGAGAATGAGGATTTCTAAAACCAAGTTAAAATACGGTCGCTCTGTCAAAAATCAGTCCCTCTAATATCAGCTACCGACGTTTCAATTTTCACTTCACTGCTTGATAAATGAAGTTGGCTTTGGCTCGATAAACCTTGAAGCATTGAAATACCACGAAACGTTTAAAACAGTCAAAAAGTGAATGCTACTCTCGCAAAATCTATCAAGATTTAGGAAGGGGCCATGTGTGGTGTAGTGGTTAGGGGTACCTGGCTCCACAGCCGTAAGGTTGTTATACGTTCAAAATCTGCTCGTCCAAAGTGCGGATGTGTTAAGTTTAGTTCATTCGATGCTCTCGCATGTGATTAGGCTGTTATTCATTGTGGGCCACTATTGGCTGCCAGATCCCGACCAACCAGATCGATAACCTGAGTAACCCACCCGAACATGGTAATTATCACTTAAATGTATAACCCTTGATGACAAACTAATTTTTTCCCACTTTCTCCAGCTAAATAGCTCCACGTGTGTTTGGTGTAGGTGACAAAAATAAAATACAAAAATAAAAGATCTGTAATTGAAATTCTCCTTGCTTTTGCTCGTATAAAATTAGCCCCGAATATTTCTTCTACGAATCTATCCTAAAGTCAGTAACTAGCTACTTAAAGATAACGAAAAGCGTACCTACTAATTCGAAATTTCTCTCATCGATCACTCTAAATGATGCTTATCCGTTCTCGTTAGTTGCCCATTCTATTTTTTTTAGGGGGGGGGGTTTAAACTCGTGCATTTTATTTATTTTCCTATACCTGTCTGCATTAATGGAAACGTCTTAAGATTCCTCTATGGTAACTGTATTTGTTGATAATGCTTTCGTCGATTGGTCGTCCACTGTAACCAGCAGAATATGAGCTACACTTCGTTTTGTTTAAATTTTAATGACTCACTTAGCAAACGTGGGCGTACTTCTGGGTGGACGTAGAGAATCGTAGACCGTTCGTCTGCGCGTATTTCTCCTCTCTCTTGGTCCTCATTTTTAGACCATTAATTTTCCTGCGTTCGTATTTTGCCAAACGTGCCAATAAAATGCGAAAATTTAAAATTATTTTTACCCTCGAATGATCGTGCGTTGTCTAATCTCTATTGAAATTTATTTTTTCAATAATATTTACCCGCCAACTGGTTTACCTTTAAGTTTAAATATGTTTATAGGCAATGCGAGAAGTTCAGATGGCTGGAAAAATAACGCAGCGTATGCCTGCTGTACGTATAAATGCGTCTTCCATCTGCGTGATAAAACACTTTGGCCCGTTCGACACATTAATTATATTTAAAAAAAAAACGATGTAATCTTCAATGACGAATGCGAAAGAATCCCATTACGGACGAATACGACAGTTACATTTATTCATTTGTCACCTTATCGTGTTTACGGTTAACCGTACGTGTTGTAGGCCTGCATGCGGTGTAGAAAAACTGCGAGAATCGAACCCAGCGAGTTCTTGTCTTCTTTGAGTGGCTGTGCGATGCTCTTTGTTCGCTATCGTATTTGTCAGTTGGTAAGAACCGTGTGCCTCTGGCAAGGTGAAGAATTCGTTGCAGATCATATGATACAGGAAATACTGGCTTACCTGAAGTTTTTTCGAGTATTACGTAAGGCCCTCATACCAGTTAACCTTTCACACTTACAAGCTTCCTCGCTACAGGGTAGACTATAACCGAATTCCTTTTATAAACTCTGACGGAGGTATGATACAGACCCTTTTCAGGAAAACGTGCGGTAATAAGAACAAAGCTCACGTACAACCAGAGTCTAAAAAGAGTGACACTTGAGAGCGTTTTATGCCCTATTTCTAGAAGGGCCTTTTTATTCCTCAGGGTAGTAAGTGAATCTCTTGAAGCGTAACCTGTGATGAACAACTTCCAGCGTGGAAACAGTGACACAACCTTAGGTGCTCCAGCATAAACCATGACCCATCCTAAAATTCGATACAGAAAGAAATTGTCCTATGTAAAGTGAGTAGATCTTCTAATATTTTTGGGTTTAATGTTTTAAAAATGGGGGGCGTTTGTTGATGACACCCCTTCCTTTCAAAAAAAAAAAAAGAAAAAAGAAGAGAGTCATTTATTACTTTGTTACTTACTATTTTTCCTTGACCGACCCATGGCCCATTTTAAATGAGAGACTAATTACGCCATTGCGCCGGAGCAAGATGTTCTGCTGTACAAATTCTGTGAGCTAAAAAACTGCCCTTAATCCTCTTATGCTGAATTACCTTTCTGCGTGTGTAGGTAATTGCATACTCAATACATTCATAGGCTTTCATAATTTTCAGTCCTGTTAGTCTATACTTTACACTTCCACTGTGTGTTGTAATGTAATTGTATGTATTTCAAATACTTTAATACTTGGCAAACCAATAACAAAAATAGTGTGTGCAGTTGGCCTAATAACCAAATATTGCTGTATGCTGACATATGGTACTGCTTCCAAAAATTAGTGGACCAAAAGTTCATTAGAAAAATTTTCGCTTTGAGCTAATTTTTCAGACAGAATATCAAGAATCACAACTCAAACGTGCACCCATAGAATCAGATTGATTTGTCGGTTATAAGTTTCTTTAGGATGTAAGTACTTTACTTTTGTACATTTGCAAAAAAAGTAACATCGAATAACTTGAAGCTAATGGAGTTTCTAACCATTGGATTAGGTTAATTTTTTCCGTGAAACCTATTGAAAAAAGGTTCATAATATCATCACAATCTGTTTCTACCAATTCAAATTAATTTTTAGTGGATTCCGAGGAAAAAAACTCGAGCGCAGCGAGCCACGCTAGAAAATGTAGGGCTTTTGTATTAAAAAATATTTAGAAATGAATAAACACCATAAAAAAATAAAATACGTTTGCAAATTATTAAATGATTGCTACGAAAATAAAATAAGTTTAGGTTAAAAATTAGTTTTTAAAAAATAAGCTTTTATTTTATTTTTTGTCTTTAACTTCATGCGAAATAAACATTATTTCGTTCCGCAGGGTGGACTGCAGCATTGGTATATTTTAAAATCGCAGTAGTGGGTAGAATAAAAACTTATAATAACAGTAAGTCTGCTTCCCTCACAGTTTTTCTGTTTCATCTGGAACTATCTACGCCTCTTCGCAATATTTGAAGATTTTTTCATATAACTTCTACTGTTTTACTCGTAAACCGTAAAACCAATTGAAACCAAATTTTCAGAATCATTGAATATAATATATTCAATGTTCGTACCTTTCGTGATTACTGGTGAAAAATTAGGTATTTATATTCAATTTAGCATGATGTACAGGACGCACTATTCGGATAATCTAAACCAAAAACAAAACGATTCATCCTTGTCTAAATCCGAATAAGTGTACCAAATTTCATGACTATTGGATGAAAGTTGTAACCTGTACCGAGTTAAATCGAAATGTGTATGTACCTTTGAATTTCAGATTATAGTGCCAAAAGTTTCCCGACGTCATGAGACGAAAATCAAATCTACTCTCGACCTCGAGTCTCACCACCAGATTGATTTTAATATGTAGATTTTTGAGGTATTATTCGCCTTAAGTTGCATTCAATGTACGCAAAAATATATGTAATTGCATAAGCCGTGTTAATGTAAATAATCATTGAATTAGTTACAAAATCGTAATTTTTCCAACAATGTATTGCCGAAAATTGACCAATGTATGGTACCATTTGTGGCCATTTTCTGCGGCAAAAGTATGCCCTTCTGGAAAGCGCAGTTTAATAAGATTGTTTCTTTCGTTCGCATTCAACTGCAGATGTTCAATCAAAATAGGAAATCGTATTCACCGACACTAATAATTTATCACTCTCGAAATCGAATCCGTCCAAATATTTACAGTTGGAGCGAACAATATACACTCATTAATGGAACCAGAATTCGCAACTGCACCAAAACGATGTGCACGCGAACGTCCTCCCACCTGCCCGAAAGACAGACGGCTCATAAAAATCGTCAGATGTGTGGTGGCTGCAAACAATCGAAGCGATCGCTTTTTCGAGGAGAGAAGATACGGCCGCCTATTATTCGCTATTTTATGAGAAAACAGGACACCCGTCAAGGTTAATCGGTTCAAAAATACGGCGAAATTCCCAAATGATGGGACGAGTCAACGGATCCTTCCCCGAAGAAGTAAATTTTATTTTTAGACGAGTGCCAACGCCCCCATACGTTGGTAATGTACGGCTACCTTTTTCGAGAAAATTGTAGTAATTCTGCAGTGCCCGAACATATTTAGTCTATTCCAAATGGGAATGCCAAAACCAAATGGGAGTTTGGTGACGTGAAAAGGTAGTTATTCACATAATAGCGGTAATCGGAGCAACGACTCGATTGAGAATTCATACAGTGATAACAGCAAAGTAAAATGTAAACGTTTTGCTTAAGCCGGCTGACGAATGTTGTCGTATAATCATATTTCGGCATTCTTGTTTGGAATAGATTATAGTGGAGCGAGGGACTGTCTATTTCGAATGAATAGGTTTCATTGGTATTCGATACTTGCTCATGTCCATCCGAATTTCTCACATCTGCTTCATCAGAATGTTTTGCATGATTAATCACTGGTCGGTCATATTTTGTTAGTAGGCTTCACATATTTCCGAGTCCTCCAACTCATTACAAGTGATTGCGAAAGGTTAAATTCTGCTTACAGTTTACGTCCCAGTAAAACGACCGGAATATTTTTTGAGGTTATCTTTTTTGATTTTTAGTGCTTCCATAACCTTCTTCCCGCTTTCTGGAACAATGCAAAACCAAGTTTTTCCCATCAAATTTGGATTGACATCTTTATTTTTGAAACCAAACAACTATCTCTAGTCCCGTGCGTTCGCTGGAGATGATGGATTTGTTTTAATTTTAATCAAGAGACGTTACAGCTTATTTAATACTCGTCCCTAGAATTTATTCGTGAAATAGAAGATGGTTCCAAAATGCTCTTTTAAACCTTTTGATTTAATATTTGATGGAGTATTTCAGAATAAGTGTATTTTGGAGCACATATTGCGAATAATGTGAGAATACTGCGTGTCCGAATTTCGTTTAGTATACTCGTAGATACCAATAGAACTCCATAAAACAAGAAAAAAATTCATGTACCAAAAGTTCCATACTTCCAAATTGAAGACGCTATTGTGTTTCGAATATTAAAAAAGTCACAATTTTCGACGTATGGTAGTGGAAGTGTTTATCTGCAGAATACAACTTTTGACTATGGTAAATGGTAGTACTAGCTGGGACAGAAAAAAAATTATACCATGTCTTGCCTATTCTTAAAATTGAAGTAACTGGAAAACATTGAAAAATCTGAAAATCTCATTTTTCGTTAAAAGATAAAAAACGCTAAATTTTTGATTTTTTTCAATTTTCAATGTTTTCCAGCACCTTTAATTTTGCGAATTGGCAAAATATGGTGCTATAAATATCCGGACACGCTGTATTATTTTCCGTATATTTTCCTACCTTGAATTTTCATCTCTGTCGTTTTCACTGCGTACAAAACAAATGTTGCTATATTTTCTTTCCGCATAACATTTTAGTAAGATTTCATGTTAGCATACTACTAATGCCTACTCTATTTATTTTAATTACTGTTCTTCGATGAAACTTTCCTTTCACAAATGAAATATTGTATTATCGTGTGCCTGATTTCAATGCCACATGGTCGAAAAAGAAGTATATTCAAATTGTTTTCTTTTCCTTCAAATTTCTTCTGATTTGGAGGTTTCTAAAGGCTTCATCAGAGTTTTGACTGCCCATTCTCACTATAGGGAAGTAGTAAGTGCAGGTTCATATATACACTCTTCTATTTCGAGTATTTACTTTCTTTTTTTAACAAAGAAATTAAGTACGGCTCTCTTACTTTTGGTCCAAAATCATCAGTATATTCCATTTTTGTTTCCTCATGCAACGTATATTGTCGCCAAATTTCCACCAAAATCAGCTTTTTCTCTTATTTGCCTAACTAAGGTAAGTAGGTATTCGCAAAGTGTTTCAAAAAAGAATAAAAATTGAAAAGTTGACTCTTTTTTCTCATATTAATTTGTCAATATTTAATCGTATACCTCGTTTGTTAGATACTCTTTTTCTTCATAAAAAACCTGTGAACACCTAGTAGAGTAGATGCACCAGTTTGCAACAGTCTAAGGGAAACGTTGAGTTTGAAGTGGCATAATTTAGTGTGGGATGAAGGTATTTGTAATGTGAATGCTTCATTACCTGAATTATGGTTTCTATATTATTATTTCTTTTTAAATTTTTATTATATTGTTCTGAATATTATTTTTTTATTACTTTTACATAAAAATACTATTGCACTTCTGCTCTAGTTGACAACGTTTATGTTCTAGTTTGCAACACCCAAATAATGTAAGGACAAAATTGGAGAAAAAACGTGTATTTTATTTCATAAACTGGTAATATCAATCAAAAATTTCAATATTTCCCTTCCATAAGATTCGGGGGACTTGAAAAAGCTTTTATTGTGTGAAAATGTAGCTAATAAACATCCTCAAACTGGTACTGGAACATGAGTGTTGCTCAACTGGGGCATAAATGTTGTAAACTGCAAAAATGGTATTTTTTTTAAAGAGTCATAAAACAAGAATTTTTTGAGAAATTTTATATTTGAAAAAGGAATATGAATTCAGAGATGGTAATTCATGTTATCAAACCAAAATGATTAAAATAATTTGATTTTTCTTATTTAAACTAAAGTAAAAAGTACCTGTCGCAAATTGGAAATGTTGACATACAATGAACCATTTTGCAACAGGTGTATAATACTTATAATTTTAGCTAAATTAATCTATAATAATGATTTTCATCAATATTGAAGTGTACGTACCATCTTGGAACACTAAAATATTCATACTATATAAATTATTCCAATTTAATTCAATTGTGCAGATTTCCTTCAAGAAAAAGCACTTTTTCCATTTTTCACAGTAGTTGGAATTTTCTTTGATTTATGATTTCATCTATGTCACAGATGAAGTATTGAAAACAAATGGGAATCAAAGAGTATGCTTTAATATTTGTGATAAAAGTACTTCCAACTGATAAATCTACCCGTTCTTCTCACTTCTAAGCCTTTAATTTCAAACTGTTGCAAACTGTTGCATCTATCCTAAGTGCCCGACCACCTGCTGTTATATGCTCGACCCAATATAATTTCATGGTTGTTTCGCTCATTCAGTGCTTCCATATGTAATATAATTGCAGAATTTCGTTTGAGAGACTATTGGTCAACAGATCCCGACCAACTACCGCTTCTACTCACGTTTGAAGATGAACATCATACCCATAGTTACGTGGTCTCGATGTTGATACCAATTAAGAAAGTAAATACGTTGCATGAAGAGAGCATTGCTCAGAGCCTCAGAGAGGGCGAAAGAAAGGGCACCAAAGGTACCAGGCCGAACTTTTCCTGGGAACTCGGAAGGTCCCTAATTTTGAAATAAAATACAATTTTCAAGCAGACGTTTCTAGAAAACGTCAAGGCTGATCTACGGAGAGGCTTGTGAGGTGTCAAATCTCCTGAGAGTAAAAAAAAAACAACACCAAAATACATGTTCTAGAATATAAAAAAAGAGGCACCTAAAGAATTTGTTTCGTTTTGTTACTGCCCGCCGGTGGGTAAATTCTGCTACTGGAGTTCGGAGGGCCCGTCAGTGTATTCCTCGTGGGCCCGAAATTTCTCTGCGAGGCCCTGGCATTGCTAAATTGTTGACAATATAATTATTATGATACATTTTTAATACAAAAATTTTGTATTAATTATTCTAGATATACGAAATTGAATTGAAAAGTTAACACTTTTTTTGTACCTACTTATTTGTATTCAGATTATTTTGAGAATTTCTAACGAATTTTTCGGCAAGCCTAATTCATGTTTCGCCGATTCTACTTCCGAACTGGGAGACTCAGGCTCGCCTCCCGAATGAATAGCTCTCATCAAATAAGTAATCGGCTTATTTTACGCCAAAAAAAAAAAAAAAAAAAAAAAAAAAAAAAAAAAAAAAAAAAAAAAAGGTGGAAGATGTCAATATATTCGTGGGATCGTCTGTTGCTGTTTGTTGCTCATCCGCTGTGAGCTGTTTCGCACGTACTCGCGTCCAATTAATTAAGGCCTTTCGCCGTATCTGTGATCGTAAATGTTTACTGCCGTACCACCTACCAGATTTTCGTTTTATTTTCGCGAACAAAATTTCGTCTCGTTGCAACGCTTAGGTGGTTTTAAAGACGCGCACTCTTTGGCTGGTAACTTGTTATCGGTGTGATTAAAAAAGTAGGCAGTCGCCGCGAATAAAGTTGTAACTTCGGCATCGTCCTCACCTGCCGATTTCACAGCGCTTGTTTCGCAGATGGGCCTCCGGAGCAGGCACCGCTCAACGTGCCGAAATTATGTTCGCTGGCCGCCATTGGTTTCTCTGCATTTCAGTTAAAAACCTCGTTTGATGATGAAAATAATACAGGTTTGAGGGAGGTGCGGTAGAGTTACGTACAAGAACTTGGCACCGAGTGCGGAGACTATAGGTACTCCGCCGTACCTGTACTCGTCCGTAGGTATAGCCTATGAGAACGGCTGCATACGACGCGAATAAACGATTTTCAACGAAGCGTGGGTCGAAAACGTTTGTTTGCGCTGCACGCAGTCGTCGGAACTGTCGCCGAGTTATTTCGCTATATTTTACACGAGAAAAGTCTGGACGTTCAGCCCGAGGCGTGTATTTTTTCCCTTCGATTTTTCGATTCCTTAAATGGCGGTGAGATCGCCGAAGAAGCCCTCGCCGGTGGTTCGTTCGTGGATCGTATTCACCTGTGTACGAGAGGCCGAAAAAATCTCCGTTTTAGTAGACTGAAAATTGTTTTTGCACGCGCTCGCTTTCTACGCGAAAAGCGGTTAAAAGTGCCAGCAGGTACACCTTATTAGCGCATAAAAATGGTGAAATGTATCGATCAATTATTAAACAATGCTACTTCCGTATAACAGCAAAATTAATTGTCCATCGCAATCTTTACGTCCAGTTTGCGTATCAGTCGTCCTTCTCCATTTAGTATTAATTGACTGTGTAAATACGAGACTTGATAGGTGCACTGAGAATAAACCGGTGATGAATGTTCCTTCGGCGAGAGAGATTTTAGCCGATCAGCTTTGCGAAATGTGGACGCTGAAAAGTAACGAAATCCATTCTGTATTCTTTCACGATGGTACAGTTAACGAACGCTCAAACAGGCGGTCTAGATGGAATTTTTTGGACAATTTTTTTGACATCGGAAATTTGTTTGAAGGTGATTGAAGATAAATTATGCTAAAAATCCTCGAATCTCCGAGCTGAGCTAACTCCAGGGCATCTCAAAATGTGTACTTTGATTCGATTGCAAATTTCTCGAAAACTATGAGAGATAGGGGAAAATGAATGGTTATGTTATTGTAGAAAATTTTACGGTCTGTGTGTTTGTACTGAACTACTTTAGGCTAATGACGATCCGATCACAAGATATTTGCAGAGAACTGAAATAAGGTACCCATTTTGGGATGTCCTGGAGTTAGCTTACCGCGGAGATTCGGGGATTTTTACTATATTCATTTACGAACATCTTCAAACAAATTCCAAAAATCAGAAAGCTATCCAAAAAATTTCACTCAAGAAATCGTTTGTTGCCTGGACTACGGGACACGAATGCCTACCAAGAGTAGCAAGTATTTGTAATAAGCTATACGTATAGGTTTACTCCTCGCACATAATACCTACCTACAGTTAAATATAAATTACTTCCCGTTTATGGATCGACATTTTGACATTTAGCTTCGTTCTGCCAAATTCTCGTAGAATCTTCAGCTAACGTATTTTGATGTCTCATAAAGACTTCAACACAATGTTACGTTTAGTTTTCGAGATATCGCTGAAATTCTGTTCAGATTGAGTGATTCGAATAACGAGAATTCAGTTTAGTAGGAGAAATTTCAGAATTTCAACAACAGGTATCTCAACAACCAAACTTACGAGTGAGCCGAAATTTTCGCAGAATTTTCAGCTAACACACTACAATGTCTCATAAAAATTTCAGCTCCCTATAATTGACAATTCTTTCTGAATTATACATTCGATAATTCTTCAGATTATTATAGAATTAAGTTGAGATTCGTGTCAAAAATTACATATTTCTTGGGTATTTCTGCGAAATGGTTAAAAGTAAATAAACCGTAAAATATGTCTCAGTGTCTTCTTTAATTTTTATAGTAACAAAAAAATTCGAAAATTTGGTTTTAAGGGTAAAAAAAAAACGAATTTATTCCAATTTTTACTTATCTCCCGATAAGCACGATGTATAGAACAGACTAAGGTTCGATTACAGCGCACCTTATCGGTATACAAGTTGTTTCTTATCAGTCGATAACAATTTTTCACAAAGTCAACAACTTGGATCAGGGTTCTTATGTTTATCTACTTTTACCACAAATACCAGTAAATGATCCTTTAGGGAGAGAGAAAAAAATTTAATACAAAATGTTACAAATTAGGTATTCTGGTAGTTAGCAAGATTTCGAATATTTTACCGTTTGTTCATACCCCACAACAGTTGTCACCCCACTCTCAAAAAAAGCTGGTACCGGCATTGGTAGCTCATAGAATATGCGATACCAAGATGATTTTAGTTTATCACCGGTTATAAAAACCAGTTCTATAGTTGTAAGTCTGTGTATTACATTACATTTATGACGTTTTTCTGGGAAATGAGATAGCAACAAATTTTTGCTTTATTTTAACAAACTCGCTCTCATTATTATTTTAGAATTCATCATTGAACTTCCGTGTAACACAAATTATTTTAGATTAAAAGAAATGAGAAAAACTGTTGCAAATATGACATGGTTGATAATTAAATCATCCGAATGGAAGTAGGAGGGCTTTCCTGGAATACAAATTATGTTATTAGTTGATATAGGCATAAAACCATTTCCATAGAATCAATAAAATAAATCACATTCACAGAATTTTAAATTTGTTGGTTCTGTTGAATGAGATACACGGGGGCTTAAATACTCAAAAAATTTGACTGATAGGTCTTTTTCTTTTCTTTTATTGTTTAGAGAATCGAAATTATTGTCGACTCTTCTACTGAAACTGGTGAATAACGGCATCTGTGTTTGTTATGGAAAAAAGTACGGTATTTTTAGAATTTTGGGTTTCTGGTGATTCTGTTAGTGCATGTGTGGAAAATTTCTCTGAATTTTGAAAAGTCTGTTCTGTCCCATTTGAACTCGAAAAGAAGTAGTTCCCAAAAAGTATGGGTCTTCTTGACCGGACTTAATGGGAAGACTCTGATGGAAACTTCCCTTCTATAGATAGCTATGATTTTGTTAATGCCAAATGCTCCTCTTATTAGAAAATTCCTTTTTAGGTCGAGCTAAGATCACTCTAGTTGAGAACCTAGAATTTGAGTGCAGTACTTTTTCGCCTTACGGAACATTGCTAATGACGTTATTAACAAATTGAAACTCGTAATAGTCTTTGAGTTTAAAATTTTTGTGGCTTGTAGTTCACAACACTGGAATCCCACAGACAAACGCTAATCCAATAATAAACCCTTTCACCGTTTGAAACCTCCCCATTTTTTGTCATTTTTCAACATTTATCGTATTTCGAGAGTAAATTGCGGAGATATGAATCCGATGCTGTACACATGATGTAATCGATTTTGTTTATTTTTTCAGAACTGCATTATGTTTAAAACAAGACCCCAAATTCTCGAAAAGGATATATTTATACTGTTATAAAACAGAAGTAAACATTCTATTTTATTCCCGATATTCTTTACTAAATCGGCATTCAATTTAGTATTTCTTCGAGAACCACAAAATATGGACTGAATAAAAGCGATGGTTATCAGATCTATTTGAAGTAGCAAACAAAATGATGTATTGATGCTGCGCGGTTATATCCCTCCCTCTATACAGACGTTCGACTAAAGTACGAAACGAACGAAAAAACTACCACCATTATAATTGCTAGAACGAAACATGAAACTGTTCGACTCTGCTGTGCCTTGTTATTGTACGAATGCAACCAGTACTACATGCTTTGGTGAGTATTTTTTGTTTAGTTTTTTTATTCACCAACTGCCTACGGAGGACTATATATTTAGGCGGTATGTCTATCTGCGGAACTAACGGAATTTCGTTCCCTCAGAACAAATGCCTACCTTATAGATTTTAATGAAAATAGGTTCAAAATGTTACTGATCATCCGAAAAATGTCCTAGGCTATTCATATTTGAAAATTAAAAAATTAGAAGGCTACTGTAATTGAAGAAAATGAGAATTTAAAGATAAAAAAATTATTGTCATAAATTTGGGCATATCCACCAATAAGAGCTACTTATTTAAATTAACTGCAGTCGATTTTTTTTTTTTTTTTTTTTTTTTTTTAACAAAATTTATTTTAGAAAATATATTTCCGTAAAATACACAAGAAATATGCATTTGATGTTGACAGTTAACTGTGAATTTGAGAAGTTTCGTGAAGTTGATAGTTCATTTTATCTAGTTCACTTTATTTTCCTTCAAAATCTTGTTACTGAGTGCTGTTTGTAAGGACCTGCCAGACCTTGTTTATGTATTATGAAATTTATTGGCTAGCTATAGCTGGTGGTGAAATGGCTGTATGGTCAAGTCCACCACTTTTAGCTGGAAAATATGCAGGATATGGGGTCAAATCACCGAGCTGACAGTCCTACATCTGGTGATTGAACATGTGTTGAACTTGCATGCACTCTAGCAGTGTGTGGGGGAACTTATCACTCACTTTTCTTTTACAAGTTGCCAATAAATGGTGCCCTGAATTTGGGAAATTGCGCCTGTACAGGTAGTGTAAGTCTGTGTGTGTAAAGTATAGGGGGCTTACTGTTCATGTCCAACCTCCCACAGCATGTAATTTGATGTATTATATTTCGTTGGACTCATCAGAGTCTCTGTAGAAGAGGAGTGTGTGGAGACCTGCCAAACCCTATCCATCTATGATATATATTCACCAGCTATAGCCGGTAATGGAATGGCTGTGCGTTCAAGTTCACTACTTTTGGCTGGTGAATATGTAGGATGCCAGTTCAAATCCTCGTGCTAACAGTCCTATACTGTATGTACACTGCCAGGGTCAAAATTGCAAAAAAAAGAACTGTTGATTGGAACAATTTGAGATAGATAGATGGGTTGTCTAGCTGTGGGGAAACTGGTTTACCATGTTTGTAATCAGTTCACAACAAACTAAAGTTTCAGAATCTTAGATTGATTAGTCATGTCTATAGTCAGTACGCCCACCTAAGAAAAATGGTCATTAGGTGGTTTAAAGTTTTCCTAAATTACTACTGGAGAGAAACCTTAGCAATATTTTCATTTGTGTAGCTGACACAATACATGTACAAGGATCTCGTAAGTAAAACTAAATCTTAGTAAAACTAAAATAAAACTTACAATGGTGAGCTTGAGCTAGATTATTATATAACATGAACTGTGCGGTGGGATTATAAATAATTTTCATGCTATAAAAGCGGTATATTAGGCCTATTTTTGGGTTGGAATAGTTCTAAGATTTAGGATTTGACCGTCTACTCTAAAATAAATATTATAGACTCAGTTGCGTGGTAGAATAGAGAAGAATGTTGGTAATTTTGGCCAGTCAAGATCCTTAGAATAAATACCTGATGGTTTTGAAAAGTAAACGTCCAATGCTCTAATGAGTGGAATTCCCCATGTTCTTATACAGAGAAACTTTGTTCTCATGTGAGTTTCCAGTTTATCATGGGAACCTTACTATCGACTAGGAAGGTATGTATCAAAAATTTTAGAGGCTGACTTGCTTGGTCCTTAAATAAAATTGGATATGCTGTGTGGACTTCAACATACCACCTTTTTGGTGTTGGGAAATGTGGTGCTGGTAGATTTCGAAGCCGCTGCCATTCAGATGTGGAGCAAAATTCTATCGATTACATCGCGCTGACCTATACTTGTTTTGTTATTTTGTACCAACATTTACTAAAAGTTTTGTGCGGTTTTCCCATTTACTCTATACGAAAATTTTCAGACTCCGAGTTTACAGGTTAGAAAAATAATAAAAATGAAAACAAAAAGAAAGAAAAAAAATGAACGTAGAGGGAAAAAGTTTGTCACGAATTTGGGTTAACGGTAAACGAATTAAGGTTATTTTTTCTCCGTGTGGAAGGTTAACTTAATTTAACTCTTAATTAGCCTTATTCCAGCGGGCTATTTTTAAACTCACTCCAGGTGAAATCCCCTAAAAAGTCGTTCCGATTCTTCGATTGTTCATTGGAATTTTTTATATTAGGTATACTTTTTAGAGTTTGGAATTCATTCGACTTGAATTTTGTGAAAAAGTGTTCTAAAAGAAAATATCGTACGACGTTAATGTAAGCCACCAAAGTCACTAAAGTCGGAATACATTTTAATTTTTTTCATTTAGTCGTAATTTACCTGTTTCTAACCATTTATTAGCGTTAAAATTGATTTTTCCCCTTTTCTTTTCCTCTAAATTCAATTTGTATGCAAAAATTCGTTGATAAAATCGCATATGTAATCTAGGAAAAAAAAGAATAAATAAATAAATAAAAATTGTAGGGAGTACCTAGTAAAAACTAAATGTGGTCGAACTACTTAATTCCATCAAATGAATGGAGTAATGGGTATTGTAATGGGCGAATGCCTAACCAGTTACTTTTGTGATCGGAAAAAAAAAAAAAATTATTGATGTTCGTGGCGTGTTAAAACGAAATTGAAATTCTTCGATAAACGAGTAGAAAATTGTTAAAGCATTTTTTTCTCCCTAAAATTACGTCGTTTTGAATACGGGGTATCTATAATACTTGAAACAGTGTGCAAATTTTACGATACCTTAGCCCGGTGTATAAGGCTGATGGTGACTCGTTAATGAATTTTTTATTGGCTTTATTTTATCGCTGCGCATAAGCCAAAACCATTTCCTTTTTTTTTTCCCAGTATGACGTGCACTTCGTTTGGTATTCATTTGTTTTGTGGTCTTTTTTTTAAGAGCGATCATTTCGAAAACGAGTATCCAACGTTGTTGGGGCGTGCGGCTCATAAATTTGACGTGAGAACTACGTCCGAGGTTTTCCAATCGAACGATTGGATTTCTTAAAAGAGGAAAAGCCTCACCCTCGATAATTAAAAAAAGCTGAACGAAGCATTTGCACATCAAATCGAGCAAGTTTTATGAATTTGAACATAATGCGGTTATCGAACTAGAGAACCAATACCTACCTACATATAAAGAAGCTGATCATCATTTTTTATGATCGAGCATTTATGTCGCTTCGTTACTACCATCGAGTGGTGTTGTATACAGTTCTTGCCAATTTCTTTATGGCTATTCGAAATGCGAATTTTAATCATAAATAAATTGAAGACTGAAGTGATCTGAACGATGGTATTAAAGTCTATGACTTCCGTTCTAAAGTAAGTTTCTTGTACAAGAGTCGCTTAAAAATGCTTCGATTTATTTGTGAAATGAAGAAATGTTTCGGTAGGTAGCTAAGTTTCAATGTAGACTATTTTATCCGTCTGCTTCGTATTCGATTTCATTTTAAACGCCGAAACTGTAGCCAGCTGAAAATAATTTTTCGAATTCCATCTATCGTAACTACATTTTAAGTGTTTAAATTTTATCAAAACACTTCTCCCCTTCTTTTCTTATTAAGCTGTACCATGATCGATTTTTAAGCTTCTCTTTTGAATTTTTCGGGTAGTTACATTTCATTTAAATTGTTGATTTTAGCCTCAAGTTCATATTTTTCTAATACGTACAGTTTTTGATTAAAATTTAATTCTTGTAACCGACTTTTTCTCGGACATAATTTAAAACATTAAATTCCTGGAAAATTGGTTTTTCCAGTATTCTGAGAAAATTAAAAAAAAGTGATTGGATTGAAATGTTCACGAAAGATAGTCCGCACACAGAAAAGGTTTGATCGAAATTTGTTGCCTATTAGTTTAGTAGTTTTTGAAAATAATTTAAAAGAGATAGGTAGATAATTGTTGGAAAAAATTGTTTTTCCAGGATTCTGAAAAAATTACCAAAGGGTCAGAATTTCAATTTTTATGAGAGATAATCGTTATAAAGTAGCAAAGAGCAAGTGTGATAGGAGTTTGGTGACTACTGATTCGGTAGTTTCAGAATATTAGTTTTTGAAGTACCTACTTTTATTTAGGTCATGAACACTGAGTGATTAAGGTCTTCATGATTTCATGATTTTACATGATGGATAAATTGGGAAACAGGGTATTCTACCGAAGTAATGCTGCACTAAAATTTTTCTAATTGAATTATTGAAATAATTTTTTTCAAAACCTATTATAACTCCTTGGTAAAGGTTGAGAAGCATCATATTGTAATGGCTAAAAGAGGTGGTGAAGTACTGAAAATTAACCTCTTTTGGTGTGGTTACACTTCCTTCAAGGAAAACAATATTCAAAGGAATATTATTATTACCCAAGAATTAATTTAAATTAATGAGTTTATTATCCACAACTATTGTGGACCTTAACATCACTAGATACTTTAAATAAAATTCAAATACACAGTAAGATTTAACAGCGTATTAAATAAATATTTTGTACACACAATAGTACAATATTCCAGACAACTTGATAAAATGACAGTGCTAAGACTGAGGGAATGTAAAGTACAGTACGATTATTTTAGTGTAAACGAGAGTTTTTATACCCTGTCAAGGTATACAATTTTACATGGTATTAGGTATGAAGTAGGGATTTGCTGATTAAAGGGATTTATTTGTTTGAGAATATTCAAGGGACCAGTACATTGAGGTCACCAAATATCCAATTAAAAAATGTGTTGTGAGTGCTGACAGGAAGTAATGGTACTTTTGCCAGGTAACTGTACAGTTAAAAAGGGCCAAATGTACATGTGGGGACTCATCGGTATGAGGTAAAGGGGCTCGGACCCCTTGACAACAGTCGCCGCCCCAAAGGGCAGGCCAACTTATCGTCCTTGCAACGTTAAACGAACACACGAAATTACGTTCGATCGTAATTACCTGCGAATACTTGCAGATAATGTACGAGTACCAAATCGTGACGTCATCCATCAATCAATGTCACGATTCGTATACGAACCGGCCAGCCGTCACCTACGATAGTAGGGGATGACGCGACCTGGCCGTACTTAACAACGTACGTATTATATTACGTACGTGTGTCTGTGTGCATGCGCCAGAACCGGTATAAAAACTCTCAGAACCGGCTCTAAAATTGCCAGTGTTCGGTTTGGTTCTGGCTTACCCATACGTTTGTATGAAGTGGCTGAACACGCTTAAATTCTGTAGAATTTCCTTCTGGTGAGAATATCTCTCACGACAAGGTATTCCACAGTACAGAATAAAATATGTTTTTTTGTGTAGCCAAATTTGTACGTCAGTATTATAATATGAGAACATATTTGTTACACATATGTTTGAGGATTTATTCATTACACTTGAGCGTACTGTGTCCAATATTTCTCAGGTAGGTAATTATTTTTGTTGCTATTCTAAATGTAATCATGACAGTTCGAAACAATATTGAAAGTTTGTAAATTTTCTTTTCTTGCCCATTTTGGACTCATGATCCTGCCATTTCCTGATTCCCCTCGTTGTAGATGTAATCACAGCATCCACTTGTTTTTTCTGTAACTCGTTCAGATTGCGTGTTGTGTACCGCAGTCAATGTTTGAATACAATTATGCCAGCCTTCCAACTGGTAAGCAAGACTGAGACTTAGACCTAGACTGGAGAGCATTGCTGCTGAGAGTTGCATCGCATCTTTAATTCGTGTAAGTGTCCTATGTACCATTGATTTTCTGAGTCTTCCGTTTATTCTTTACTGTCGAGGGTGATATGCCCCCCTGATTTGGTGACATAGCTCTCCATTCAGACGATAGATGACTGGTTGGTTGAATAGCATTTGTGGTTGACGGTATCCTCTTCTGTCATTCAATTCCTTAGTATTTGGACTTTCAAAAGTAGGTATAGTTGCTTCCCTTCGCTGTATGTTTCATACCATTCTTTTTGCAACCAGTGTTCATGTTAGTGTTTAGACATGCCAGAAAGTGATAGTTGTACGTCGTACCTTCCATGAAAAAATTCCAGCGTACCTTTTTCCCCGCAGATAGGCTATGCTGCCTGCTGGCTGCTACGCTTTCCGAAAGAGCAGTAATACGACAAGTAAGTTAACATAATGACTATCGTATCGTCTTCACCCAGTGCTCTGTGTAATTACACGCATACCGGACTCGTCCTCCTCGTATAGATTTCCAGCTACGCATCAGCCAGCGTTATTGTCGACCAAAAGCAAAAGCGTGTGTAGGCGGCGATGGATGATGCGTGGCGATAAATTTTCCACGCTTCGCGATTACAGGCGACCTGGGGATGCGAGGGCGATGAAATCGAATCGCATTTCTCAAAGGAAAGGGAAGACGTTTTATGCGGTACATCGACCTTACACACGGTGGTTGGCTAGTGGCTGTGTTCGCTGGTGACCTCTGGTGGGTGAAAGTTTCTCCGTGTGTGTCGTGCATCGTGCGTCGCATCACTCGAATCGGTCAGTTGGCCTCCGGTCGCATCACATCACATGCCGTCGTTCATTTCGCCCGTCGAATTCGCACTTCTTCGATTTAGACATCCACCACAGTGTGTAATTTGTTGTGGCTCTTGGAAAAACTCTTGAAAGGAAAGGTTATTCGACGATCGCCCAATCGCTGGCAACCGCTGCAATTTAGGTTAACTAAAATTAGTGATGTGCGAAATTGTTCATTCGCGGAACCTGGTTCACCTGCTCCTACTCACTGCTCCGATCATATTTAATTATTTAAAAAAAAAAAAATCATTGAACCAAGAATGAGTGTAACCCTGACCATATGTTGGATTGAGCGGTACCTGTCATCAATATTCATGCTATGAAGAAGTAATATCCCTTATTCCCTTTGATACAGTTAAAGTTATCAAGACAAATTGAGTGAGAATAGAGGCATCGAGGTATGTAATATGTTGAAAAACGATTCCTTGAAAATTAGGCTTAATTCGTACATTTTGTTTCAAAATATTGCTGAAATTCCATCATTTTTCATTCCATGCAATGAAAGTTGTCGAGAGAAATTATAAGAGAACTGTTAATTGCAGAAAGCTGAAATTTTTATGAGATATTGTTGTATGTTTTCTGAAAATTCTGTGAAAATTTCAGTTCTCTACAACTAACAGTTCTCTCATAATTTCTATCGATATCTTTTATTATACGGAATACCTATGCAAATAATATGACCTAAATCTATTTGCAGAATTTCAGCGATATTTCGAGAACCAAGGGTACGATTTTAGCCAAATTTTCCTCGGATACTTAGTTAACATAATTTTGATATCTCTGAAAAATTGCAGCTCAATCTCCCCTTCGGTTGCCTAAATATCGCTGAAATTCTGTTCAGATTGAGTGATTAAATGATGGATTTATTCTAGTTGAGGAGTAGGCGAAATTTTAGCAATATTTCGAAAATGAAATGTGCGATTGAGCTGAAATTTTCACAGAATTTTAAACTAACATGCTACAACAACTCATGAAAATTTCATCTTTCCACATCCAACATTTCTCTCGTGATTCCTCTCGTTATCTTATATCAGTGACAAATGATATGAACTGAACTCAATTTAGTTGTTGATAATAAAAACCAGCGTCAGAAAAAACAGAAAATATTTCGTCTTGGTCTTCGGAGTAAATAAATGACCGGAAAAGTCGTAGTAAGTAGTGAGCTACAGTTCTTCTACTGGGGCTAGTGATGGGCGAAACATTGTTCTTGGTCTTGCACTTGGTGAAATACCAACACAGAGATTACCGTAGTCTTGATCTTAGTTTGGGCAGCTAATCCTTGGTCTTGGACTAGCGTAGTTAAATAATGATCGTTACTTCTCACATGCGCACGAATCTTGCCCTCGAACTTGTAAAATCGAACCTTGGTCTTAGGCGCGGTCTTGCCTACAATATTTTTACCATTATCGATGGTTAAATGAAATTTCTATTCGTGTTATTCCGAAACATAGTAAAAATAATTAAACAATAAATATTGCAAACTATATTCAACGAATAAAACCGTGTCGAGTTTGTTCATGGTTTTTAAATTTTGAGTTTTGTTTTAGTCTTTCATAGTCACCGTTGGTATTGCTGCGGTATAGGCGTCGTATTTGTCTCAGTTCTAATCTGTCAAGAAATCCATCATCCAAATCTATCCCACTTGTTCATAGTCCCGAGTATTTCTTTTAGATAGCTTAAAATTGTTTGTTTGAAAAACATTTTGTGAAACTGCCGCACTCAGGGAGCTCCTTTCCGTGGTGACGAATATCATAACTGACGCCGAGCGAAAATAACATCCAGACCAAGACAAATAGCTTTAGTTTTGCATAATGTTGGTCTTATGATTTAGTAGTATTGCCCAGTCAAACCTTGATATTCGCCTCGTAGAAAGTGCAAAATCAAAACCAATATTATTCTCCTCGCTTCATCGCTTCTCTTTGCTTTTCCTTCTCGAAAATTTATTTAGATCGTTTTCACACGAACATTTTCTCTACGATTTTCGAGCCCTCAAAAAATTTTCCATAGATGTCTCGTCTGTACCGCATTCAACGGCGCCTTCCGTTCGAATACAGCAACTCCTTCGACACGCATTTTCCACCACCCTCGCAGAGGTGTGCTGGCGGCTCGAGAAAATGACCACACGCTGAAAGCGTGACGCCTCCAGTAAATGGCCAGGTTCTGTCTGGCAACGGCCGACGTTGCGATCGCCAAGTTTTGACCGCCTTCGCATTCGTTTTCTTTACCCCACCCTGTGATTTCGCATTGTGGGACAGAATCCGTGTACATAGAGCTCCTCGAGACTTGGTTTTTATTTGGGATGCGCCATCCCCTGTCGCGTATGACACGCAACAGATTAATGCTCCTCCGAAATCGGATTCGACGCCGATCGTACCCATATACAATAATTTACAAGTCTTTCTTTTTGCTTTCTGTCTGTCCAAAGTTTTGCCATCGATAACGTACTATGCTTTGAAACCGGTTCACGGGCGAAAGACGCGTGCGTCTAAACTGCGATTCGTAATCGCGGTTGCGCATCGGCCGTGCATTACGTAGGTACTGTAACTATGTTAATGAAAAAACAAAAAAAAAACGAACACACATCGATCGCGAATACTTGGCTGAAAGTGCTGATAAAGAGAAAAGGTAAATAAATAAATAAATAAATAAATAATAAAAATGTGAAAGAAAAACGCGTGTAGCTGCATATTCGTTCGATTTGTATGGAGGCCACTTATATGCTCGAGTTCGTTTCCAACATTCCAACGCGAATTTGCGGACGAAGGAATGCGCGTCGTAAAAAATGTCTTCTGGCTGACATAAATTCGACGAGACGTTACCGCATTTACACATTTTTTACTCTGGACGCTCCTATTAAAGGCGACTACGAAACATCTCGTCTTTCTCCTCTAGGCTGTCTGGATGCGTTAGTCTGTATTCGAGACTGTAGCCTATCATCTTCAGATGCTGAGTATTTACTCGCGAGTGGTGAGGAGGGTGTGGAGGAGTATGAGAATCCGAATTAATAAAATAATCTTAGACTATCTTCGATTATTATGGACCGAGCTTCGTGGTGAGAACGTGAAGGCAAGATATCCATCGCCATAACGAATGTAGATGACAAAAATTGTACATCGAAATTAATTCGACAAAATCATTTCGCTTTTATTGGTTCCTTAAATTCTACGCAATTGCGCCAACTATTAAGCGACAAAACGTTTCGTTGTTTCCACCGAAACAACGGATTTTACAGCGCTACCCAAGCAAAAATACTGAACTGGCACAAGCCAAGCAGCATTTCGAGTGTTGTGTGTAGTGGTAGGGGACCACTATGGTTTGGCATTTATACATATAATGGTAATGTATTTAACGTCGGAGGACTATAAAAGAGTTCGTTGTCACACACCTTCTCTTTCACTGATGTCCGACAACTCTCGGCAACCTCATCAGCCCAGTCCTCCTGTACCGACATTTCTTTAGTACATGAGTTCTCCAAACGCCCGCCAGGCGCATGGAGGATTGTAGGCTACGCCCACGATATTATGTACATATATTGTTACTAGAGAGTACCAAATACTGCTACCATAGATAAAGTATTGCTTTGTTAAGAGATAGGCACTAACAGCACTATACTATCACTGTTTACTTTAAAAAAAAATCTACTTATTAAAATTTCCTGAGTATTTGGACTCAGTGGTTGTTTTCAATCGATATCCCTGAAATATAGCCCTGAAATTTGGTACAAATATGTTTTAGATCAAGAACAATACCTACCAATTTTGGTGCGGATAGGCCTCACGGTACGCTGATAGGGGCAATTTTATTGTATTTTTGGGAGAGTAATGGTTCTAAAAGGAGTAATTTTCAAGCTATAGTCACAAAATTTGGTGCAGGTATTGATTAGGGGTATATCTAACAGGCTTCTAAATTTGATTCATGTTGGTATTATGGTTCATATCCTGAGGTTGTTGGAGGTGATAATTTTTCATGTGATCTCAATAGAAGTTGCAATTCTCTTTCAAAAGTCACAAAATTCGGTAGAAACGGTACCTCTTATATAAGGACCAGACCTACCAATTTTGGTTTTGATTGGTCAATTTGTTTCCAATTTATTAGCTATTCAGTATGATTTTTCCTCTTTTACCCTTCTGATAATGGTGCCGAAAAATTCAGACTTCTTCGGGAAAATAACTTGTTCTAATTTAAAAAAACGCGATCTCAGTAAAAGGTCAATTTTCATCCACCTTCCATCCTCTTTCATACACTAGATTTGAACACGGATCTTAAAATCTCTTCTAATATTTTCGAAACCAGCCCGTAGACAACTGCACCGTATTTCGTTTTGCAATGTGGGAGATTTTTTTTACATATAATTGTCGGTTTTTTTTATATATATATATATATAATCCACAAATTTTATCACTACAAGAAAGAAAACCGTCGAATTATTTCCTGAAATCGTGCTAGTTAGAATAATTTTTCATTTCACAAAAAATAATGATTTTTGACACAAAAATTAAAAATTTATTCATAAAATATTTTAAAAACATGATACTGAATCAGTATATTTTATTGCATGCATCGTATTTGTGTGATATTGTTAATTTTTTGCAAAACATATAAATATTATATCTATGTATATATATAAAAATATTATATATATATATATATTTTAGGTACTTTATTAGAAAAATGTTGGTAATAGAGGTGATTTTTAAACAAAGAAACCTACTTTTTCTTACGAAGCTTGCTGCGCAAGATTTTTTTATTTTTTACCATTGATACAATTTTCTGTTTACCTATGTAACTGACGTAAAGATAATATTTGATTACATTGAAAAATGTATTTATTTTTATCAAATAAATGGACAACTGTATAACTATAAGCATTATTTATCTATGACTATGAGGTACCTACATTAAAATCTGCACACTGGAACTGCATTTGATATTATGCGTGTTTATGATCCATCCGTTAAATGTCAGCTAAATGGCTTTGAAATGTTGAAAATTAATGAATTATAGTAATAAGGATATTTAGCACATCCAGTTGGTGAAAAGGGGAGATCAGTAAACACATTCAAACCAATAGCAAATAAAATATATTTTCACATAATGAGAAGTTCACATCTAATTTGCAATAATCGAGAGAACTTGATTTTCGCATTTCACAAAAATTAGAATAATCAGTAATTTATTAATTTTATTCTGACATCATGATTTATCATAGTGATAATAATAGACAACAATAACGACAATAATTATTATTTTCAAACTTTGCCAAGCAGTGCTTCTGTGAATTTTGTGGGTAATTCTCGGATATTCGTCTGCTCTTAGTGAATTTATGCATGTAATTTTAAGAAAACGTGTCGAAAATCTACAATATTTCCGATTTTTTGTTTAAGAAATACATTTTTTGACGTTTATTCCACGAATATTTCGTGAAAAATTCTTTAAAAGCAGCTAAAAACCCGAGAATGATATAAAATTCATTCGAAATCTTGTGCGGGCTACACGTAGGAATATATGGTGTCTTATATCCATGTAATGTAAGGCAAATCCTTTATTTAGTGGTTTACGAACATGACATGTAATATTCGTTGAACACTTTTTATAGATTAAGTGGCTGACGGTTTTCAGAACAAAAAATTAAAGATTTCTCGGAAATTAGCATGTAAGTACATTTGAAAGTAAATTTAAACTTGACAAATTTCCCACCAATTTTCGTTCATGTAAGTATCAGTCTATTTGCAAACAGCATTCACTTCATGTTTGCATTTACGTCAACCAAGTTTTCGTTACATTATATTTGGCCCATCGCATATTCCATTGTTTTCGTGTTGACCCAGCTTTACCGTTTTCCTCTTCTGGTGCATTTGGCTAAAGTGTCTATGAAAACTGCGTATTAACCGCCAGATCCCGTGAGATTACATCATCCATAGAGTGGAATCCCGCTGTTGCAAACAAGGTATGGGATCTCTGTTTGTCGGGTTACAATTTCTAATGGCGTGAATTTAACTCCAGATATCATGTAGAACAGTTTCCCCCGATTGCCAGTGCTTTCCATCTGTTTGTTTGATGAAAATGTGGAAGAAATGGAAATAATGATTTGAATACTTTCCCGAATCCCCATCAAATCGTCGTTGTTTCAGATCATACTCATATCTATATCCTAGATTAGTAATTTTACAAAAATGAGGAAAAGTAGGGGAAGATGTGGACTTTCTTTTTGGTTTAATTGATCTCGATTTATTTTAGTTTACAGTCAAAGACAGTTACCAAGTGAAGTGTAAGGCTTTAAGCTCAGAAAAAAAAAGGTTGAATTTGACAAAATAACTCAATAAAACAGCTAAAAATTTGAAAAATAAATTTTCGACCTGACATTCAAAACCAGTGTTAAAATTGTTAAGGCCAAATCTCTTAAATCGACAAAAATTGAGCCTTGCTTGTCTAGGCCTGCTACTTTTCAAAAGTCAGAGCTGCTTCCACTGGCTTTTCATTGATAGGATGCACACGAGGCAGAAAAACCACATACTTTCAGTATTATACATTGTGCTTGAAAAATGAATCAATTCGAATGTTTAATTGTTTAGAGTAACTATTTTTTCTATAGGCAGCTGAAAAAAAATTCCGAGTAGGCTGGTCCTAATTAATTTCCGTCTTTACTTCTTCGCGAAAAGTTGCACTTGAAATGGTGCTTTATTGATGAACATGAGATCAAAAATAAGTTTACGTTAAAAACGAGTTCTCAAAAGATAAGTTTTTGTTGATTTTTTTTTGGCTTTAGTCTCGTGCGAAATAAAAATTATATTTCGTTGCGAAAGGTTGGCTGCAGGTATTCAGGTATATTTTAAAATCACTGTAGTGAGTGGAATTAAAAAAATAAGTTTAGGTTAAAATCGAATTTTTAAAAGATAAGCTTTTATTTTTTTTTTGGCTTTAGCTTCATGCGAAATAAATATTATTTCGTTGCGAAAGGTTGGCTGCGGTATTGGTATATTTTAAAATCGCAACAGTGAGTAGAATAAAAGCTCATATATAAAAGCTTATAACGAGGGTAAAACTGGATAAAACTTACGATGCAACAGCTTAAACCTACCTACTTATAGTTTTAGGTTTCGTTTGACCTCATCTTGTATTAAATTTACCGAAAATTATACGGTTTTTTAGTTTTTACAATCCTTCTTCCCCTCACCCTTGGTCGCAATGTTTAACCCTTTAGTCGTATCTTATGCTTCTGATGTACCTGCTTTGGTCGTCCTGAAGAAAATCAGCCAAAATAATTTCGGTCCCCCTTTCCTTCGGTTTTAACCAGGAAATGTCCAACATGTACACCATTTTCTTCCATCCTTACCTGACTGACCCCCTAATCGAATTTCGGTGTACATAGAATTTTTATTCAACGTTGTCGCTTCTATCAACCTTTTTTTTTCTCCCCTTCTACACGCAGTGCTCGACTAATGTCTGATAGCCGTTGGCGGCGCCAAGTGATTTCCTCGACTTTCGTGGATGTCGCCTTATATCCTGATCGTGATTTCGTATACAGTATACGTATTGTGTCCGATTTTTTGTGCTAATAAATGGAACATAACTTCGACATCGTTGGGACCTCGAATGAAAAATGATTCTATGTACTTCCGTTGGGTGGTAGGTTCGTTTTTAATTTTGTTTTTGTTTTTTTTCACTTTTTGTCTTTTTTTTTTACAAGCGATGACGATGACACTCGCATGTTAACGACGCCTGACTGCCTAAGTGTTTAGAATCCGAATTTAATGATTCGTGGTGGCGTGAATTCGTCGTTGATGGGCGATCAGAAGTGTAATACCTTCGTATGTTGAAGGAATGATTCAGGTAGTAATTTTGTTGGCCACAACGTTCAGAGTGTTGTAGAGAAAGGTTGTAATCGTGTGCGCTATTATTTTTCTTAATTAGCCTATAAAATGAGTTGAACACGTCGTTAATCGCGAAAAAAAAAAGACCTCGACCTAAAAAACGAACCTTAATCACTCGGCTGGCGACAGAAACACCGACAACAAAGATAATACATCTTTGGATTATTTCTCATTCTTTAGATTAGGTCTACAGCTGCGCGTTATACTTGCTTGCTCCTATTCAGCTCACCTGAAGAAATAAAAGTGCATTATTAAATTGAGGTCCTCTCTGATGGGCCATACTTGAAGCTCTTCTGTGAAAATTAAGAAATAAACGAAAAATTAAAGTCAGACTTCTGTGAGGTGAAAATTGGGAAAAAACTAGGCACATCGCGCTCATCGTTGAAGAGCTCCTCCCACTTAGACTCCTCTTGTTTGCGGCTGTTTACAAAGTGTATTGAATAAAATTAAAAACAAGGACCCAATTTTTAGCCTCGCACTTCGCTAGGAGGCCTTACGAAAAAAAAATTTGAAAACTAGATGATGCAAATTACCGTAAACATTAGTAAATTATCAAATTGAAGGAATGAAAAAAATCAAATGTCGAGTGATATGCTAATTATTTACGCAGTATGTTTTCAAAAATTTTACTGTCGACTTTATTATTATTATTTTTTGCAAATTTTCATTTGATCTTTGTCCTCTTGGGCTCAATTATAAAGTAAGGACTTGAATATTTCCTTGAGATTAATCCCGATTTATTTTGTACAAAACTGGTTCAACTCTCTCCCTCCATTTGTGAGGGTCTGCCTCTTTTTTATAACCCACGTATTTTATGTAAGAGTTTTATAATCCATTAGGATGGAACATATCACCTATATCCTTGCATTAGAGTAAACCTGGGTTTCGTAATCCTACAACTTGACCTTTGTAATTTTGCACCAAGTGTAAGTCCAGAACTAATTTTTTTTGTCCCTAAATATCCTCGATCATTTTGTGAGGGTATCGTATGCCTACAACATTGAACACCATTAACATCGTATCTGCCTGAGTGAGTGGTCTTTGGCCAAAATTTCGGGCACCTTCGCAATAGTTAACGATGATGAGGTCAATGCAATATTCACCCGAATCACGTAACCGTTCAGTTTATTCGATCAACTCGCAACTTTATTTCCTCTCTTTCGGACAGCTATAATTTTCGTATTTTCAACGAAGACGTCTCGCTGTTAAAATGAGCAGAGGAAGTGTAAAAAAACTGTGAGAAAATTGTAACTTTCTTTCGAAAATTATGTAATTGCCTAGTAAATGAAAAAAGTGTCTTCGCTCTTCCGCCACCCACAGTCGATCGATTAACAAAAACCGGAACGAGACATTCAACGTGAATTTCCAGTTTTTGAGTGAAAAAAAAAACTAACGCAGCAAGCTACGCTAAAATAAGTAGGTTTTCCTAAAAAAAAATAAAAATAATGAATAAATAAGTAAATAAATAAATAAATAAATAAACGCAATAAAAAAATCAAAGTATCAAAAATAAAAACACAGTGTCTAATTACTGATGTCTATTAATCCTATTCTACATACGATGAATCTCAAAACACCTAGTTTGCATTTTTCACTTGTACTGTAAGTATTCTTTTGTTCTTTAAGGTGGTGAACACTAAAATATAGTTAAAAGTTCGTGGGTTGATATTGATTTTATTGTTTTTTTATGTATTAATGTAAAATTTACTTCTGTTCAACAGCTAAGAGTATAATAAATTATGTTGATAATGATATTGTGTTTGGAATTGAATATTTGAAGAATATATTTTCTCTTGTTCGCAATAATTTAATATTTTTTTAATCATTTTTACACGAGAAGTTTTAAGTTGGTTGAAAACATATTTTGCAATTTGTTGGAATAAAACATAATTTGGTGTAATTAAATTTAATAAAAAAAATGAAAATATAAAAATTATTCGGGAGAATGGTAGGTAAATATTACTTCGGAATAAAGTTTCAAGGAAATTCATAATGAAGTGGAAGAATTCAGTGTTTTACGAAGTTATAAAACACTTACGCAAGTTATCAAATCATCGCCTAGCAAATTAATTGAAAGAAGGCCTGCTTTTGACCAGCTTCTGGGGTTCATCTGGACTTTATATTCTTTTCTGAGCAATAGTTTGAGATTTTTTCAAATCATCTCTACCCTGATTGAAACTAAATTTTGAAGAATGATGGAATATAACATATTCAATAGCCATGTTTTATTTTCCAAAAAAAAAGACACGAGGTGACATTGTGTGGATCTATTCCATTACTTTCGAGTCAATTTCGCTCTTCAATTAGTGCATTTATCTTGCTAGAGCGGAATAGAACCTCTTGTTGTCAACTTTGTGTCGACACCGCGTGGAAAATAAAACAAACTTAATGTATCTACCAAATTTCGTAACTATTGGTTAAAAATAAGACATTTTAAAATCATTTAAGCCCCAAACATGAAACATAATAGAATGTGATAGACGAACCATATGGTTGATCTAGACCACAAACAATAGAGTTCGTCCTTGTGAAGATCCAAATAAGTGTATCAAATTTCAAAACCATCTAATTAAAATTGCGATCTGTACAGAGTTCAACAGAAATGTGTATGTATATATTTTTATGAATTTCAGTTATTACCAAATTTTCCTGTGGTCATGAGAAGAAAAACGAACCACTAACCTCATCCATGGGTCCCAATTCAAGATCAGTTTTTAAAACGTAGATTTTCTTCGAAAACCTGCATAAAAGCAAAAACTATACAAAAAAGGAGACCAAGACATAGGCCTATCGAAAGAAGCGTCTATACGTTTATATAAATTGAGAATTCGCAACGCAGAACCGGAGCACCCAAAGTGTACCTGGCGTCCTGACCCTAAAGTGTATAGAAAAAGGTGAATAGTCGATGAAGAAAAAAATCGAGAAATGCGAGTAGGTCTACACCCTGTGCAACAACTGAGCGTTTGATGTGACCGAACTGCTGGCTAGGAGCAAAAATCACATTGACTATGATAGCTTTGTGTAAATATTAACTTTTTTTCTTGAATTTTCTTTTGAAAAATTAAATCGAATGCCGGCTCAGTTTTTTTTTTTTTTTAGGGCTTTGAATATGAACGCAGAGTACAAACAGTTCTTCTTTTTAAACCGCTGCGCTGTTGCTTACAAAAATATCGGCAAGAGTCGTCATGGAACGATTGAACCATCGTATCATTCTTCCGGTTTCGAAGAATTTTTCAAAATTTCGAATTCTTTATTCACCATTGAAAACGGTACCTCATTTTACAATAGATTGTAAAATTTGGGTTTTAAAAAAATGGTTGGAAGAAAATAATCGGGCCTCTCTTTATTGACCAGACTATTCCGTATTTTTCCCTTTCTTGTGAAAGAAAACATAATTTGATGCGGTACGTTAAAATTGTGGAATTTCATTTTCTAGATGAAATAACTACGATCTATTCAAAATCTCTCGCTGTATTGTGGAAGAAAAGCAGAAAACAAAAACTAAAAAAAAATGACTGATTCAGTGTCCCACAAACTGAGAACTATATTCAGTCTAGAAAGAATAAACTGGCAGAAACAACTAACTTGTTGCCTACCAAGACAGCAGACATAGCCCAACTCGACGGCATTTCTTAAGTAGTCTCAAAATGGAAAACAGACTAGCTGACTCATAATTACGAATTAATTGAAATACCCTACGTAAACACATACTAATGACTGAAACAAATACTATTCGTGTATGTTATTGAAGTTTATTCTTAAAAAAACATCTTATTAAAAACCAATCTCCATCATAGTTGGGAACCAACATTGAAGCAATTTACAAACCGTTGAACCAAAACCGGTTAATTGATACTCGAATTCAGTCATTATTACGATTTATTTGCATATTTCACCTCGATATATTATGTTTCATTTTGAAATCAAAACTAAAAAGTTGAACATTAATTTTTATTTTTTATCTAAAAATATAGCTTGAAAACGTGTTTTCCGGTCAATTTAGAGCGTTGAAACTGATAGTTTTCCAAGAAACTATCGATAGCTATCGATAGTCATTTTTAAGAAAAACTATTGTTAGATTATCGGTAGTATCGATAATTTATACGTCACTAAAACATATTAAGTTCAATCTGCAATGTATCACTTGGAAATATGAGGAAAAATTATCACAAAACTTTGTTTGTAGACTCAAATGGAACCTTGGGGGGGGGGAATGAAGAAGAGAGAGAGAGAGAGAGAGAGAGTGAGTGATAGAGAATATTATTCGCCTCATCAATACAACGAAAAATTCGGAACACTAGTGTAGCAATGGAGTTTGTTTAATTCCTTCTTCGTTTATTCTTTCACTGTGCCATTTAGATATATGTACACAAATGGTGGAATGTGATTATGAAAAAGGGCTGTTTATATGATGAGCTCACAAACAACAAAGTTCTCTTTTCCATAATTATTTAATTACTATCTAAAATTCTATTCATAAAGGTGGGTACACATTTGTGTCATTTAGTTATATTGTATCACCTTGTCTCGATGTGTATGAGGTCTGACCTCATACCATATCAAAAAAGTGATACGATAATACGATACGCCCTTTCTCAGGCGATGTTTGCTTCCTGGGTTCAAAAAATTTTCGATAGAATTTGGAAGTATGATATGATCCCAACCAACGTTTTACAAAATGAGAGCCATATCATCGCGTATCATATATAATATGCACACCAATGACATGGGACTGTAAAATGATACAAATGTGTACCTGCCTTAAATGCAATATTATATTTTTAATTGTGTACATAATAACTTCTTTTTGGTGGATTCACTGAATAAATATTGTATTCTACTGTTTAACCATTCGTGATGATCGGTTCGTTGTGATTTCAACAATTGTTTGTGGCTTGTGTTGTAACTCGACAATCACTCGTTTTTCTAATTAGTTGAGTAAAACATTTTTCAATTCTCTTTTACTTTTTTGCCTTTATTTCAAGAAATCTTCTGTTCTCTGTTTTCACAAAATAATTGTAATAATTCTTCATTTTACCCCCAGGAGGGCTGCGTATTTTCACAATGGCTATAAACCTTCATTCAAATAGCACAATTTTTTCTAGAAAATTTCATGCAAATCCATCTAGTGGTTCTGGATTGATAGTGTTCCCAACAGTTTTTAGCTCTTAGTATTCTTTTATACATATGTAGAGATTTAAGATAATTGTGTTGGAATTAATTAAACGAACTTATTCATTTAACATAACATTACATCATCTGCCACAATGCTATAAAACGAGAAAAGAGAACTACAAAAAGTTAATGAATTATTTTCAGTTTCAGAGAACTTCCATGCCATAAAAAAACATGAAAAGAACAGAATTTCAAACCTAGTAACACTCCTATCATTTATTGAAGATGCTTGAATTGGAATTGCACCCAACAAATTGTATATTTATATTCTTTTACCTGCTAAGTGACAGTAGCCAAAATAGGTTTGTTTTAGGTTTGTGATAGTAGGTGGGAAATTTAAGTTGTTCAACCTCCCTCCAACCACTCAGAGCCCCTAAAATTAAGGTATTTTTGTACAGAGACCTATAAATTAGGTTAATTTATGGTTTTGTTGTTGTTGTTTTTTACTTATTGAAAACCTCTCCCTGAATGTTAAGTTATCTATGCCACCATATGCGGCAACTGGTAATAAATATTTGTTCCAAATTAGGTTCGTATTGGTCCAAAATTAGACATTTTGTAGGCGAAATAAAAACGAAAATAATGTTACCAAAAGTACCATACAACTGATCCGCACCAAAATTTACAGCAAGTTGTAGTATTTGTTACGAATTTTGTTGCTATTGATCGAAAATTGATAACTTATAGGAAAAAAATAGCCATACCGGAAATATCATACGGCCGATCCACGCTAAAATTTATAGGAAGTTTTTATATATTACAGTGAATATTTGTTTCAAATTTCGTATTTATTGGTTGAAAATTAAAAATTTAATAGCCAAAACGAAACGAAAACAACCATACCGGAAGTACCGTACAGCCGATCCTTAACAAAATCAATAGGTCAGGTCCTTGGCTTAGTAGTACTGTTCGCTCCAAATTTCGTGACTATCGTATAAAAATTACGACCTGTATCGTTGTAACAAGAAACTGGTTTTTTATATGCATAATTATATACTATATATTATATTATGTATGAATTTGAGTTATTAGTGCCAAAATTTTCCTTTAGTTATGAAACGTAAAACGTACCTACCTCCACCCTCAGATCGTTCCATGACACCAAGATTAATAAGTAGATTTTCAATAGAAACCTACTTAAAAATCAAAAAAAAAACCAACAATTATACGTGATAAAATGTTCCACGTTGCAAAACGAAGTATAGTGGGGTTGTCTACGTGCTGGTTATGAAAATATTAGCCGAAATTTTAGTATCCGTGTTTAAATCTAGTGTGCGATAGCGGGTGGAAGGTGAGTGAAAATTGACCTTTTGCTGAGATCGCGTTGTTTTTTGGTTAAAACAATTTTTTTTTTCTGTAGAAGCCTAGAAAATGAGTATTTAAGGACTATTATCAGAAGGGTAAAAGAGGGAAAATCACATTGAATAGCTAATAAATTGGGAACAAATTAACCAATCAAGACGAAAATTAGTAGTTCTGGTCCTTGTGTGTCAGGTACTGTATGTACCAAGCTTCGTGATTATTGAAAGAGAATTGCAATTTTTATTGAGATAACATAAAAATTCGCATCTCCAACAGCCCCAGGGAATGAACCACAATATCAATAGGAATCAAATTTGGAAAAATGTTAGATATACTTCTAATCAATATCTGTACCAAATTTTGTGACTATAGCTTAAAAATTACTCCTTTTAGAGCCATTAATCAACAAAAAATGCAACAAGATCGCCCCTACCAAACATACTGTTCGGCCTATTCGCTTTAAAATTGGTGGATACTGTCCTCAACCTAAAGCACATATGTATACTGAGTTAAGATTAAAATGATATTCTTTTGTACTTCTTTTCCAATATTTTTAGTAAAAAAAAAAAAAATTTTAAATAATGAATAAAAAAAATGGCGGAAAAGGAGAAGAGAATTTTTTTATGATAAAAATTTATGAATTTCAGGTCTATCGATTGAACATTGCGACCTGTACGCTGTTCAATAAATTATTCATGACCTAGAGGACGGATCATGCGCCCAATGCGAACCAAAAACAGTAGGGTTCTTCCTCGGGTGGATCCGAATATATGTGTTTCAAATTTCGAAACGATCCGATCAAAATTACGCCTGAAAATGGACTCAACGCCAAGGGGGGTACATATTTAAAAAAATGAATTCTCAAAAATAGTACCAAAATGCTCAGAAGATCGTTAAACGAAAAACGTACCCACTATCACCCCTGGGTTCGAATTCTTGGGCAATTTTAATAAGTAAATTTATTTCAAAAATCCACTCAAAAAATTGGGGAATTTTACGACGAGTAATTTTCATATTACACGTTTTGACTTTTTTCTTAATCGACATTAATTAGTGGGTTCAGTAGTGATGTCACGTCGTCGAATTATCATATCGCTGGTACAGAGTGTTGATCGTTGTTCTACATTCACCATAGAAAAAGCAACCAATTTCTAGAAAGAGCATTTTATCGTATGAAGAAATTATTTTTACGTGACGAGGTTCGGCGATTAGATTTTTATAGCGTACATTTTAGAATAACCCTCGAGCTGAGATATTCGTGTGAAAATTCTGTCTTAATTTTTTCCACCTCTCCTTTCCTCATAATACTTCATTTCCGCGTCATTCGAAACGTGTTGTACGCACTTGTTCTGAAATGGGCTCATTTTTCATTGGCGGCGGTTCGTTCGTTTCTTATTTTGTAACCTCCAGCAGAGAGGTCTTCTCAGTTTCGCGTAAAAAAGACATCGCTCTTGAATTATTTTGTTCTCAACCACGAAAAAACTTCTTTTTTTTTCCCTTTGAAATTGTTTTCATCAAATTAAACGCACGGGTCACTTTCACTTTCCGTTTTTCAATTAACCTGGAGAATTCGAGATACGCGGGTGTGAAAAATAAGCGCTCATCGCGATTGGTGTCCGCTTCGCTTATGTGAAGCCGGAGGCGAATTCTGAACGGATAAATTCTCCAGAAAATTACTCGTCCACGTCGCCGATCGATCGTAAATTTTGTTGAATTTTCTGTTATTTGTGGTACCTTGCCGACCGTCTTGGGAGGTGTGATGAAGCAAAATATATGAACACTAAGTTTACAATTTATGTTGGAATTTTCACTTTCTTAGAGCACCAATGTGGTTTCGTGTTTGAGACAACAGACAAAAGTCAAGAAGTCAAAATTATGAAAATTCGACGTAAATTTGTTTTTATTGCGTTAATAGATATTCTGCACAGTCCGTATCCAGATAATGATTCTGCAGCAATGTTTTTGTGTTCATTTTTCGTGAATCGACCGAAATTAGCAACATCTCTTTTTTTCATGCGTTATATCTGCGAAAGGTTGAGGTAGAAAAATGTGAGCTGCTTATGTACGAAAATGTTGTCCTAATTCAAGACTTTGATATGTTTCGATACTTTCGATGAATTTTCTATTCCATGGTGTTCACAAATACCGATGACACCTCTACTGACTCTCACGTAAATCTCTTGGGCCCTGACTTTATCCACTAAACATTTAATGGAAGGACGGCGGCGAGCTTGGGGGGCAAGGGTCCTTCGCATTGGACTTCGCGCAAGCTTAGCTGACTAATTTTGTATGCCCGGTACATTGTAATAATACCTCGTTATTAGGTGAATTATTTTTGATTACTGGCTGTTTCAGTGGCGTAGTCTGAACCCAATTTTGGGGGATTTGACAAAATTTTTTCAAGCAAAAGCCTAGTTTACGATTATTTTTTGAGGGCTCGTGAGTTAATCGAAAAATTTTCGGGGGTGAGTGATCCTCAACCCGCCATACCTACGCCACTGGGCTGTTTTATTTATAAAAGTGGGTTACTACTTCTCTAAATAAATTTTGCTATCAGTCATAGAAAGTAGTAGGTACTCGAATAAAAATTTAATTCTCAAAAATTATGAAACTTCCTAAACTATTCAATCTCTGAGTTCTTATGAAAGATTCTCTTCTACAAAGATATGATCATGTTTTCATCACATGTGACATGTCCAGGTAGTCTTATCATTTTTTTCTTAACAAAAAAGTGTTGGAATACACCCATTTCCCTTCCCTAGCGCCTTCTATACTTTTGAATATTTCACGTCATACTTCATCGTAGTATCAACGTTAAAGTTATAAATTCGTTACGTCTCTCCTGGTTGTGAGTGTGACACTGATTGTTTGTCTTACGACGACTCTTACTAATCCCATCATGATGTCACTCATATGATGGAATTCAACTTGATGTGGGTAATTTATTTATTTATTCATTTCGTTTATTACAAATCTGCGACACTATGGTCCATTTACTTAGTTTTTTATTTCGTACAATTACACCATATCGAACCTCTATAAAAAGTTCGCGAAACTCGCTCAAAACAAAACTCTTGAGCTTGAACAGATTTCTCATTTTCGTCAGAATTTGTCGAGAAGCTGGATCTGAAGTACAAACCTTTACTTCATGTGTTGCTCCATTATTGTGTCAAAACATTGTCATAGAATATAAAAGTTATCTTACTCTTTTTCGTTTGAAATTTCAACTTTCACAGATATTCAGGGCCGTACCTAGCTTTTTTTGGCGCCCTGTGCGAACAAACTTTTTGACGTCCAAACACGTTTTTTTTGCCAGTTAAATCAGAATGATATTCTTCTTTGTCGTCGTCCAGACGACGTGTCGGATGACGTTAATGTAGGTATTTTTTTTTTTTTTTTTTTATCAGTATGGCGCCCCTGCACTCTGCCACCCTGTGCAAATGCACAGATCGTACGTATCTAGTTACGGTCCTGCAGATCTGCAGATATTTCATCTGTGACAATGATTACAAGAGCCAAATTATTTATTGAAGTGATTAATGAACAGAGTCTAATAGATATTGATCAATAATTTGGTGTGTCGTAATGAGCAAAACCTTGGTCTTGGCTTGGTCTTGTTCAACAAAGTTTAGGTTTTAGTTTCTGTCTTACAACATTTTTATTATGTTCTATTGCGGATTACACTGAACTTATCATTCTTGTTCATTCAATGACATTTTTTCAAATCTTGCATTTCATTTTGGTCTTGAATAGTCAATTGCAATCTTGATTTTTCTCCTTTTGGTAGGTTTGGTCTTGCGATACCTACTTGAGTACAATACTAATACAGAGACGGTATAACGTAATACATCTGTACAACTCTAACATTTATTAGGGCTGTCAGTCACCAAAATCTTCACAAAAATTAATTGAAACTTGGTACTGCATTAGTCATCAAAGGGCTGTAAAATGCCATATTTTATTGTTTTAAAAAGTTAAATCATTCGATGGGGAGAGGAGAGAAAAATTTGTCAAATTTTTGTCTTAGTTACAAGTTTTCTCAAATGTGTTGTTTAAACAGCACCCCATCACTGGTACAAGAAAACTAACGATCACAATCACTAAAATGGGATTGTAATACGAACTACCTGTAACTCATATAGTTGGTCATAAAAATTATAGATTACTATATTCATACACAGGCGATATTATTTAATTTTTGTAACAATATCCCTGAATTCCATCGACTCTTCTTTCTTCACAACTTTATTTTCTTCTTCTGTACATTGTTTAAAAATTACAGTATATACAAACCTATACCTAATGGAATTTGATGATCTCATTTACACTGGTCCCTCAAATATACAAACCTCTCCATTTCATGTATTATCACTCAACATTAACCCCAGTGTAAAAAGATATCCCTGAAAATGTATATAAACTCTTGTTTCAAAGCAAATAAGACACACTTTGTTTTAGTCTCTCTTAGCGTACGACACACTTTGTACTAGGCTCTGTTTGAGTAGCATTCTCAACATTGTTCTTGAAATTGTATTGTAAAAATTATTGAAGTGTCAAAATACTATTTGTGATTGAATTATTTTACATAAAGCCTTGTTCCAAAAAAGTTAAAGTCCACCATACGATTGTGGATGATAAATTATTTTATTTAGAGATATTAATATTCCTTTCAAATATTAATATACTCGTGTAGGGTGTAATCCATAGAAGAGTATAAACAAAACCAAACTACCACTCTTTTATGCCATTACACTACCTACCTTTTAGAATCGCCATTTTTCTAAAATAGTCTTAAATTTGTAAAACTACCTACCGAAATTGTGCGATTCGAACGAATCGAAGGTGTAATAGTAGTAGAACCATTTTAGGATACGAGCTTTGGTAACACAATACCATTTTTTAAGCGAATCGAGCTATTGCTCGAACCCTCATCGCTGCTTAACGTCTCAAATTCTCCGACAAATCACTCAAATTTCTGTCCTCCCCCTCCGCGCCCCAGAACACAAATTCTCGTCGAAACGAACGAAACTCCTCGCAGACACTCGGTGGGTACACGTAAGTTCTGTACAATGAGACGAGTGTTCCATCAACCTATCGTCATCGGTGGCGTTCGATAAACCTTTTAACGAGCACTCGAACAATGGTTGTGAAAAGGCGGAAAAAAAAATCGCATGAGCTTTTAAGTGCGTGTAAGCAATAGAGGAGGCGGGGTGAGGAGAAGGCCGAAGGGAGAGACGTTGTCTCGAAAACGGTAACGAGCGTAATTTCGAATCAATCAACCGTGAGCATGAGCGATCTTCGAGCTCGTCAGTTGGTCAATTTTACCTGTATTTATTATTAATTTGAGATAACTGCGCGTTCATCAACTTCCTACGAATGCTGTGTGAATGGCCATCGTCGCGTTGCTCGTATTACCGGTAATTCCGCAATTTTCTACTACGCGTAGCCGCGAGCAGAAGGACCTTTTAGTAATTTCTTCGGATGATAATAATTATGCGAAAGTGAAAACATTCTCGATTTAGCCGCGCCTAACCCCCCACTCGAGGTGTCGGTAATAACGTCTTTAGGGTCGTTGATTTAGAAAATTTCATTAACGCGTCTGATGTGGAAGCGAATACCCAGGTACTCTACCTTGTGAAACGGTGTTTTCACGTGATTTATGAGGAAATTTGAAGAAATTTTCTTTGACGCAGGACTACGCGTCTACCTTCGCAGGTGAACTCCTTGTTGCGGATCGGGGTATGTGTAGAGTGAGTTGGAGCAATGTGACGCATTTGGTGCAATTTCCATAGGTATTCCTTGTTGAGTGAGTATATATTCGTAAAACTTGCCGAGTGAACAGACACATCGTTTCTTCACAAAATTCCGTTTTTGAGTTTCATTTTATATCGCTCATTTATTCGCAATAATCCATCAAAGTCGAATCCTATCCGAATGGGGCAAAAATCCCATACGGTTAACACCATGAAGTCTTTACTTCCTTTTAAAAAATTTTCCGTAACTCATGTCACAAATATTATCATACTTCTTTCAGCGAGAGATTCCATAATGAAATGAGCAATATTACGTTTACGAGAAAAGAAAAGCAAAAAGAAAACCAACAATTTTGATAGAAAAATTAACGGCCGTTTTATTCCAAAGGGTAAATAATTACCTTTTATATTTCCCCCTCCACATTCATATTACAAGTGACGAAATTTTGCACTTCAGTGCACATATCCGACGATGTATGTATCACACAATAAATTGGAAAAAAATTTGTCTAACTAACACTTTTTGGGTTACAAGTGGCCTAGTGAGTGGTTTAGTCCAAAAATGAACTGAAAATTTGAACTCAGCGCCTCAAAAGACACGATGTATCGTTTAATTTTTATTAAGAAAAACATATCCTAACCCGGTGTTTATTTTTTATATATGTGTGTCTATGTGGGTGTATTGGGAGTCAGTATGTAAGACCATAAAAATCTAGGCTAAATCGCCAGTGTTTGCTGAGGCCTTGGCATCATCATATCGTGTGTTTGAAGTGGTAAACACCCAATAACTATAGACTACCTTTTGCTGTTGGAATACGAACTGAAAAAATTCAAATTTCCAAATTGTAAGCACTCGTGGGACAATGGTTCGAATACCGATAGTGGAACAGAAGTTTTTTTTGATAAATGGAATTTAAAAAATGGGGCTCAGTTTAAAATTGTTATCTGTTCATTTTCATAAATTTTTGTTCGGCCATCTAAGAGCAATGGCGTCATCATAAAGTTATTATGTGAGTGACTTCATATGAGGATGCTTTGCTTCAATTATCTAACCAGTCATCATTGGTAGGTACATAATTTATGAATATCGGTTGTCACAATTTAAACAATACTCTACCTCCGATGAAGGTTTTCTGCTATTTTCTTGTTCAGAAACTTAAATTTCAGACCTTAATAATTTTTCAACATAAAAGACAAATTGTTTAATTAATGTAGAAAATACACTTTGCTCGACCATATTTTACTCAAATGAAAATATAGTTGTAATACCTCAACTAAATTTCGACCAAACTGTTTTCCAAAAGGGTAAAAATTGTAAAAAAAAAAAAACTCATTCAAATAACAGTCCAACTTTATGTATCATAAATGATTTTTAGTTGATGGTACAAATCTGGGGAGCTATTCCACCTAGAGACGTGCAATAGTCAGTTAACTCCCAACCACAGGATCAAGATTGGTGTCATTCTAAAGTCTCGTTCTCCATTGTATGAGCCTAAACCGGAGTCAAATTAATTCATGTTTGACTTTCGGAAAAAAAATTAGAAGATGAGCAAAATGGGGAGTAGAAAGCCAGGTGGACACATTTATTACCCCACGCAAATTAAAGCGATGACGGCTGTAATTTTCACTGCATAGAGCTGAAATTCATGAAGATACAGTCAATGTAGGTGAAGTTTACAAAATTTCATGACAATTTTCAGCTTTACAGAGTGGAAATCATAGCTGTTATCCTAGTACTTTATCATCCTGTTCTGCTCACTTCTCAATTTTCTTTGATGGAAAATTAGTACCTATTTTGTTCAACTTACCGAAATCGGTAGCATTTTTAGGATAAAATAACAAGATCCTGAAATTTTTATATCAAAAAAATTTTTAATATTAAAATAATGAAAAAAAAGATGTGATTGAGCGTTCCTTCAAAACGACTCGGTAAGATTAATATTTCATTAGGTTTGTTCAATATGTGTGATGGTTATATATCGTAACAGAACAATCAAATACACAAGTTAGTTAAAAAGGTGTATTAGATATAAACTTTATAGAAGAGTAACAGTTATAAACATCAAGAATTAAAAGAATAGGTAAGATAGTAACAAGGTAATCAAAAGTATAAAGAGACTTAAGTAGAATCAATTAGAATGTATATGAATGTATTAGAATATATGAAATAGTACAAAACATGAGATTATATAGTAAGTACAAAGAGGAAGGTTCAGGCGAATTTACAGAGTGTTGGAGAAGGGTTTTGATCTTATTGGTTAATAGAAATATATGTACATTAAGTATGACCAATGGTCTCGTAAGAATATGACATAAAGTGGGTGTTCACAAATGAATTAGTAGAAATTAGTGTATATGCAAGATTGCAGAAATAGTATAAACAAAAGATGAGTTCATTGTTTATGAGTAAACACAGTAACTGTTTATGTAGGAAATGATGTCATCAAACAAGTCTTGACTTGAAGAAATGACGTGAGAGTTAATGAATGAGAAATACTAGAAAAATAGAGAGAAAGTAATGATGATGATGATATTTAATAATACGAAAATATTTCATATTATGGACGATACGAAAATATGTTACAATATGGTAAAGTGTGTAGAACTTCTAACAAAACGGACTAATTTGATTAGAAAAAGTGTGGCACTAGTTCTCTGAATGGGCTGTTTGATTTTCCAAGGTATAACTAAAAAAAACACTTTTTTTTCTTCAAAAAGTGTCAAATTTACTGACCTGACTCAGTGCCCAGGTTCAGAAGAGAAGTTTTCTTCTGAGGTTAGCATTAAATGCACTTCTTCCAAAAAAATTTGTTCAACTCTTCGATTTGAGTTACTTACCTACTTTTTGAGGTTTTCTTCTTCATTGAACTAACTCCAGCAAAACCGTTAAGTTAAAAGTTGAACTGACAGCTAGCATTAAACATTTATAGAACGCTTAAAAACTTTTATTGAGTATTTTTTTGCCATATCAAACATAGCTATTCATGGTGACAAATTTTTGTTTTTGGTGTATTCGATATCATTCTTTTTTGAGAATTTTTACAAATCGAAGTACCTCTTTTCAAAATTCATTACTAAGATGTTTGTGGAATACCTTGTCGTGAGAGATATTCTCACCAGAAGGAAATTCAACAGAATTTAAGCATGTTCAGCCACTTCATACGTAAGTACGGGTAAGCCAGAACCAGACCAAACACTGGCGATTTTACAGCCGGTTCTAAGAGATTATATACTGGTTTTGGCACACTGCACATAAACACACGTACGTAAGGTAATACGTACGTTAGTGAGAACGGCCAGGTCATATCATCCCCTACCGAGATAAGAGATGTCTGGCCAGTTCGTGTACAAATTGTGACGTCATCGTACTGTGTCACGATTCATTACTCGTACATTACCTGCAAGTACATGCAGGTAATTACGATCGAACGAGTTTCGTGTGTTTAACGTCATGTAGACGAATAATTGGCCTGCCCTTTGGGGCAGCGACTGTCGTCGAGGGGTTTGAGCCCCTTTTACCTCATACCAGTGAGTCCCCACAATGTTATATTGTGGCTAGGTGGTAAGGCTTTTTCTTGTGGACACTTTCTAATGGGTATTTTTTTTTTGTAACAGAGATGAGCGATTTCTCTTACGTTGCCAGGAGCATTTGTGCGTGGATATTATGAAAATCGTAAATGTTGAATGTTAATTTTCTGTTTTTGTCATTTTTTATTTTTAATAGAACCCATTGAGCTACATGACAGAATGGAAAAATAAAAAAATAAAATGAAATTAGTAAAAAAAAAAAGGGAAAAAATTTTGGTGAAATAAACCGTGCTAGAGAGTCGAGGGATTTGAACCTCACATCTTCCACATGTAAGGCTAGCAATTAGCCTTAGCACTACAACTGCAGTCAAAAAATTGCGAGTACTTTTAATATTCATGTATGTTAGCCTGCCTGTGATTATAATTAAAAAAAAGAGATGTGGCAATAGGGTTTTCTTATCTCGGTTACAAAAAAGAAATTTCGCCTTTCTAATTTCATTTAATGTTATCACTCTCTGTTACTATTTGTAACTTAATTTACCATTTTTTTTCTTTCTTTCAAGATAGTATTAAGTTTGTGTGTCCTAAAATTTATAGTACTTGTTCTACATTTTTTAATAAGTAATTTTTCATTATGTCAGAGCAGGGTAGAAATTTTTTTCATTGTGGGAAAGACATTTGATATTTTTTCCCTTCTGTTCTTACGCCCCAGTTTCGAGAATCTATCATTACTTTTATTTTTTGTTTGTTTTGAATTTTTGTTTCATCTTTATGAGATACCTCGATATCAATCTTTTCTTTTTTGATGACCACCCACAATGAAGAACTACAGTAAATTTTTCTAGAAACTTATCTTATCGTAGGCATGCAATTATATTTGAGTGTTTTTTATTTTATGAACGAAGAATTGGATTAACATTTAATAAAAAATTAATAAAGTCGGTACCCAATGTCTCTAAGTTTACAGCATTGTCCGTTTCATTTCTATCAGATTTCCAAATTCTGTTACGTAGAATGTGATATCATTTTAAATGAGATTTAATTCACCTTATAGACCTCATTATAAGGAGCTTCGATTAGGAACTAGAATGTGTCAGTTTTTGAAAAGCGCAGTTTGTTTTGCAATATGTTGTAGTGGAGGAGCCAAAGTTTTCTAATGAGAAAAATAAAATCCTACTTCTAATTTTTTGACTCTATAATTATCCATACTCACATTTCCCTCATCCATAATGAAAATCTAAGTACCATTAAATAACTTGAGTGTGTTGACTGCTGAGTTTTTTTAGGCCTGGCAGGAGACATGGCTCTGTGGCCCTCGTTTGGATACGCTGCTGGCTTAATGTATTTATTGTTTCGTAGAAAAATTGGTATAAATGAGACTTTAGCAAGCTTGTTTTTTTTTTGTTTTTTTAAATGAACTGTGAAAACAAATGTTAGTATATTCGAGTTGTGCATAAACTCTGTTTCATTTTTCTTCAAGTTTTTGAGGAGATCGCTATGAAAACCCAGCATCTCGACGTAACCTTACTGGTGGTTTATTTTTGGTTTTTCGAAAGAGGTACCGTTTTGCTTCCGTCTGCGGATTTCAGCAAAAGTTATGTTTTTCGGATATTTTCCCAGGTAAAAAGAAAAGGTACCTATTATTCGGATGTGAGAAGTTTGCGCCCTTCCATCGGTGGGTGTAAAAATGAGCTGCGAGTGCTTCGACCGGATCGCGTAGGCGATCGTATTTAACTTTTACTCGGTCAATGCCTGTTTAATGAATTGTAGGTACTGTAGATAAGGTATCGTGCAGAAAACGGCGTAGAACCAATAACGAAGATGAAAACATTAGACATTAGACAAACGATAGCCTTTTTATGGTGCAAATTCGATTTATTTTTCATAAACGGAGGTTGAATTGAAAAAATATAAAAATTTGAGTGTGATGCAGACTAATGTGAATTTTTAGTTGCTTGTAAGAGCCTTTATTTCGTTCCTCGTGACTATTTTTTGTGCACAAAATCCTACAATAGAAATATTTCTGAGATGTATTTTCTTTTATAACGTACAGAATTTAAAAGCAGGCTTTCTTGCAAGATTCGAAATTTTTCTCGCCAAATTTTGAATACGATTCTCTAGCTAATTTGGCTGTACAGTACCTATTGGACAGGGATGGGTGTGATCCGAATCAAAAATGCATGATCCGTATTCGTGATTCGAATCATTTTTATACTCAGTATCCGTGATCCGTGATTCGAATCAAATTTAACTCTTTATTCGTGATCCGTGGTTCAAATAATTTTGTAAATGATTCAAATGTTTTCGGATTATCGCTGATTTATTTTAAGTTCAGAGAAGAAAAGAAATTATTACGTAGTTTTGCACTTTCGCGTATTTGAGAATTTTTTTGACGCTGTACTTCTTAGAAAAAAAAAAAAGTCAGAAAAGGTGATCCGCAGAAATTTGATTCGAATAATTTTTTTAAGGAGAAATCCGTGAAACGGGATTCGAATCAAATTTAAATCTTTATCCATGATCCGAGATTCGAAATCAAAAAATTTGTGATTTTGCCTATCCATGCTATTGGACTAGGTACTTTAATGTCAAAACATGTTGGCATAAAAGTAGGCAGCCAGAGCATACTTGCTGCGTACTTTCGATGTTTTGCTTGAGTTCACCATCTTAGAATGCTGTTGACGAGGTTCATCCCCTAAATTCACGTGGATAGCGTACATGAACGTAGTTTAAAGTACGTCAAATGGTATACCGTGGTTGCCTATTTAGCGCTGGCATGTCTAACCAGAAATAATTGTTCTTTACTGGTTCAGTACTATACACATAGTCAAAGTTTTGCTAGTTTCAACCTCAACATGAATTTGTATCAATATTTTCGACAAACGGTTAACAGAATAAGCTGTGATAATATGGACTTCTGAGCTTTTCATGTGTATCGAAGTACATGTTCCAGTGCGGAATTGCCTGTAGATCTAGTGATTGCATCGTTATATGCCTATATCGATATCATATCACAATAGCCTACATGGAACAAGTCTGAGGACAGTTTCGGTATATTGGAACATATTGTTATTTCTTATGTACTAGTGATATTGGCCAAGCACCAACAATGCTGGCACCCTGGTCTATCCATTTTAACTCCAAAGTACCTGCAAATGAGAAAAAAATAAAAATTTCAGAATTTTTCAAAACAGAAAGCATAGGCACGATCCCAGAGACGAAAACTTGTTAGATTTTCATATTATCTATCTTTTTCTCTTCTTCTCTTGTTCTGTTCTTCTTTCCCTCAAATTTCATCCACCATTTTTTTTTAAATAAAACTTATCTGTGCACATCGATCAACTGAAAAGTTTATGCTAGCTTAAGTTTTTAATTATAAGTCCATTTATTACGCGGTTTTTATTTTATGATTAATTAATTTTGCTTAAATTGTAATTTTAGAATTTTAAAATTATCTAGTAACTTACTTATTTTTGGCCTATATAAGGTTCTAAATTGAAAATAATTCGTGAAAATATGAAGTTAAGTGGTTAAGAAAAGTAAGAATCTTGAGGACGATTTTAATTAACTGATTTTCATATAGTGCGAACTTGCTTAAAAGATCTAAAGTTATTCAAGTCCTACTTAAAAAAAGAAAGAAAAAATTGCTAAAATATTGTAATATCGATATTACCCAAATATCATCAGTACCTATCAATTAAACATCGGCTAAAAGAAAAATTTTGTTGCCATTCTCAGTTACAAATATGAGGTGCTCAGTGTTCCTTTTTGTGCAAGTAAGTACCCATCTCTTATTAGCATATCAAAAAAGTGTAACACTTACAGTTTTACTCTTTTTTAAAACCAGTATTCATAGTCGATCCAAGTGTTCGCTAATCTATGGGTCTGTTTTTAAACTGCAGTGAAGCTGCGAAACTAATAGTTTAGCTGAGAATAATGAGAAAAGTGGACCCTTTATGACTAACAATACTGAAGCTATGAAAAAACTTACTCTCGCTGAGAAATATTGTGGAGAACTGGAAGTTTTAAACTGACATTTAGGTCAATGAACACAAATTGTCAACTATGAATACCGGCATTAGTTCTGTTGAATCATGAATGTTAGCTCCCAGCTCATCTTCCCGGTTTCAGTTCTGTGTCGGTGAAATGAATTGAAACTCAAAAAATTGATAACTCGAATACAACGATTTATGAACGTTTTATTGAGAAGGGCATTTGATGGGCACAAATGAGATCATATTATCGTAAGAAAAGAACTTTCATTTGGAATTACTCATCGAGTCAGATCATGAATAAATTGTTTTCAGAAAAAAGGTTTTTTCTGAGTTCTATTCTGAATCGAACAGGCTCTTTTAAAAAGTTCCAACAGTTGTTCATTTTTCTTCATATCGATCAGATAGGCGTGGACTTAGCATTTTTTTGTGGGGAGGGGGCAATAATTTTGCGAATTTTAGTAAGTTACGTACATAGGTATGTTTTTTTATGTTGAATAATTTAAAATTCCCTGTCTAGGTTGAATATGAACCGAAATATTTCACATTTTGTGTTCAGCCCCACCAATAATTTTATCAAGTCTGGCGCCTCTGGATCGGAATTTCTTTCTTCGTCAGTTTATTTTTCTTGTCGCGGTTTGACTACGAATAAATTCCAGATTTGAGAGATATGTATTTTAAATTTTATCTCGAGTTTTACAAACCCGAAATTATTTTTGTCTTCAGCTAAAAGACTTCATCTCGACGACTTTTGTTTTGGAGACACGAATGTCGTACGATTCTCGAAAAATGGTTCCTGATGCTCTGGTGCCACCAAAAAATAAATGAAATAAAAACGACTTCACGAAGCCACCGAAGGACGAATAAAAATGTAATGGTAAATGATGTGAGGTAGCCTATATTCGTATAGCTATATGGTTAGTTGGGTTACTAAACGAAGAGCATAGATGAAGGATCCGTTTAAGGAATGCTATTGTTCGTCAATGGAATGCGATTCCGAAAAAGATAAACGACATTTTTTTCTAAAACATCCGGTATCAAAGTCTGGTTTTATTCTATGCCGTTTCAAAAAATGGCCTTCGCAAGGTCGCCACTGAATGTCTTTTTTAAAAGCGGCAGTTTTTTCTGCGCCAGCCGAGGCGAGCACGCATCCTACATTTTTGACCTGTCATTCGTCGCACAATTTTGCCGAATGCGGTTATTCGCTATCTATTCGATCTTTTGGCATCGCGCTACAGTGGTATATGGGTGAAGGTTTTTCTTGAAATGCCAAATTTCATGCGCGATATGTATGGTTAACGATTTGTGAGAATTTGGTAATTGTTAGCTAAAGAATAAAGAAGCTAACCGAGTGATGAAAAGGTTTTTCGTTTCTCTTGTTTAATCGATTTTTACTCCATTCCAAGTAACCAGTTACTATCGCATTTTTTTTGATTTTCGAAAAATAATGTTTCAAATTTGAACCCACATCGTTTGTTCAAAAATGTTCAATTTATCGTGTCTATATTAGGCGTTAGCACCCGCATGCAAATGTGTATTCATCTGTCACTCTTGATTTCCGTTTAAGTTTCCAATTCAATTTAAAATTTGACATTCATATAAATTTGTTAAATTTGTATTTTCGTGAACACCGAAGGAACAAGTTTACAGTAATGCGATTAAGGAAAAAGTTTGATTAAATTTGTTTAAGAATTAGATTTTCAGTTACCTACCATTCCTAATTTTCAGTGGAATATTTTGTTGGTAAGTGACTCTCATTTTAATTTTAAAATCATCACCAAACGGACAGATGCGCTCTCCAATCTTTTCATGTCAGTATGAAACTTTTTCTCTCATTGTTTATTCACAAATTCTACCGCAATCCGGAAATTAGCTATTCCCTAAATGTGTGGTCGTCCAACTTCCTCACTAATTGAGCTCTTTCTAAAACAGAAAGTAGATCGTGAGCTTTTTCAAGCCAAAATTCCATATTGAATGAAAAAAAAAATGTTGAACGTCCAACTTCTGCGAGTTATTGCTAGTGTCTATGCGAGCTACCGGTAGCTCGCGAAATATGGTTTGGCATACACTACGCTAACACATACAATAATTATTATCATCTACCAGTATGAAATTTAATTTATTTTTTATTGGTTAAATTCTGTCTCCTAGGATGAAAACAGTATTTTCTATTTCCAACTAATGAAAACTAATTTCAAAAATATAGGCTGAGAAATTTTTAAGCTAGAGGTATTCACCTTATATGTAGGTAAATTATTTTGACTTTTGAGTCTGTGAAACTCATTTATCACTAAAGTTTACCGTCGTTATTGATTAATACTATAATTCTCTATGACGTGATGGTTTTCAACCTTTTTCTACTTGCGACCATCTTCAGATCGGTAAGAGTTCTTGTCACCCCACTCTGACGCATGCGTGCAAGAAAACCTCAGTGCAATTGCACGATATCCATGATTCCACTCTGACACACTTTTCTGTAATTTCTCACAATTCTCCTGAGAAGAGTTATGAACCTCTGGGGAGTTTATGACCCCCAGATTGGGAACCGCTTTTCCATGTGGTCTACTCACCTCCTCTTTATTGCTCTGTATCAGCATGTGGGTCTACTCCCTAGTTATCACTTTTATTTTGTGTTGTTTTTGTCAGTTGAGAAACAGAAATTTTCCTTCATCCTATTTGGCGTGCAGTGCCTCACACTTGGTTCGTCAAGTTTTCCTTGTATCTTATACCGCCTTTTTCTCTTCCACGAACATGTTAAGTGATAGTATACATGCCAGTAGTCTCCGTACATTGGTAACGATTGATCATCTGTAAGGAGATGAAATGAAAAATTTATGTTTTATTTACAGTTTTGAACTGAGTGTAAAAAAAAATATGTTGAACTTATTCAGAAAAGAATTAAATGATTTGATCATGTTGCCAAATATTTACAAATTATTTGTAAAATTTCGACAATGGTGAATAATTTATGAAAATTATATATTTCAGTGCACTTATTGAAGTTGTACGAGATTAATTAATTTGTTCTCTTTTTGTTTGTTTTTGCAGGTAAATATACAGGTTTTTCAATTATTCGTTTTCCGAGAAAAATTCACAACTTGTGATGAGTAGCACTCAAATAAATGCATGAGTAAGTCTCATTTGTTATTATTAGATTTTGTTCCAAAGGTTGTTTCATTATTCTATTGGCATATATTTTTGCGAAAAGTTGGACCAGAAAAAGTCACTTTTACATAACTAGCCGCTGAAAAATACCACAGAACAGCCAATTTTTAGTTAATTTAAGTTATACTAACCAGACTAGTGTGAAGCAAAATTGAGAAACGATAAACATATAGGTCATAGTAGAAACTTGTGCAGAGAAGATATCGGAATGTCTAAAAGTATTTATTTGCTATGAAAAGTGAAAACTCAGTACCTATTGCTTTAATTTTAATTTAAAACTGGAATAAGCTTTATATTAGGTCTGTTCAGTGAGAAAGATACTTTACAGATTCTTTAAAATTTGTCGTGCTCTTCTGCTAAATAAATCATCATTGTGGCATTAAAGATCGTTTACTTAGTAGAATAGCAACCCTAATTTTACAGAATCTGTACAGAATTTGTCTCCACAAATAGACCTATTGTGGAATACCTTGTTGAGAAAAGGATTCTCAACAAGGAGGTAGCCAACAGCTATTTGTGTGTTATGCCACTTCATACATAAATGTTCAGAAGAGCCAAAACCAAACACTGGTGATTTTGTAGCTAGTTTCATGAGCTTATATAGTCAGCTCCGTACACACACACAGACACACAAATGTACATATAAATATGTATATGTGTCTTAGAAAGTAGGTTGTTTCTTATTAGTAACTAATAAGAAATGACGTAAGAGTTTGTGTTTTGGTCTGTGATATCACAGAGATCTTTAATTGTTGATTAGTCACTGCCTAAACATTGGCAATTACCTGCCTGAATTTACAGGTAATTACAAACAAATGAAAGTGTATATTTAAAATGCAAGGCGCATTAATATTTGCCAGCCTTTTGGCAGTGACTGTTGTCGAGGGAGCCAAGAGTGGATGATCAGTACACCTATTATTGAGGATTTCAGGGAGTATTTAACGACACAGTTCATTATAAATTTCCTTGTACTCTTGAAGGCTATTTAAAACCATTATTTGGCCCTCCAGACTGAATTCCTGTCTAATGGTGTAGCTCCTGGGCTAGGAATATTGACTAGGTATAGGGTGTTGGTAGAGTAGATGTTAAAACTTCTGGTGGTGATAGAGTAGGTCAAGTACATATGTATTAGAGTAGTTGCATATCCAGCTACAGCTTTGTTTTCAAATTGTAGTACAAATGCTATACCTAATTATTTATGTTTGGTGACCTTTGGCGAATAGATGAATAATGTATCATTGGAAAAAAGTTGAGGAAAGACCACATTATCATTTAAGAAAAATGTTGAAAAAAATACATTCTTTCCTAAAAGCTCAGTTTTTTTTTTAGTTTCCATCTCCATAATTTTTCTAGTTATTTTAGGTAAAAGGACAGAAAATACAAATTTTTCTTAAAAATTCTCTCTGTTCTCCACATTTTTGACTTTTATAAAATCTGCAGCTGGGTTTCGAACCACTTTTACACGTGTGTACTTAACCGACTCTACAACCACCAGAAGTTTAGAGGTCCACTCCATCAACACCCTGTATAATGTACCATCGTAATCAGACTGATAAAGCGATGTTAAATTTTTGTTCCACAGATCTTGGATCCAAGTAATAGATCTGACAAACAGGTTTGCTACTGTTGTGGGACCTCTGCTTAAAACAATAAAGATGTGCACGACTTTCCACATAAAAAAAAAGGACTAGTTGAAGAACAATTTTAACCAGTTTTTATAATTAAAAAAAAATATCCATACCACTAACGCACCATTTTGTTTTGAAAAACAAACTGGATTTTCTGCAAAAACCTCTCCATCCGTAGGTTTGTCAGTCTTAGCTTGGAACTAGGTATTAGTGATGCTAAAAATATCCATACGTATCGATATTTGTTCAAAAATATCGATATTTCAAGTATTGATACTTTCCCTTCAATATTGATATCTATTTGAAATTTGTTGAGACCACCAATCCTTCTCCCCTCTCACTCATACGAACACATGATTACATAAAATACATAATTTATTTATATCTATTCGCGGCTACACTGATCTACCACTTCCGCCGCTCATTCGTTCATTTCCGTTAACACTCGTTTATCTATCTTAAAATGTACTTTGCTGAAATTATGTATCTTCTTCGAAATACACTCGCTTCTTGGACGGAACTTCGCTTAAATCTTTCTTTCTTGTTTCATCTCCGGTCCTCATCCTCTATAATTCTCACAGAAATATCGATACTATATCGATATGAAAAAATATCGATATTTGGCATCACTACTAGGTATACAGAAATCTAATTTAATTTTCACCACATTCGTCATTCATTCTCCTTTTTCCTTGAAGGATGTATTTTTAATTTGTATATTTCAGTGTATTTTTCCTATAGAGAATAGTTTCAAGCCCTGCGCATTAAAAGGGCCTACTTTTTTCTATTATTTTGCCACTGGTTGACCTAATTTCTCCCAGCTCAAATACCTCGGTCAAATATTTAAAAAATTTTTTAATTTTACTATTTTGCCTCGAATCTTTTTTTTTTTATTGGTTTATCGTTAGTTCATTTTTATGTATGATTATTAATTTGTGCATCAACGAGCTCTATTGAGTCGTCGATTTTCTCCCGGTTCTCTTGTCGTTGTTTAATTACTGGTCGCCGTAATATTTATCTGCGCCTTCGATTATCATATCGATGTGATGACCCCAAATGCGTCTTTTCTTATTTAGGTTCTTCCATAAAAAAATTAAAGGAAGACCCGAATTCGCTAATTTACGAGATACGATTCTAATGCGGGAAACGACTTCTTAATTATAGCCGGTCGCTCGATTCCATCGACAGGCCTCAAAAGGGGACCGCCGAATTGTAGCCTAATTTGAAAAACGTGTAAAAACGTCATCGAATAACTTACAGCGCTACGGGACCCCATCTCCCCATCTCGGCCCCTTTTTCGGTTTTTATTTCTGTCTTCATTCATAGTTGATAACGCGCGTTCGTGGTAATCGCAATTTCATCTTAAAAGTGTTGCTGAGAAACTAGTTTTCTTACGGTCTTTTTAAACGTGCGACCAGAAATTTATTTTCGAGGATGGCTGGACGCAAATATTAATTTTTTACTTTCCATATTTTATTTTATTTTTTTTTTTACCGATTAGTTGAAAAATAATGAAAATAATAATCGAAGTTTACGTAGGCCATCGGCCGTTTAGATGAAGTGTTTATCGATTGGAAAAGAGGAAAAAAAAAAAACTTGCTATAAAAATAAATAACAGCAGCCCGTATACATATATAGTTGATCTGGTGTTGGGCCCTAAAATTGAAAGGGAAACCTGTTCATGAGACGAAGTCAGGTTGGAATCACGGCATGTTCAAAGTCGAAAGCCCGATGTGTAATCGATTGTCGAACAAATTAATTTGGTCGCGCGTGTACCTTGAGGTAGGTAATCCAGAATGGAATGGAAAATACACGGAAACCAGTAATTGTGCGGTCACTGGCTCCAGCAGCTAAACGTTTTGTCAACATTTTTGCTTAGGTAAATTATTCGTAATATATGACCGAATGGCTGCTGCAGAGCAGCGGAAGAGGAAGAGGATCTGATGAGGTCAAAGGAGTCGTTTGGTGGGTGTGTTCAACGTTTCAATCAGTTTCAACGAGTGACACGTTTTTTGCTGCGGTTATCTTATCTCGCTGGAAATCGCCACGCCGCTGAAATGCGTTATCGTTTGGTGATGAGAAAAATTGACATTGGTCTGGCGGTCTTGGTCTTGGTTTTGGCTTTGGCTTTGGTTTTTGTTTTGCACTTTCCGCGTGACATGCGGGATCAAAGTTAGACTGAACAATACCAAGAATGAACGAAAACTCCGGCATGAAAATGAATAAAATGATAGCATTAAATGATTTGGAAAGTTGAGTATTTTTTATTTATTTCGTTCTGTCGCACCCATAGCTTACGGAAGATTCTTGTGTATGGTTTGTAATGATATGAACGGTAAGGTTAATTTAGTAGTCATTAGCGAAACCGAGACTATACTTGAATGCACAAGCTGAAGACTAGGACCAACTGTGTCAGACCAAAACTAAAACCAGCTTTGGAAAACCAAAACGTGCACAGCCACTCAACGTCAAGACTGGTTAGTGCAAAACCAATGCCAGGAGATGACTGTGATAGACTGCCCTAATAATAAGACTGTCGTGGCTCTAATCGTGCTTTTGCTCATCACGTTCGACATTAAACACCAAAGAGTGGGCCAGAGTCTATTAGCAAAGTCCAAAAGGTTGAGTCCAGGAGGGAGGAGACCCCTCGCCGAGGATTTTTTGAATGTATTTTTGCTATTAAAGCAAAACCATATTCCTTATTGTTGTTATTTTAGTTTCAAAAAGTTTGTGTAACAATGGTATAACTTTTAGTTCGGCGGTCAACCGTAATTTTTATGGTTTATTTTCCCATAAGTAATAACAGATTTTTTTTATCTTTTTCTCCCTCTGAGGGCGCCCTTCAATTGCTCGAGACCTTTCAGTTACGCCGTTGTTGGGTAAAATACCTGGAATTGGGGTATCCTTGAAGAGGAGTGAAGTTCCGAGTTATTCGAGAGCTATCCATACTGTACGTTTGTGTCTCAGTTCAGTAGATGAATGTTGATAACTAGGGGGCAGTCTGGGTCCTTAGAAGTTCGAACTAGACTAGAAAATAAGTGAAACTATAAAAATTAGGCACCTATATGGTTACAAATTTTTTCAAAAAAATTTAAATCAGAAATTTTGAAGTTTTTTCTCAATGAGCTATAAGTGAAACACTTCTTCATTTATCTATTTTCTTTTCGATATTTCCTTGATTTATTCCCGCCAATTTTTTTTCTCCAAATATATGAAAAAAACTTCACGTAGGTTCGTATAACATACATACAAGATGTTAGCCATTCTATGGCGAGAATAAATCAAAGAAATATCTAAAAGAAAATAGATAAATGAAGTAGTGTTTCACTAATAGCACGCTGAGGAAAAACTTCAAAATTTCTGATTTAAATTTTTTTGAAAAATCTGTTCCAAAATTGGTGTCCTTGGTCTGCGGATACTTGCCATAAATATTCGTAGAACGACCGTGGAAGTTTCTGTTTATATCATTGTAAAGTTGAAATTTATGTGTGGTACGTGCAAGTTGAAAGTTATATTTATTCATTTCGAATTTTAGACATGTTTGTCGTATCTGGTGCGTTGATGACACGTTTAAAATTTCGTGAATGGAATTTTCTCATCTGTATCCACGATACTCTGTCTTAGTGAATTGGATGAAATTTGACTTACGAATGCCGATAAACCAACCAAACCCCGGTGTGAAATATATGTGTTTGTAACTTTTGGCATTAGTTCGTGTTTAAAATCTTGGTTTAAAAATGATATTAGTCACAGTAGGCATAATTGTTTCACTTTTGAAGTCAGAAACGCTGGAAATTTTAGTTTATTTATTCCTCGTAATGAAATGCTTTTATTTTTCAAAACGCAAATTGGTGGACGCGTTCAGAAAAAAAAATTGCGCGAAAACGCATTTCTTAAATAAATAAATAACCGGTCAGACGTTTTTTTTATTTTATTGTTTCATAACTCTCCTCTAACAATCGGGATCAATTTATTACGTAAAAATTTTTTATAGCATTCTTCTGACTGAAAACGTAGAAAACGAAAGGGAAAAATGGAAAGAAACGGGAAAAAGCTATGTAAGTCCGAGAAATGAGAAAAAGTTACTCGCGGAAGCAATAATTTTTTCTGTGGATGTACGTTGTTGGGCTAATTTTTTCCCTTTTTCTTTTTTTTTTCTTCATTACATAAGAATTGAATCAATTTGAGATCGTTTTATTCGACATTTATTATCGTAATTATTATTTACGATCGTGGTAAAAGTTATCTTTTAGTCGATGTCGCGTATAAATTGAAATAAGCGCGTGGAGAAAGAATGACGAAGTCATATTATGTTATACAAGAAAGAGAAAGAGTGAGAGAAAAAGAAAAAGTAAGAAAAATCGAGAAGGTGAAATAAGTAACATTGCTCCCTTTCATCCCTCGTTGATCATAAAAAAAAAATCTATCATTGATTAATATTTATCCGTCTTTGGGAAAATTAAAAATTCTGAAATTTTCTGTTTTAGCGGTGACCAATCCAGAATTTATTGAAGGAAAGAGCCGTATTCTAATTCTAACTTTTTTTCCACTCCAATCATCCGGCCACGGCGCCGGTTGAAAGTGAAGGAAAGAATACGCCGATAAGTGCGTGCGTGGCCGTCACAAATTTATTTGAGTATTGTAATTCTTTCTAAAGAGAAAAAAAAAAAACAAATACAATTTATGTACATTTAAAAAACTTTAACGGTTAGCCTTATTCGATTTATTGAACTGGGTTCAGTAACGATAATAAATCTAGAACCGTGAATATTGGCTAAACTAGGAAACGGATCCTTGAACTGATAATTATTAGTCAGGTCAAATTTACAAAATAATCAAAATTTTACTTTCCTCTTCAGTATTTTTAGAAGTATAGTTATATCCAACGGTGGATTTTCTTTACTTTGACGTCGTCTCGAGCCTCACAAAGAAGAAAACATAATGAGAAAATTATCAAATGGAATATCTTGGTGTATTTGAAGATACTATGTGCGAGAAAATGGGGTAGATGAAAAAGAAGAACGAGAAATAGCGTACTTTACAATTGACTGAAATTTTCACTTTGTGATAAGAAAATGGCATCTTGGTACTTGTAAGAACTCATCAATATTTTTAGATAAGTTTCTATTGTCATTTCTTCACTTTGTAGTTTTTTTTTTTTCGATTGTCGCTTTCAAATTGACGAATATGTATTTCAAGTGTAAGGAGAAGATCGAAGAAGGTTTTTGTGGAATTTCTTGAAGATACATTTTCTCATGTAGCTCTCCCTTCATAAATGTAGGCATGTTTTAAAATCGAATCACTTATCATTTTAGATGCTGAAACTATAGGTTTATCCACATATGCCCTCAAATAAAAATATTTTTGCTTTAAAAACCAGTAAATCGACTTGCCTCTTATCCGTCTCTATGTTTTCTTGGTTTCTAGGGTACAGGGTTCGCTTACTCATAGTTTTTCATTATCCGAAAAAGTTTGTTTTCGTTTGTAAAAAAAAAGTTCTTAATGTCTTCATGGTTTAATTCTGTCAGAAACGAGATTTCTTTCGTGTTTGTTTTCTCAAGTATTCATTTGGCTGATTTTTCCCTCTTTGGTGAAGTTGGAGTTGATTTTTTCTGTTGACACAATATTCTGTTGTAAATGACGAAACACATTTTGGTATATTTTTTTATTGTAGGCTAAATAAAATAACGAAAACAACATATTTATAGGTTGCTTCATTTTTGTAAATTAAAGTTTGGGTCGGCCTTACCTTCAACTTGTGACTCACAAATTATTCAAGAACCTTTTCGCTGTGGATGTAAGTAAAAAGCAACTCGTGGGGGCAGACTTTTTAGGAACATGTGATTTATGGAGGTCGAATAGTGGAATAGTCGAGATGTTGAAGTGACTAGAAGGCCTCTTGTTCTCGAGCGTTAACGTTTGTTTACGATTATGTTTAAATATACCAAATTTTGAAGGTGAGGTGGCAAACGACCACCTGGTGTCGACAATTGGAATATTGGTAGTTTTTGAGCGAAAACTCGTCATAAATAATACAAGCATCGTTGTAGGGGGTGCGTCTGTGCCTGAAACCGAAATATGAAACCCGAAGAGGTTTACATATATGTACAAGTCGTATGATAATGGAGCCGTGTCTCAGAGTGTGTGTTTTTTTTCCTTTTCTTTCGTTCTTTTTTTCTTTTTCTTTAAAAGGATAATAACGACTTTACGTTTGCGCGCCTTTTGCCATTAATCGAAAATAACGGAAAAACTTATCGATGGAGCAGAAAATAGGAATAAAAGAAATTAAAAGGGGGAAGAAAGCGTACTTCTGAAAGGTTCAGGTATGGTTGTTACCGATCAAGAACAATAGAAATAATATAATTATGTGGCTGATGAGTTGGTCCGCTGATTGCACACAAACAGGGAGCCAGCAACGGTGTTTTGATCGTGAGACTGGAAAATGAATTTGACTGGAAAATTTCCTGCAAGTCTGCAAATGTAAATTATGAAAAGGGTTTGATTCTAATATAAAAGGAATTATTTCTGCTGAACAGTACGAAGGCTTGGTCTAGGTTCGTTCATAATCGAGACAGAATTTTATTGGCTTTCACTTTTACTCTGGTATCGCTAGTTGTTGACAGTTACTGTTGAAAGAAAAACTCGTTTTACAAGAAAACATAGAAAACGATGAAGATCATGTAACCCTCAAGCCTTGTGAAAATCAGAATATTGGAATTTCGTTTGGTAATTGTCGGTGCGATTTAATATTTTTCTCTAAAAAAATTGAAATAAGTGTTTATTTGGGCTGTAGCGAAAATAAGGTGTAAGTTAAAACAATTCAAGCTTGCCAAACCGAAGGTTATCCACCAAGAAGGAGTTGGTGAGATTTGCGTACATTCGGTGACAGTGGTGTACGCAGACTCTAAACAAGGGTGGTGTCAGATCGGGTGGTGAATAAATGAGCCAGTAGTAAAAAAAGAAAATTGTATGGAAGGGCCAATGGTAAGAGAACGCAAGAGCCAGAGCAGGAGTGACAAAAAATACAGAGTTCGATTGGACTAATTTTCTCAATTAATTTTTTTATTTGAATTGTAGTTTTTGATACGAAAAACCCTCCATTCCTTGGTCGGATATATTCGTACCATGTAGTGACGTTTTGAAAGAATTTTTCAGGGAGGGGGCTTACGTGTTCTAATGAAATCAGTTACAAATATTTTAATCTGCCAACCAATCTCAAAATTTGCTGTGACTTGCTGATTGATTTTTTGGCTAAGGGTCGATTCACCCTCTCCTCGGTTAAGTCGTCCCTGGTGCCATGTACCATCAGTTCCTTTCATTGATCATCATCAGTGATGTGGGGTATCAAACTTGCTACAATAAACTGAACATTCTATTTAGTGTTTAGCGCAAATTCAAATATGTGCTTTAGCAACTGCGGAAGTAAGGCTTCTTCATTATTTGCCCCAAGGGTGTAATTTTCCCAGATTTTATGAAGTTTTGTATCAAACCCTTCAATCAATAGTATATCGAATATTGTCGAGTAAAATTGTTCTTGGTTTTACGAGACCAAAATCAAAGTCAAGATTACCATATATGATCTAGCTCTTGCTCACGCTCACGCTCACCACTAGTATCAGTTTGATGTTGTCGACCCTTAGGATAGAATGGTGGACAAGCAAAATGGTCTTGGTCTTAACCTCTTATCTTAGTGGTTCTTGTTTGAGGTGTTAGTGTGGCAAGAAGTGTAAGACAAAGACCAAGTTCGTTTATCACTAGAACGGGGCACGAGAGGCTCTCGGTGACACCACTGTTTAGAGTCGGGTCGATATACTTGAGGTTGGTTCACGATTGTTTTCTTGCTTGGTGGAGAACCACATTATGTTAATTCCTTTTTCTTTTCTCTCATCGCAACGATGCACTTTTTGTTCGTTAACGGTCGTCATCGTCGTCGTCGTCGTCATTCTATCTCTCGCGCGACACTTTGGGATGTGCAGTTGGGCCATTTATCGCAGTGCCGTTGCACATTTCGTATCGCCAACCAGCCGCATCTCCGATCAATTCTCATTCTCGTTTGCAGAGACGCTGTGAAGCCGCATTCTCTCTCTTCGTATTTCTCACTCGGCTAATCGCAATTTATCGCCGCGACTATCGCGAATATCCCGCTGCGAGTAGCGGCACTTTTGTTTTTAAATGAACTCCACGTTCTACACCCCCTTTTGACACTTCTGCCGCTGCCGTCTTTAGCGTGAAATTCACTCGAAGCTAAACTGGTTGTGTTGCGCTGCTGCTAGTTGCCATAAGATGCTACTCGTTAACAGCGACTCATTATGTTTTTCATTTTCATTTTCTTTTTTGTTCATCTATTTCTTTGTCGCTTGCGTGATTTTCGCGCTGGAGAATCGCGATGGCAGTAGATACTCCAGCAGACGCAGGTCAAAATTATCGGCGATATTTACTTTTTTCTCTGGACGATAGGCCTGCAGCGGTTTTTTCGCCTCTCGACATTTGCCGCAGTAGGTACATATCCTAAGTACTTGCAGTAAAAACAGGAGATATAATTTTTATATTCGTTTTCAGTTCACTATGCTTTCATCTTACCGCAGACTGAGTGATTTTTGACTATAGATGAAAGATGCGAGTAGGTCGAATCCATGTTTTGAAAATATTTGTAAAAATTTTACAAATTGATCCGGAAGCGTTTACATTGACCAACTTGTGTAGTAAACTACGTCTTTTCTAATGATTCCGTGACAACTGATTAGCTGAAGTAAGAGACCAAGACCAATACATGGTAGTCTTTAGTGCTAGACTTGGTCGCGCACAGACGAGTCTTGGCCTTAGTCTCCATATGGCTATTAAGATTTTTTCTGTTTTCGATGGCCAAATTAAACTAACCATTCATTCTCTTACCAGAAGTAGAAGAATTTCAACTTACCACAAGTGTTCGTGAATGGTCAATTAGGAAGTAGAAAATAAAATTTAAATGATAAATATTGTAAATCATTTACGTAGTTCAAAATTGCGATTATTCCTCGAACTGTTCATTTTTTCTCTTCGAGTTTTGCTTGTGGTTTTGACCTTGACCATGACCTTGGACTATCGAGTCTCGGTCTTGGTGATGTAGATAGTGGATAACGGAGATAAATTTTTCTCATTAGTGATTAGATTTGTATATAACCATAACGTAGGTACTTCTGTCATGGCTATGCCCCGAGTCATGTGCGCACTAGCGATGCGCAGAGGACTTGACATGATTGAAGATACTGGGCTGAGGCGACGCTAAACAGTTGTCTTACAACCAGGTGCGAGCTAAGGTGTGTGACAACAAACATATTTTATTCGTCGTTGCGACGTAAAACAAATTTACTTAAACTTCTACCACTACAACTTCCAGTACGAGGATAAATCTTTACGTAGCATATTTAAAATTCTTACAGTACCTTTTCATATTCATTTTATGCAAACATTCTGCTCGTTGAACCAAGGATATATCACCACAAAATGCTGCCTTAGCCCCCATAGCCTTCATTTTTATACTTACTTGAGCGCATTTAGACATTTTTAATATTTTAATTATGTCTCAAGCCAGCCCACACGATGCGTGTATTTGGCAAATGTTATTCGGGAAATATTCGGCCCAAACATTTGCCTCGCTGCTTTGCGGCTCTACACTACACCATGAATATACGAACTTATTCACGCGCGTCATGTAGGAGCCATCTGCAAGCATTCAATATGTACAAATATTCGTCATCCCTTTGACTCGCAAATTATTTACCAACAACTGCTGGAACCTAGACGAATGTTTGCCAAATGTTTAGAAATGCCGAACATTCGCACTGGAATTTCTCCCACACGATGCGCAAATGCAGACGAATGCCAAATGTTTGCCGAATACGAGCATCATGTGGGACCGGCTTCAGAGACAAAAAAATAACCGTGTGAAGTTAGTGAACTTTACTAATTTATTTATTTTACACAAAAAAACCGTATTTGCGAGTGACCACGCTGAGGACGACATAACCATTGGGCACCACAATCAGAGTTCAGAACTTACAGTGGATGGCTATTAAAAAACATGTTTTTTTTGCGTCCATGCGCTCCCAGCAAAGCATCTCTAATCTCTCGTACAAATGAAACAACTACAGAATACACATTTTGAAATGAAGTACGTGGTCCGTGTGGCGTAGTGGTTAGGTGCTCAGCCGCACAATGAGAAGGTTGCAGGTTTGGGACCTGCCGCCGCCATCACATTTTTGACCCAAAATGTCGATGTGTTTGGTTCGATTCTGTTGATTCTCCCTCGTGTAACTGAAAATTTAATGCTGGGAGACCACTGGCCCAAAGGATTCCTGCATAATCCCTTGTCCAATATCGATATCGTCGATAATATTCAGGCACTGAGTAAAATGGCCACGTTGCCAAAACACCAGAGCTAAATATGAAGAAACGAATATCATTTATCTAACCCAAGAAATTAACGGATCTCTATCTATTGAATAAACAACTATGGTTCATAGGAGTGCTATGTGGCAACTTTGTTGAGGATGATTTTCCACTTTTTTTTTAGAAGGGCGCTTTTTAAGTAGGTTTTCTATTGAAAATCTACTATTAATCATGGTGTCATGAAACGATCTGTGGATGGGGGTAGGTACGTTTTTTGTTTCATAACTCAAAGAAAATTTTGGCACTAATAAATCAAATTTACATATATACTTATATATTTATATGAAAAAGCTAATTTCTTGTTACCACGGTACAGGTCGCAATTTTTATGCGATAAGCACAAAATTTAGAATGAATATTAGTACTATGTGAAGAACCTGATCTATTGATTTTGTTGTGGAACGGCCATATGGCACTTCCGGTATGGCTATTTTCGTTTTTGTTTCAGCTATAAAACTTTTAATTTTTGATCTACAGTTACGAAATTTGAAACAAATTGTTGCGAGTGTAATTTAGTACTTCTAAATTACCTCAACAAATAAGATAATTTCTGAATATTATCTTTTATTAATATTTCACTTCAATTATTACAAACACTTTAGAATTATACTTATTACTATTTCTTAATACTAGTGAAACCTAATGTCCATAGCAACTAGCATGGACCCTAACGTCTCTACTCGACTGTATGTTTAGGAATGATCATGTCTTCAAAATGAAGATACAACATCACTTTCGTTTTCTTTGTTTCACTCAAAAGATGGCCGACCAAAAAGGTGGCGTGACATAGAACATCCGCCAAATATGACAACACATCATTGTCAGCATATCTGGTGGTGTTTGTCTGTAGGAAGCTAGGTAAAATATAGATAGCTATTATTCCGAGAATTAGGAATAATAGTTGTCTATAATTTGTTCGACACGTTTTTGTAGATGAACTGAATCGTCTGCAAAAACGGGATGGAACACAAATATTTTTTATAATATATTATAACTTTCTGTAAATTTTGGTGCAGATCGGTCTTGTGGTACTTTCGGTTTGGGATTTTTGTTTTGGTTTGCCTATAAAATTTCTAATTTTCGACCCATAGCTCCAAAATTTGAAACAAATATTCACTATAATATAATTTTTTATAAATTTTTGTGCGAATTGGCCGTATGGTTCCAGTGTGGCTATTTTCGTTTTTGTTTTGGCTATTAATTTTGGTGCGGATCGATCACACCTTACTTAACACTATTTTCGTTTTTATTTGCCTATAAAATGCCTAATTTTAGACCAGTAGAAACGTAATTTGGAAAAAATATTTATTACGATCTGTTAGTAATTTTTTTAGTGACTATACTTAATTTTACATTTTTCGAATACCTACTTTTTCTAACTTTGCTGCTGCTTTGTTAGTTTTTATTTTATTTTATTTTTTTTTTTTACATACAAAAATATTGTATTTCACCATCCCTCCAGAATAAGACCACTAAATGTATATATATATATATAAATAATTTATAAAAACAAAATGAACCTAGAAAATTGTTTTCCTTTTTTGTTTATTGGTGGGAAATAAACAGCTGCCGTGGGTGGATTTTCTTAGTCTTGAAGAGACGCTTCCTCACTGGTCTACGAGGATAACAATAGCCCTGATGGATCTGGCTTATTTTTTCGCTGGTTAGCTGGAAATTTATTCAGGATAGTAGATACCTGCCCCCTTTCGAGAAACGTGTGACATCTGCAAAGTGAATCTCGAAATTAAACTTGACGTGAACCAAAGCGTAAATCTTTAATAGAACTAATGAAATTTGTATTCGATTTGAGATCGCGATGGTGCCTATAGTTACTGATGGATTTAAATCTCTGTGGAGAATTTGAAACTATGTTGTCATTCAGATCACATATTTACTCCATTAAAAAAATATTATCTCGTAAGCATGATCGAGTGCGTCGTTTCATAAGCGATAACGAACATGCCTTAAGCAAGAACGTGGACGAAGGCGGATCAAGGAGTTTTGTAACCCCCAGAGTCCAGAAAAAGAAGTTTTCTATCCAAAGATAACGTATTTTTATCAATTTTGTTGATTCTGTGTCATGGAGGAAGGGGGGCGCGTCAAAAGAGATAGCAGATAAGACGTGGTACAGAAGATAGAGCTTTGCAAGCCCTTTTCTTTAAGCCCGATTTAGAGTGACTTCTAATCAGTGACTGAATATTCGCAATAAGAGCATCAACCAGCGCTGTCAACGGCTTTCTCTTCGTTTTTTGCGTTTTGAAAATATTTCTTTAGTAACCCATCGACGTGTCTGCTTCATACGAAGTCTGATTTTTGAATTTTCGATAAATTCGCGTCGACATTTGACGTGTATTGAATCGTAATCTGACAAAAACCGAAAATGAAACGACAACGCATGTCACTCTTAAAACGTGTTATTTCTGCTTTTTCCTCCTTTCTTCCTGTCAAGTGTCGATAGCGAATTTTATCATCTCGAACATAACTCTTCGAAAATTAATATCGTAAAACAATCGTTATCTCTTCATACTTTTTGCTATTGAAGTAAGTATTAGATGATTAACTGTTGGTTGTCGGCATCATTTTATAGTGCTTTCCTCGTTATCTTGAATTAGTAATTGAATTTTTAGCGTAACAGTTTTGGAGTTTACGACTGGGGGAGACCATAATGTGATTAGCTGGTTTGGATCTTTTTTGCGTAACCAAGAGACCGATTTTGCTCATCGCTAAATTCAATGGTTAATTTTTATAAAAAGAAGTCCATGTAAATTAGAAAAAAAAAGAGGGAACAAAAATTTACCAGAAGTACCGTCCGGTCGATCCGCACCAAAAGTGGTAGCATGCTACAATTTATTATAATAATTATTTGTTTCAAATTTGGTACATATAGTTCCAAAATTCCTCATTTTATGACCAATATAAAAACAAAAGTAGGGGTACCGGAAGTTCCTTCCGGTGGATCCGCGTCAAAATTTGTAGCGTTCTAAAATTAATTAAAATAAATATTTATTCCGAATTTCGTGGCTATTGGTGCGAAATTGAGCATTTTATAACCAAAATAATAACAAAAATGATGGTACTGGAAGTACCGTTCTGCCGATCCGCACCAAAATCAATACGTCTGGTCTTTGGCTTAGTAAAAATGTACGTACCAAATTTCGTGGTAATCAGACAAAAATTGTGACCTTGAGCGAGGGAACAAGAAATTAACTTGTGTATCTATATATATATATATATATATATATCCCGAGATCATAAAACGAAAAACGTATCTATCGTCAATCCTGAGGGCTAATTTCCCATCAAGGGTAATAAGTAGATTTTCTAAAGAAAACCTACTTAAAAATCTCAAAAAATTGATGTCAGAGATGAGCAATAATTAAAATGACTTTTCTAAATAAAGAGGGCACCTGATTCAAACGCGCTCACGTTTATGAAAAAAAAATTATTTTCAGGGCATACTCACCGGGGCACTTTTTGAGAGAAAAGTTTGTTCAGTTCCACCTTAGTACATCAAACAACTTTTTTGAAGTTGTATGTCGTAGGTACCACACTTTTCATCCTTTCAAAAGTTCTACTGCGATATGTGCTAATACGGCATTCTCTTTTAGGGTGCGTATACATTTGCGAGCAAAATGCTTGCAAACCGTTTGCGAACCACTCGCAAGCACCATGTTCGCGTAATTGATACGACGTTTTTGCATCGCACAAACTGCTTGCGAACCGTTCGTTTGTCACTCGTTGTGAACCGCCGGAAGTCGGTTTTTTCAACGAACACAAAGGATGTTTGCAGTTCAGTTGGGACGGCGTTCGTGTGCAGTTTTTTCATTTTTGTGTTTGCGAGCTTATCAATAAAACCGCGCCACTCATCACCAACATTGTTTTATTTTCTTCACGAGAAGTCATCATGTTTCCAACTGCGGATGGTTCGCAGTTAGTTCGCCTCTTTTCCCTGGTTCGCTAGATGCTCGCGAACTGTTCACTGAAATAATATTTTATCGAGCGGTTCTCGAGCATCTAACAAACGGTTCGCAAACGGTTCGCAAGCATTTTGCTCGCAAATGTATACGCACCCTTACAAGTCGTAGTCCTGTTTGGTTGTAGTCCTGTTTGGTTGGCGCGGTGTTGCAACATCCTGACCCTCATCTTGTTGCCTCCGCACTTTCCCCAATTGTCATATACTTTACCAATTTCATGAATTTAATGAGAAAATGAGAAAATGAATTAAAATTACGTTAAAAACGCGTTTTTAAAGATAAGCTTTTATTTTTTTGGGGGGGCTTTAGCTTCATAAATAAATATTATTTCGTTACGGAAGGTTGACTGCAGTATTGTTATATTTTAAAATTGCAATAGTGAATAGAATAAAAGCTTATAATAAATATAATTTAAAAACGAGTTTTTAAAAGAAAAACTTTTATTATATTTTTATTTGGCTTTAGCTTCTTGCGTAATAAACATAATTTCGTTGCAGAAGGTTGGCAGCAATATTGGTATATTTTATAAATTGCAGTAGTGAGTGGAATAAAAGCTTATAATAAAAAAAAAAGAAAAAAGAAAAAAGCTCATCAAGATTACATCAAATGCAAAAATTTTCAGCACCACTTCAAATTCATTGTCGAAGTTCACCTATCACCGGCGTCACTGCCGCATAGACCTACCATATCGCTATTTTTGCGTTTACTGTACCATCATTAGCTTTATGCCTGCTATTTTTTTTCCTTTCAATTTCCTTTTTTTTTATTTTAACGACGCTCTTCTTTCCCTCCTTTGCCCCTCTTTAATCTAAAATTAAACACCGGTTTCTCCCACTACGAAATCGTTTAGCGTGTCGCGCGCGTCTTATCTTTCGAGTTTTATTCTTGTAAATATGTGTTAGTGTGTGTATGTGTGGTATACATATGATTGGTTATTCGTTTGTTTGTGTATGTTGTATACGTACGTATGTGTAAAAATGTGAGGTATTTGTCTGTGTGCGTAATTGTTGCTGCGTATGTCTGTATGGTATATGAATTCGTGTTTGTGTGTGTATGTATGTTTATATGTATGTATATATGTGTGTGTGTGATCGTGCCAACCGCTTGGTCTGTGTGACTGTTAAGCGTCAGCGTGGACAGCTTGTGCTCTCAGCTCTGCGCTATTTGAATATTCGAGGCAGTTTGTTTTGTTCAATTTAGAGATAGTTTAGTTTAGTAATTTAGTTGGGCACTTGATCGTCTCAGCGTTGGTTCTGTACCCGGATTGAACCTGTCTCAGCATTTTTCTTTTCGACTTTAATATTGCATTGTTTATTGCGATTGGTGTGTGCCGTCAAAAGTGTTTGGCCTGTTGTCGTTGTGCTTGTATTGGTGCGTCGAAAGTGTGTGGTTTTTCGCGCCTGTTTAATCGTTAGCAGAAAAATAAATTATTTTATTCGTAATCTGCGAACCTTTTTTCACTAATTATTTATTTGTTTTTTTTTCCTATCTTCAAGTTGTAATTTCGTTTCTTTCCGTATTATTAAACGATTGTGTGTGATCCGGCAGTGTGATTATACTAACGAAAATCCGTTTCGAGAAGTTGGTGTAATTATTATTATTCGTGATTCGCATCGCATCGCATTAACTAGCCGTATTTTTAGCACTCGAGAAGCTTACTGGGCGAAGAAAAACATCGACCGGATATTGCCCGCCACTGAGTATAGCTATGTCGTCGCTTGTAAGGTTTTTCGGTCGTTCACATTAAGGTTCGTAATTAATAGTACTTTTCTTCTCTATTATCTTGTAGTTGCACTCGAATCGTCCGCTCAGTGGTCGCTTCAAAATGGTTAGTGGCGAGGGTAAAGAGCAGGGGATGGTATATTCCAGCTTCCATACCTCGTCCAGCTTGGTTGGCTTTAGACCTGAATTGTTCGCTGTTTACATTTGACAGTCTAAATTTGTTGCGGTATTATTGCCTATCGAAACTTCTCGATTACACAATATTTATGATTTAATAGGAGCTCGTGTGGCAGACTTCGTGCGTGGTCTCATCTCGTAGGTCTTGGAGCTGTCACCGCTTCGCATGTTACAATGGCCAGGTAATTTCAATCCCCATATTTTTACTGCCGCCGGTTATTGTGTAGTTTTGCACTCTGCACTCCCCTGCCCCGGCCTCCTGGGAGTTCGGTTGTACCAGGCCCTGAGCTTTGGTTGGGAGGTCTCACGCGTGTATTTTTCTATTAGGTTCAGTGGGGATTTGTGTATTGTGGCCTACAAAGTGAGCAGAATAAAGTTCCTCCCCTAAGAAATTTTATTCACCGGGCCTGATACTCGCCCGCGACTATCTAATAATTGGGTAGAAAAGAGACTTTGAAAAAACTTTGGTGGCAAGATTTAAAATCTGGCGTCCTTTAGAGACCAAAGTCCGCAGTAAATAACGAAATTTGCTCTTTCAGCCATTCGTAACTTTTGCATTTCCTCCTCCTCCTAACGCCATTGTTTGCATCGCTTTTTCTGTATCATACCAGGCTCATCGGTGAGTTACCAAAGGAAGTGTTTGGGTGTTGTAGTGCACCCCCTTCCAAGTTTTAGTTTACGTATACCAGTTTTTTGATTATCGTGAGAATAAGAAAGTGAAAATCGTTAGCTTAGTGTATTTATGTACCAAAATTTTTAGGGGTTTGGTTGGCCCAACGAGTTGGTACACTGTTTTGCAACTGAATCAGAAAGGTTCATGATTCCTGGTTCGAGAGCAGTCGCCGCCCACATTCTCGACCCCCACTATCTAACATGAGCATCCTAAATAAAAGTAAACTCTATCTGGCGTAAAGGTGCGCAGTCGTGCATTTGAAGAACCAGCAAAGAGTCGATGCTCTCAGTACAATTAGTAAACGACACTCGGGTAAAATCCGCTCGAACACTGAAGCACCGAAGCGCTGTCCGATGAGTAGCTAGAAGCTCCGATTGGTAGGTATACGTGTAAATTGAATTAAAAGAAATAAAAAAAAATTTCACTGCCCTTCGAGCGTTTTATTTTTTGGAACAGCTGCTGGTTGATCCAGTCGCTGAGAATGACGTATATTAACTCGCTCAAATTCTGATCAAGTGATAATGAGGATTTTACTGATTAGCATTTCAGTAACAAGTCGCACGTTCTTCGACATCTTTACCCCTCAGACCTTCTGATGTGACACCAGAATTGTGAAAACTGTTCCCGAAATTTTATAAGAGACGTATGCACAGGAAAATGCTTGATCATTTAAGGAGACTTTTTAGTTCTTGAATCTTTCCTTTGCTTCCGAAATTCTGAACGGTAACCAATCCATTTCATGTTGGCATTGTCCATTGTAAATTTTGATGATACGCATTCGAACCACTTATAAGCTCTGTTTGATAGGATTGCACCAACTTACACCAGCCTACACCAGGAGGGCGATTCCACAAATATAGGAATGTTATATGACTTTGACAAATTTTTACTTGAATATTTGTGGAATATCCCTACTGGTGTAGGTTGGTGTGAGTCAGTGTAATCCTATCAAACAGAGCTATTGTTCATAATTTCAGGAAAATCCGCATTGAAACCGTATTTTTTTACAACACGACTCGGTTGTTATGAACGTTCAGTACGTATTTCCGATGGTCGAAGGTACGTCCTCATATTGACGTGATTGGGCCGTGTTTAAAAAATTGTTGTAGATTTCTTTAGTGATCTTATTTATTTGGTCATTGACTCATCATATCGGTGTGAATTAATTCTGTAAATAATCCGATGAGCTAAATTAAACATGCTCAAAGTGTTAAGGTGTTGCTAGATTTTGAATTATTAATTATTCGAATCCGGGGCCTGTTTTACCATACAGGGCATAGGCTGGATAGGCAGTTGACTGGAATGGTGAAATTTTCGAAAAAAAAGTTTTTGTAACTGGGTGAAAATTGAGATGGGAAGAATGACAAAAAAAATGTTAGACCTCAAAATATTATTGTTTGGAGGGCATGAAAGTGCCGAAAACAGATCTAGTTCGAATTAGTTTGAAGTAAAAAGTAGAAAGTAAATTGTAATAAGGACCAAGGCCGTTTTTTAGAGGAAATTTTGGGTTTAATCCCCCCAGTGCTATAAAAAAAAAGAAAAAATAGATTCAACGAGGATATGAATTATTCGTTTTACACGGCGTTCAGTGAGATCAGACACCTTTTTTCCATAAACCCAACCCCACCGATTAAAAAGCATTGTGACTATAGGAAAGGCTTCGAATTTTTGAATGTAATTGTCTGAAAAAAAGATATAGATGCTTCTTCGAAATAAATGAAATTTCTAAGAAAGCTTTAAGAAATAAAATGAGTCAAAGAAGAAGAAGTTTGAGCGCTTGAAAGTCGAGCAGAAGAAGATGAAATTCTGCATCAAAATGGCTTAATTTAATGTTATCATTAAACTTTATCCTAAAGACAACTCATCTAAACTACTTATTTTCACAAATTCACTGTTATTGAGCCTCATCGTTAGTTGTATTTAAGGAGAAGTTTACTGATAACATTAAATTAAATCAATTTAATATGTGATCACATCTTCTTCTTCAATTTTTTCGACTTCCAATAGCTCAGACTTCTTGTTTTTAAAGTCCATTTTATTCCTTGTAGCCTCCTCTAAAATTCTATTTATATCAAAACAGTATGTGGAATACCTTGTCCTGAGAGGTATTCCTGCCACTTCATACTGTAAAGTATGGGAGAGCCAAATCCTCGGCAAACATTGGCAATTTTGTAGCCAGTTTTGATAGTTTATATACCAAATTTGGCACATGCACACAGACACACATACGTACATGTATGTATAGTATTATTTCATCTGTTACGTCCTTTCCTGCCTCTGTTGAGGTGATAAGAAATGACGCAACGCGTTTGGTATTGGGCCATGACCTCACCGAGATCGTTATCAGGTAATTGATCATAGCCTGTGCAATGTATCTTACCTGTACGTACAGGTATGAACATACAAATGCACAAGTGTGTATGGTTTTACATCATTGAGACAATTAATTGTCAGCCTTTGGGCGGCGATTGTTGTCAAGGGGTGCGAGCCCCTAAAACCTCATACAAGTAATGCCCCCACACGGTAATTATCTTTTTAAATATGAGAAGTAGAACCAAAAATTCATGTTAAAGAGCATATTTTCTATGTATTTTATGGGTTTAATGGAGTGGAGATAAGGACCTTACTGAAAATGACAGAATTGTGGCTCTTGTATAGTTCATATGCTTGTTGAATAAGTTAATTGAAAACAACATAGCCAGCATTATTTGTTTATCTGAGTAACGAGTAAGGTATAAATTGTAAGATGTGATTTTATTCCCCCTTTTTTCCCCAAGAAGAAATCCTAGAACAAGGCCTGGTCAGGATATACGTTTGAATGATGAAAATTCTAAACTCCTCTTCTAGGTCGAACGTTGCATTTGAGCGGAAAATTTTTATACTCTACATGACTTGGTTGAAAATATTATTGAAGTAAACAATTTTAGGCATTAATCGCTTAGGTACTTGAAAAGTTGACTTTCAAATTAGGTAATTTCGATCCGATTACGCAGCACCTGAATAAAAAAACTATTCATTTCTTACCGTCGTTCGTAATATGAGTGCGTTGTTGGTACCATGGAGTCCTTTTTTCCGCAAATTTGGGTTTGCCTTGGGAATCTTCTTCGTTAATTTTCCAATCTTCTCTCCCGATGGCGGCGGTGGGTAACTGCCCGAAATGATTCAACGTTAATTTTCCCCCAATCCCCAGGCTTTTGGTTGCGCGGTCTTATATTATTCGACTGTAGACAAAATTGAACGGCCCATAAAATTGGAGTGGTTTGATTGGCATAGAAATGGTTAGGTGCTCTTTCGCGAATTCGGGACCAGCTGCCGTCGCATTACTGACCCAAAATGATGGTGTGCTCTGTTTGGTTCTATCGGTGCTCCAGTATGACGTGATTTGAAAGATTCAGGATGATTGACCATTGGCCATCGGATCGCAACCACCATTTCCCGTATTCTGACCTCAGATATATCTTCCAAACGTTGGATAAAATGACTCGGTAACCATAACCGATTTAAAAAATAAATAAATAACATTGAAATGTTTAAACGATGTTTGAGTCTGTAATAGTTTTCGCGCCCTTTTTCGTTAATGGAAAATCGAAACCCCTTTACGAATATGTCGCCAATTATGAGTGAAATTGGATAGGTACTCCGCAACACGTAGGACGGTTCGTGTCTTCACTGAATTTTAATAATTGGTTTGAGTAGTAATGTGAAAAAAGATTGTGCTTTTGTTTGATTATCGCTTCATATCGCAGCTGTTATCGCCGCTCGATGCATGGTCATTATTTTTATGTGTGCAGAATGCATTTTTCAATGGGATATCTTCAACACGATATCGGAGCTTAGCAGGTTATTAATTCTACTCGTTATTCGTTAAGACGTTGAGACGAACGAATAGATTAAGTTCAATTGAAGTGTGCAGTTTGTTTTGATATTTCGAAATGGTCTGTGGAGGCTAGGAAAAGTTGAAAAATATTCGGAACTTCGATCGACATTTTACTGCATAGGCTTATTACTTAGTGTGTTCTGTATTATCATTTTAAAAGAGATTTTCAAGTTTGATTGAAATGAATGTATTCACATTAAGTCATTGAAAAGCTTTAAGCTAAAGACCGAATGCAAAACCTGTTCTGGATTTCGAGCAGACTCTTTCTCATGTCGATGGGAACCAAAAAGTTAATTTACCGAAAAGTGGTAAAAGTAACATAGATCATTGGCTGTGCTATCTGGAGCAGTGCTAGCAACTCGAACCTACATATCATCGAAAGTTGTGAGACGTGGCCCTGAGAACAATATTGGGGCATATCGATTCGAAAAGAATCTAGACAGACTTTTTGAGAAGAAGTGCGTAGGTTTTCTGAAACGCCATCCTTGGCTTGGTAACTGTGTCCTTTTACCATAATAACAGAACTTCAAATCATTGGTCGTAAAATAACGATTTAAGAACTAAACTTATAGATTTTAAAAATAATATGGTTGGTACAAATTTGCATTAATTTAGCATCTCCTATGGGAGATAGTTATCCATGTAATGTGTCCTACAGTTAAATTATATTGTAAACACTAATAAGTAGTTGAAGTATCATATAGTCTGTAAAAAAATAAAGGGGGAAGAGCTATTGCAAAGTTTGTAATGAAAACGCCTGAAAAATTGAGTTATCTTTCATTCACTTAGTTCCAGCAGATGTATATGGCATTTTGCTGAATTATTTTTCTGTACTTGCGTAATCTTGATGAATTGTTTGTTTTTATTTTTCATTTGGTGGCTTAGATGAAGGGTACTTTGAATAGTATCCTCCGTAGTTCGACTTTGTTATCATTCCACACCATATTCTGATACATGCGTGAGTGGAAGTATAAACGATTTTTGTGATTAAGTCCTCCCCAGAAAAGTTATTCAGCATTTGTAGATAGTAATCCCCCCACACTCTTGTGGGAAACTTTTTTTTTCCTTTCTATTCCCTTTTATTTGTGGAACATTTCAAAGAAAGTTGAGCCACTGGTTGGGGTGCGAAGCAAAGTCCGTCCACTGGGTGTATACGTGAGATAAGCGTCAAAAGAAAACCTACTTCGAATCAAATCAGCCATCATTCGCTGATGATTCAGTTATAGCTCTTACTGTAGGTAGGTACCATAAAATCAACAAAATTTTTCAAGTAAGTGGTATTTTTCTGTTGTTGAATTATTGAATAATTGAAATTTAATTAATTTATTACCTGTGATGCTTTTATTGTCAATTTAAAGTTATTTCAACTATCTACGATCTACGTGCTTGAGTGATGCCCATTGATAGAAACTTTATGGTTTCCTAAATCTCGCGAAAATTTCATATACCCGAGGTCCCCGAGTTCTTCAATCTATTTCTGTGAACAGCGACAATTGTAGTATCACTAATCAGGCCTGAGGTTTCGGTTTAAAACGTGTTTCAAATTTCATCTCGCGTTAATTTTGTTGTCGACGTCCTTTTTCGTTCTTAATTTTCTGCGACAAAATAAATTTTTTTACGTGAAAAAGTTTTTAAGCGTGTATAACGAAAACAATCCTCGTGAGCTTTTAACTTTGTAAACTTTAATTTATGCCTGGCCGATACGAGTTTCTGTAATCCTTTCTTACTGCCACAAAATGCGATGGTTAAAATTCATTTATTCCCGTTTTCTTCGTCGAATTACGTATTTAGCGTACGAACTAGCTGAGTAAACTTGAGGAATTTTTCTTTCTCATTAAAATTTTCGACTGTTTTAAAATTTTATAGAAGGTATTCGCACGAATTTTCTTCGTTCGTCGCAATTGTAATTTTTACTTATTCATTTTTACTTGACGTCAACTTCCTAGACACTGACGTTTTACGAAATAAAATAATTTTAAGTGTACTGATATTATGCGGCTGATCGTTATTTCTCATACCTGAAGCTTATAGTGAAAAGACTGGAAAATTTATGCGAGAGCATTTTCTCGAATGGACCAAGAGTGGGCCTATTCACGTTTATGGTTTCTGTTTTTCCAGACTGATGTTATAGGTGTTCACGACCTCAAGTCGTTGAATTTTTATGACTTTACGAAAGACAAAATTTAAATTCGCTTCGTTTGTAGAATCTTAATTCACGGTGCTTTCAGAATATCGCGGTTTTAGATGTTCCAAATTTTACTCGTTCCAGCGTGTTAATAATTTCCGATTAATGATGTGTTATCTCATGCATTCGTTATCAGTGCCATCCGTATTACAGATTGTCTGTCGTTATGGTTTCCTATAATAGTACTTGTGGCAAATATCGTTATTTTTCAGCCTCCGTCATTTTCGGTTGTGAAAGTATAAATCTTCAGAGGTTACACACGTATGGAAAATGTTAATCATGAGAAAAAGTTGGTGTATATCAGTGATACACTGAATGCGTACTCGCTGAGCACTCGTACTAAAATATTAATTTCAAATGCTTGCAGTATGAAACGTCCCGAGAGCATCTCTCTTTATACTTTTGCGAAATTTTCGGAGTCCTCCCCTGCGGGGAGGTATTGATACTTTTAGTTTTAGTAAACATTGGCTGAAATTTGTTGTTTACTGGCGCTTTTTATACTTGGCTCCGTACATGCACACAGACACACATAAATAAATAAATACGTATGTATTTATGTCTAATTGCGTTGTTCTTTGAAGATGAACAAAGTACAACGAGTGTACTTCTCAATATGATGTAATTGGTGATAAGCCGATTTGTCACGGTCTGATAATTGTGAATTTTGTTGGTGCTTTATTTAACGTGAAGTGCACAAAATTAGCCAACCTTTCAGCGACGATTGTTGTCGAGATAAGTGTAGAATCCCCACGAATTAATTAACATTTACAATTCTAACTTCCCACGATGAGATGATTCTAGAAGTCGATAACAAAAAATGCACCAAACCAACGCGCTTATCTACTAAGCTCGATATTTTTTTGCTTCTCTTTTTTATTGTTATCAGCTTGGTTGTAAAGTTTGAAAGCTAGAGAGGAAGATGGTAGTTATTATGGATCAATTGCAGAGGTGGTTTTTATGCTGCTGAAGTTACTAGAGATAATAACTGTGTTTGACGTAGCAGAAAAGAGTGGGCCTAAAAATTTGAAGAGGGGGTGGCTATGCCACTAATGTCGATTATATGCGCCAACAACAAACAAATGTGACTTGAACATTAGCGGAATAGTTCCCCAAAAATTTTTTAAGCGCGCTCTGTTTTTTCCATATCAAACACAGCTAATATTGAGCTATTTTTAGGTAGGTTTTTGAAGAAAATTTGCGTATAAAATTGATCTGGTATTGAGACTCGGGGTTGAGAGTAGGTTCAATTTTTTACTCATAAGCAGAGGAAAATTTTGGTACTTTTAGCTGAAATTCATATTATTTATATATATATGTGGGGATTAGTCACTACTCGTATGAGATTATGGGCTCGGCCTATTGTCAACAGTCGTCACCTTTGGTGACAAGTAATAGTGCATCGCACTTTAAACAAAATGTATGTTTGTTTGTACTTGCCTATCTTTGCAGATAGACAAGTTACAAATCTCAGCCTGTAACAAATCGAGAGATAAGGATTTCTGCAATGTCATGAGTCGGTACAGAGATACATTCTCCGTCGTGGCAACCATAAAGTATGATGTAATTATCTACACACTAGCCTATGTAATTAATACATAGATGTGTATGTGTGCGTGTAGAGAGCCAGGTATATAAGACTAGAAAATCTTAGGCTAAATTGCCAGTGTTTGCCGAGGTCTTGGCTCCCTCGTACTGCTAAGGTATTTAGCTATAAACATGCAAATTATTCTGTTGAACACCTTCTGTTGGTTTACATTCCACAACGTAAGGTATTCCAAAATGTACATATATTTATTTATTTATTTATTTAATTATTTATTTGGTACATCTATTTGAATGTACACAAGGACAGATCCTATTGTTGTTGGTCTAAATTGGCCTATGGTTTGTTTGTTATATCTATTGTTTCATTTTTGGGGTTTAAATGGTTCTAAAATGCATAATTTTTAATCAATAGTCATGAAATTTGGTACAGACAAAGACATCGAATGTATCATATTCCATCACTCTGCAAAATTTTATTTCAAATGGCTTAACGGTTCATGTGTAGAGGTGATTTGAAAAAATCTTAAGCAATCATTTAAGTTTCAAGTAATTAAATTTCATTAAATATTCAATTATTTATTTATTTTTATTTTTTGGTTAGGAAAACTTACTTTTTCTACCATTGCTTGCTGTGCTAGAGTTTTTTAAGTTATTTTTATCCTTTCTTCGTATCAAACTTATTCAAAAGGAGCCACAGTGGGGCCACATTAAATTAAAAGATTTGTACAAAATTATCGAACTGTTCACGGGACGATGATCTAAGCTACTGTTCTCATTATAATGAATATTGTCAGCAACCGTGACTGGAAGCGTAATCTGCATTACGAAGAAACGTATGAACATCATCAAACTCGTCATCGCTTGGACCCTTCCTAAAATTCAGTCAAGGAGTAGTTGAGAAAGTAAACTCTACATTACCTGTGATGTTGGTCCCGTAGAAAATTTGTTTACAATAGAATGGAAATTAGGAGTTCGAAACCCAGTTATTACCAAGTCAACAGAAAACTGATTCCAATAATTACTCGCAGTAGAAAATCACTTAGCCTTTCTATAGTAGCGATTATTCTTCTTACATATTATCGATTATCGTAAATTTCAGCGGATTAATTATATGTGGATGTGGTTATCTGGAATTATTGTCAGTATTTCTTCGCCTAGAGCGATTAAACACTTATTGTTTGTTGTAGTTGCCGATCTTCGTCTGCTCTCTAAACATATTTGGTTATTATCGGAGATGTGCGGCATGTATAAAGGTGTTTTCATACTTCAAAGTCATAGAAAAGCTAATATTAATTTTCCGACTGCCGTAGTAAAGACAACCTTGGAAAGTTCTATCAGGAACAGTACCTATACCGGAGTGTGCTTCAACGATTGAAATCTCTTACGTCTGTTTCTGCCACCTTATCTGTATATGGTTGAAGGTGATGGAGTTGCGGTTGTTGCTTTGTTTTGCCAATCTTCGGGCTATAATTTTCCAGAAAAAGATCAAACGATGCGGAGAGAAGTCGAGGACGTCCTGCACCGCCTTCCAAAAAGCGATTTCGAAGAAATGCCAGCAACGATTTGCCGTTAATTAATATTTCATTTCTCTCGCACATTCGTACAGTTGTATCTAACTAATAGGTTTTTTCTGCGGTCAGTGACGTAGCTTCATTTTGCCTCCTATGTTTTTCTCTACCCTGAAAACTACCGAACGATTAACGAAAAATAATAACGTCGAGCGTATCTTTTCCCCGCTTCCGCCCCGAATAACCGAATAATTTCGCAGAACTGCTATATTGTGGGTATATGAGAACCTTGAAAACGCCTTACCAGTAGGCATATATCGTCGTCTGCTCGGACGATCGATGTGGATGAACGATGGTGTGGGGTGTGATTGGTGATGGATGAGGAGGAGGTTTCGGCGTAGAGTATTGAGTCAGCTTTTCAACGCGTCTGATGTTCTGTTTTGTTCTCGACATCGTCATAAATGAATAAAACAAGGCAATAACTGTGTTCGCATTTCGTTGTGAAAATTCTTCAGTAGTGTTCGCTAATTAGGTACGAATTTTTTTTTTCGTGTTACGTGGTCGTTAGTTACTCCTCTCCATTCTTGTGCCGTCGCCTGGCAGTTTGCCTAATAGTCACTTTTGAGCGCGGAAAGTGGTGCCTTTATGTTAGTATAATGGAAGCAATATCTATGATGTCTTGGAATATCAAGTTCTTGTCTTTTGAGAAAAATTGGACTCGATTTTCAGAGTGACACTATGAAACAATATTTTAGTCAGTAACTCTCTGTCTACGAAACTGTAACATGTCGCAAAAGTAGAAGTGTGTGTCTGTGTGTTTATGTGTTAGTATAGTCTAATTTTCGTCAGTGGCCATAAAGACAAGCTGACAAGTCGGCTACTCTCTGTTGATAGACAAAATATATGAGACTGTGATTACTTATCTCCGTTTGTTACCCGGACGTGTTGTATGTGTACATCTTTAAAATATGGAAAAAAGGTCCAGAACATCCTTCGGTACTGCACTCCTCACTTCTGATCATCACCTGCATCATTAGTTCCGCGCACTAAGTATGTTGGTGCTACACCAAAGTACAAGGCTGCTAATGGTTTGGCACCAGGCAGTGGGCTGCTCTACGCCTGTTGCCATCGGTTACATCAGATTTCTTTCTTAGCAGGAATTTTCACAGCACCTACTCATGCCTAAGCACAATTCGTCGTTATGCGCTTCATACTCATACACTCCTAGTTAATTCCGCCGCCGCCAGAGTGCCTTGTGGTTAGTGACTATTGATGAATAAAATTGGTCTGGATTTTGCGGTGTAGGTTTTGATTTTGTACGTGTTGGGTACTCCAGGTATTGCAGAAAGTGCAAGACGAGGACCCTACTTCTCTATGACAAAGACAAATCACCGAACTCGGAGTAAAAAAAAAAAAGAAATCATTCTGTAAAATGTTGGCAATCTTTCTACTTGAATAATTTGCCGTATTTAGGGTTAAATTTTTTCGTTTCTCCTTCCTATTTGACCGTTTACTGTTGGTCGTGGTAAGTTAAGATTGTTGTATATTTTTGAAGGATATGATTGGTGTGCTTATTATCTATCATCAGTATAATTGATTCATGGTAAAAATTATGTTAAGTCAAACTGAAACTGAGGCTAGACCTAAGACTATCTTGTTGCCTGAGATGTGATAAAAGATACATCCAAAGTTTACTCTTAGTCAGCCACACGCTGTTTTGTAGTGGTTATCCAGTACAGCCTATTCACTGTTTTCCATTCATGGGCAAAAATGTGGAAACTTGATTCTAACCCGTGAAATTAAATCCAATCATCCTGTGTTCTGTGATAAATCCAATCATCCTATGTTCCGTTGAATCCCAACTCAAGTTATTTATTCGCTTTCCTCCCATAAATTCTTGCTCGTAATTTAATTTTTCTTATATTGTTTCCTTAATCTACAAAATGGACATTTGCTATCAAATTTTGATATTTTTGATGCCGTTAAATAGTATATATGAAAAAATTCTTCGCCGGAAGTAGGTTCTCGTATTCTTGATAGCCGCCCTTCAGGCTCCAAAAATTTAAGCTCGTCTCAGATTTTTTCAGTTTTTAGTGTTGAATACTTACTGTTTTTCCCTCTGTACTATTCGTTTTGCGCCGGCATTTTATCTTCAAAAGGTACCTTACCGGCTCTCGTCGATTTAAGTAAACCTATCGACAAAGACACCCGTCCGTTTGTACGATTACGTGCCATAACCTTTTTCCTTTCATTATCTAGTCACGTTATCTCCTTAATAAGAAATAGTTACGTTTCCTTTTGTACGTGCGGGCATTCGTGTTGTGCTGTCTACCATCCTATCGGTTTGGCTTCATCGACAGTGTGCCAAATTTTTTTGCATGCGCAAATCTCGTTAGAATGAATTTTCTTGGTTTGATTCCAACCTGTTGCGCATGTTCCTAACGACACGAAACTTCGAAAACAATGCTGGCTGGCGTCCAGTAGTTACATGCTTCTTGACCAGTGTTATTGTGTTTGGTTTCTAGTTCTAGGACTTGGCATGATGGTTAATCGCCTCTCCAAAGCCTAGAACCGAGAACCGAGATTATGAATTCGTATTTCTCATAAATAGATTTGAATTATTAGTTAACGTAATGCATCTTCTGAATTTGTGTTTGGGGTCGACTAACGTCGTCTTAAAATTTTTGATATTCTAAATATTTTTATAATTGATTTTTTTATTTTCTTCTAATGACCTGATCATTTTGCCTAGCTTCTGAAAAATATTATTTGATATCGGTATGAGGAAAGGAGTAGATCAAGATCCCATTTAGGCGTGATTTTTCCAATAACATGTATTAGCATCAATTGAACCAAACCGTCTCTACCGCCACTTTGACGGCAGCCGTATTCTCAAACCTACTTAAAGTAGAGAATTAGTGAATCCGAAACCTGATACCGCCCCATCGGCGAAAAATGTACTCTACTCAGTCCCTTCCTATCGTTAAATTTCTCCAAGTTATGTATTTAATTGTGTATTCTTCTAATATTATTGGAAAATTCAAAAGAATTCAATGAACTTGTGCAATTTAAATTTAAAAAATCTCTAACGCAGCAGCAACTCCGCCAGAAACAGTAGGTTGGCGAAAAGTAGAAAATTAGTTACAAAAAAATTATTAATGGATCTTAATTGCGATGATTCTATTAAATTTTGTAACTGTCGACGTAAAATTAAGCAGTTAAAAACAATCATCTCTTTCAAAATCTGAACAAAAATAAATTTTTAGGAAGTACCTTCTGGCCAATCCGCACCAAAATTTCTAGCATGTTAAATAAATTATGGTTAATATTTTCTGCAAATTTCGTAGTTATTGGTTCAAAACAAGGATTTTATGGTCGAAATATCGTAAGTACCTTCCGGACGATTCGCGCCAAGAGTAGTAAAATTTCAGAGTTGATCATAATGAATATTTTTTATAAATTAAAATTCCTATTGGTTCAAAATTAGGCATTTTATAATAAAAATAAAAACAAAAACTCTAGCGCAGCAAGCCTCTCTAGAAAAAGTAGGTTTTCGGGAGAAAGAATTATGAATTTTGATGGTTACATTAATTGTCTGTAACTTTATATATGTTAATGGTATATTATGATTGTATGAAATTTGTTAGCTGCTGACAAAATATTAGACAGTGTGAAATATAAAAAGCATTTTTTATTGGAAAATGAAAAATAAATTAAGATGATAAAGTATGGTACATCGTCATATAATTTAAAATAAAACCAATGAAATATAATAAAATTATGAAATAAAAAACAAGAAAACATGAGCTTATTGTTAATTTCTGTAAAAAGAAAAGTTCATGTAAATTACAAAAAAAAAGGAAAAAAAGCTTTACCGGAAGTACCGTCCGGCCAGTTCGCACTAAAATCAATAGTAAAAATGTTCTTACCAAATTTCATGATTATCGGACAAAAATTGTGACATGTATCGTGGGAACAATAAATTGACTCATGTGTATATATATATATATGAATATGGGTTATTGGTGCCAAAATTTTTCTAAGGTCGTGCAATAAAAACCGTTCTCAGCCCCAATCCTGGTGGCTAATACCGCATTAAGCGTAATAAGTAGATTTTCTGTAGAAAACCTACTTAAAAATATTGTTACCGGAAGTACCGTCCGGCCGATTCACACCAAAATTGATAGTATGTTATAATGAATTGTAATAAATGCTGTTTTAAATTTCGTAGCAGTCGGTTGAAAATTAGGAATGTTATAGGCAAAATAAAAACGAAAGTAGCGATACCGGAATTATTGTGCGGCCGATCCGTGCTAAAATCAATAGGTCAGGTCCTTGGCCTAGTACTAATGTTCGTTTCAAATTTCGTGACTATTGAACAATAATTGCCAACCGTACGGTGGTAACAAGAAATTTTTACATAAATTCATATGAATAATTTGAGTTTTTGGTGCCGATTCGAGTTGTGAAGCGAAAAAGGTACCTTCCTCCCCCGCAGGTCGCTCCATAAAACCAAAATTGATTATTAGATTTTCATAAAATACCTACTAAAAATAACCGACACCCATTATGCTAAAAAAAATTGCCGATCGCGCAAATTATCAGTAGGCTATACTTTTAGAAGACACACTATGCTCGAAAGTGAAGTGATTCTAACTGTTGGACAATTTTATTCCGAGAATTTAAATCGATAAAAATTCTTCTAACGATAGAATTTTAATATTCTGACAAAAAAAACATTGCGCAGTAAACCTCGCTAGAAAAAGTAGGTTTAGAGAAAAAAGAATTATGAATTTTGCTGGTTACATTAATTGTCTTTAAGTTCATATGCGTGAATGGTATGTTATGCTTGTATGAAATTGTTAGTTGCTGACAAAATATTAGACAATGTGAAATATAAAAGCAATATTTCTTGAAATGAAATATCAATTATGATGATAAAGTATGGTAAATAATCATATAATTTCAAATAAATCAAAAGAAATAAAATAAAGTTATGTAATAAAAAAAAAGAAAACGTGAACATGTTAATTTATATAAAAAGAAAAGTTCATGCAAATTAGATAAATAAAAAAGAGGAAAAAAAGCTTTACGAAGTACCGTGCAGTAGATCCATACTAAAATTGGTAGCGTGCTACAATAAATTATAATAAATATTTGTTTTATATTTCGTACATATGGTTCCAAAATTCCGCATTTTATGATCAATTTAAAAACAAAAAAAGCGGTACCAGAAGTATACGGTCTAGACGATCCGCACTAAAATCAATAGGTCTGGTCCTTGGCTAAGTACAAATATTCGTACCAAATTTCATGATAATCTGACAGAAATTGCGACCTGTATCGTGAGAACAAGAAAATGGAGTATATATTATATATGAATTTGAGTATTGGTGCCAAAATTTTCCCGTGGTCGTGAAACGAAAGACTTACCCACCCTCAATCCTGAGGGCTAATACCGCGCTAAGCGTAATATGTAGATTATCTAAAGAAAACCTACTTAAAAGTCGATCTTTATTCTTGTAAATAATAATTCAAGTTTGGCATGTTTTTGTGATTTATTATGCCGCATTAATGATATTCCGAATCAAACGTTGAAAAAAAACTTCGATCGTCTTCTTCATTTCAGTTAGCTGATGTAGTCACGCGTGCATAATTGAAAATGATGGTATAATCTCAATTTTCAGTTTATAATTTGTCCCATTCTTCGAATCTAATCGACAGTTAATGGGATGGGTTTTTTTTGCCGAATTTACGAGCTCATAAATTTCCTTCATCGGATGCTGTTTTCTCCGTTTAATGTTGACATTAATTATTCGCAAATTTTTTCTTCTTATGAAAATAAATGGGAAGAAGTTCAATTTATAAAATTTGATGCGAATGAATATTAACATTCGATGCTTGGATACACGAAAGATCAATTGATCAATTATTGGTTCGAGTGATTTGGCTAGAAAGAAACGAATACCGACTTCTATTTTTCATTTATGTACATGTAAAAGTAGTTGAACTTCTGAAAACGAAATTTAAGAAATGGTAGTATTTTTGTGAACGTATAGCTTGAAGGACTCGCCCACTTCTTATGGAAAAGTGATCTCCGTAAAATTTGCTGAAATTCTAGTATGATATAATTTCGTATATTCAGTTCAAATGTCTCTACAGCCATAAGGTCTAAAAAAAAACGGTTTTCGTTTGGAAAGTTTGGCACTTTTTGAGAGCGAAAATTTGCGCATCTTCAGAGATGTATTTTCTCATTTTTTTATTGAATATCCTCGAATTCGAAACAAAACTTTTGGTTCTCCAAGCGCGCTGAACTTTTAAAACCTCCGCGGTAGGTTCTGACGAAAAAGTTTATCTTCTGAAAATATGGTCTTTTTGGTTAAATGTTCTCGTTAGGAAAGAAGTTGTTTTAGTTGTTTCTCACCTGTGGGTCCCTGTATTTCGATAACCATTCTTTTTCGAACCTTGTGCCCGTGGAAACTTTTCATCAGAATGTTCTGAGCCACATTATTCGAGAAGTTTCAGCCGATTAGATCGAGATCACTTTTCCATTAGGAGAGTGCGATGTCCTTACATTTATTTTCAAGGCGTTGTGGGAATATTTGCTGCGCATGCAATGCTACAGGTGCCTTTTCGCTGATGTATTCTTCCTTGACAGTTGTTGTCACCCAGTGTTAAATTGAGCTGCAACTTGGGAGTTCGCGTAGCATAGTGGGTTAGGTGCTCCGATTATGTATCCAAAAGGTAGCTGGTTCGAGATCAGTCGCAGCCGACCCTCTCAATACCATCCAATCCTACTCGAGTAACCCGCACTCGAATATCGGAGCACTGTACAGCCCATAATGTAGCCGAAAGCTCCGGAATATGAATTGAATGGTGGAAGGGTGAGTGCATGAGCGGAGATTAGAATGGAATTCATTCGTTTCGTTTTCGGCGAAAATATCGAGTCGACGTTTTTTCAGCGAAGATCTACGTTCATTAAATGTCTTAATGCCACGATGGTGTAAGAAATACTTTTGAGACTACAATTCGGAAGAATGGGGCCGAATCATTGGCACACGTTGGCATTGATATGACGTTCGTCTTTTTGCGCGCAATGGTTCCACTTGGTGTTGAAATAACTTTGCTGTAGGTTTCGAGGAACTGGCCATAATGATGGTGAATCAACATTTTCTTACTTTTTCGTAGAAGTTGGATAGCGCTCGTTTTCGTACGAAATCGAGAGTGATGCGGTACGTGTGTTCTCGCGTGTACCATTTCTCTGCGAGTGCGTCGTCGTCTGAAAAACTCGTGCTGTTGCACCGGGCGCATAGGTCACAGGTGGCCGGCACCAGGAACCGCATACCTTCGCCTATTTCCAAGTGAAATAATACGTCCATATTTTTGAGGTACCGGCCAGCACCTTCGCCTCATGTACCGTATTTAGGTAGAGGTGTGTGTGTGTGTGTGTGTGTGTGTGTTGATCTTAGAGATTTAGGCTGGCTGACAGGCAGGCAAAACGAAAATTACGATCATACATCAACGAGCCGAGCCAAAGAATATGCTAACCATTATGCGCATCGCATCGTCGTCATTTGCGTGCACTTGTGCACGAATCGGGCCAACGCACGCACCTTCTCTGTCTCGCTCTTTCTCTCTGTCCTCCTTTTTTTTCCGTTCGGCAGGCATTTGCCGACTCTGCGTACGTAAAATGTCGCCAGCTCCGGAGGGTAAACGCACTCTGTGTTTCCCGTTGCTCTCTCGCAGCGAACCAACCGCATCGTAGTGTCGCTTTAATTAAAATTGTAAAAAGTCTGGCGCGTAAAAACAAAAACAAAAATAAAAAAGATTTATCGAGTGGGAAAGGAAAATGAAATTTTTTATCTCACTTTTGTATATCTATAGCATCCTGGTGGACGAGGAGGTGGCGTCGTATATTTGGTTTTTTCTTTCTCGCCTTCTTGCTTCCTTCGCTAATCCAACATATGCTCTCGAATATTACAGGCGTGGTGGATACTGTTTTTTTTAAAATCGGTTTGCTTGCAAATGGTGTGTTAAAATTGACCTCATGGAAGGGTTAGGAGTGGGGATGATGAAAATTATCCATTTCATGAGAAAAGAGTATCGCCCGAAATTTTGTTTTCACTATTTTTGAGAAAATTACCGAGTCGAAAGACGTTTGGTGCTCATCGGTTGAGTAGTTCTCGAGAAAACTGGAAACAAAAAATCGCTAGAAAAGCAAATTTTAGTGATGAAGCATAGATAAATCGACTTTTCTGTTAAAGATATGGGATGAATATAGATTATTATGGATATTATTTTTCAGTTTCTTTCAAGCTCTCTCTATCTCTTTTTTCCTCTCTCTACATCTCATCTATCTCTGTCTCCGTCTCCATCCCCATCTCTATCTCCATCTGCAGACTGAGTCTTCTAGCGAAGCATTGCTACGCTAGAGTTTTTTTGTTTTTTTTAATTAAAGTATTCATTTGAGTACACCGCTATTTTTTAGGCAGATTTTCACTGAAAATCTGCTTATTAAATTCGTTCTCATGAAATGACCTGGGATGAGATCAGTTTTTCGATTCGTGACAAAAATACATATGACTTTTAGCACCATTATAAACTTAAATTCATATGTATATAATATGCGTATAATATATTTGTATGGTTCTTGTTAACACGCTATAGGTCGTAGTTTTCATTTGGTAATCACGAAATTTGGTACACCAGTACTGAGACAAGAACCAAGGACCTATTGATTTTCTTACGAATCGGCTGGACGGTACTGCCGGTACGTCCCGTTTTTGTTCTGATTTTGGAGATTTGATGGCCCGAAAGTTGGTAGAGAGATTAGTACCAAGACCGGGACCAAACATACTGAATTTGGTCTGGATCGATCGGACGGTATTTTTGGTTCGTCGGTTTTTGTTTTTGTTAGAGGGGAAAAATCAATTCGGTGTTGTTTTTTTGCCAAAGTAAGTGCTGTTTTAAAACCTACTTTTTTGTGCGCATTTTACTGCGCCAAAGTTTTTTATTTTTATTATTTTATAAAAAAATACACTTAAGGAATTCAGGCGCGTTGTAAACTCAGAGGATGCTTTTGCATATATTGTGTCCTCAACGCGGCTTTTATTCGGTTCTGCGTTCTGGAACTAAGAAATGAATTTCAAGTTCGACGTACGTTTTTACAACCGTTTGATGAGGAGAGTAAAGTATGCGAATCTTATTATTCGGCTTGTGAGAGATTTTCGTTGTTATTAGTTTGAGAATGGATATCGTTGTTTTTAAAAAGTTCATGAAGACATAAAATGTGTTTCGAATATGTGTTTCTGTGCATCGCCCAAGTAAATTTTTTCGCGTCAGCTTCGCTCTCATTGGGAGAATATGCTCTCTTGTACCGTTGGTTCTGAATCTAGAGTCCACTGAATTTCGTGAAGGTCTATGTGAAATCGTTAAAAAATAAAACGGCCAATAAGGGGATGTGCATCAGCAGAAGAATATCTCAGTTTATTAGTTGCATCAATTCGCTCCTCTCTTTGAGTTTTAATTTTGTACTTTTCAACGATGTATTACAAATTATTGGAAATGGGGCTGTCGACCATTGGCTTCCCTATCCCAATCAATTTCTCCTCGATAAATTGACATCCGATCAGCAGTCAAACGACCACTCCGAAACATGTACGTGTCGGCTTGCTTTCTCCGGGCATATACCTAACATTTCTACATAGCTGATGATGTGAAAAAACCGTACGCTTTGCGACTTATAGGGGATTCCACTTCTTTGAATCGCCGGGTTTATAACGCGTCGAAGATGTGTCCGGAACTCCCCGCACTGCTCTATTCTGAAGCTTCGGTACTAAACGGATCTGCAGGGGATTACTCATCTTGGTCCTCCTTCTTCCACATATCCTGGACTTGGTGACTCCGCCTCAAGCCTCCTACCCCTCCGAATTCACTAATTTCCCATCTCGCCGGAGTGTTATATTATCTATGCAGAAGAGTTAGAACAACGTAGATACTGGGGGCTTTTGAATGAGAAGCGTTCTGGGCCTTTATTAGCGTTTGTCCGTCGTTAGTTTTGATATGATTTAGATATGATTGGTTATAAACGGATCGAGTCGCTTTTGCCGGTATTGATTTTGAGCCGCTAGAATAATGTTATCGAATTTATGTTGCGAAAAAGATGAAACGACGTACTATATTATTATTTTTGAAAAGTGTTGAACAAATTAAAGGAAAATCTTGGAAAGTATTTGTACTTTCGTACGAACTTGCTGGTAATCGTTAACGACCATCGAGGCGGGGACGTCGATGTCGTCTATGGCCGAAGCAACAGCGACCCACGGAGACGATGCTGGATGACCTTTTCTCAGCGCCTTCTCCGTTTGTACATTACACGCGCATCAACGCTTTTACGCGTGAAAATGACGTTTGATGTGTGAAGACTGAAGGTCACTCATTCGAATATTTTCTTTAATTATTAAAAGAACGGTCGAGCGACGAAGACCTTTCGTGGCCTGAAATCGTGATTCATCGCTCTCTCGAAATGGCTGATCAACAAAGTACGCCATTAACGACGATAACAACAACAATAACAACAACAACAACGTTGACGAGAAAAATACCGCGTAGTTGCGAACCGGTCGTCGTTGTCCTCGAGTACCGCATAATCAGCATTTTTATTTCCCCCTCCCAATTCTCCACCCTTCACTCGCATCCACCCTGTCATCAACCCTTTCCTTCAGTCCGTCGTTTCATAATATTTCGCTTAATCTCTCTGCTCGTTTCTACTCCAATATCCCAGAAGCACAGTTTTCATTTCGTGGTTATTCAATTCGTCTCCCGCCTCCTGATTCCTCCCTAGGTCGTCCATGAAATAACTTCAAGATACTTTGGCCATTGATGCCGAACGTACAAATCAATTTGACACTTCGCCCTCGTTTAGCGTAGAAAAACAGCTCTTTCCTCCCTTTCTCTCGCTTGATTGCCGAGTTTATTTTCATTGTCTCTTCGTATATGGAATGTGCGATGACGATTATTCATTATTTAGAAACACGAACTCGCATCCAAAACGAAAGTTTCGCAGAATTCCGAAAATAATGCCGCCAGTTCGCTAATTTTGATTGTTAGAAATTACGCATTCCATTATCGCGAATTATGACTCACAAAAAGATGTGTTTAGTTCCGCGAATGAAGTCGAGTTTTCCCTTCTTCTTGTTATTAGGTTGTAATTTTGTGCGTATGATACGCCATGTTCGGCTTGCGGCAGTCTCTGAAAAGGCGATGGCACTGAAACTGACATTCCGATTGGTTGCCATAGTCAACTCGTCGGCTAAAAAAATGGAATGAAATTTTCAATTCATGTTATGCCAGTGCGTCGTGATGCTGATGACTATCAATGAAATTCGATCATCCGTTATCTACTATCGAATGTGGATCGTAATAAACAATCGTTCGACAGTGCCGTTCCTATTTATACGTCGTTTCATTATTCCCCTTCACAAGGAGTTCAGATCATTTGTTGCAACATATTTTAAAAGGAGATCTTCGAACAGCTCGTCGCTTTGTCGTCAAAATATAAAGAAACCAAAGGCTACCAAAAGGAACTCGACGGTTCACATATCATAGGGGGCCCTCTTCCTCTCGACGTTCTCTACTTCACCCTGTGAATCAGCTTCCTGTATCCTTTAGATCGCGGCTATTTGCACGCATGGCGAGTACAATTAAAGGTGTGGCTCATGATTTTGTCGGAAGAGAGGCCCTCTCAGCTCTTGATATAGTTGCAAGTCTAGAAACCGGTGTGTCAAAGGGACCTGATGATGGAGCCCTCGGTGGGATCCAGGGTTACTGGGTCCAAGAGGACGGATTGCCTGGTGTGTGGCGTTGCGCCATATCTTATGATACTTGAGGAGCCTTCAAAGGAAGTGCGAAGCGTGTTCAGTTCAGAACCGAGTAAAGCAGGTGAGCAAGAAGACATAAAGTATTCCGGTGAGACACGGCATGACGATTACAGGAAACTCGTTTTTGCGGCGCTTTTTTTTAGGTAAAGACTAAGCACGAATGTAGACAAAAGTTCTTTCACTACGAATACCAGCTAGTTGTGTTATTATGGGCTATTGGTTAAAGTTGATATTTTTCGTACTTTTCGTACCTTTCCGATTGATGATGGCCTATAATCAGTCAACCAGGGTGTGACGAAACGGTACCTGTAACACTTGGGTATGCTACAAGAAGCATATTATATTATGTGTAAGAAGCGTGTGTCATGAGGTCCATTTGCTGAGGAAGACGTTCGATATTCACATGGCGGCTAATTTGATGAATTTTCTTCTCCTAAAATTTTCCATCAAACCGAAGATGAGGTGGTAACTTTGTCGCTTTTTTTCAGCCGTTTTACGTTCGAAGAAGACTCGCCTAAACGGTGCTCCCCAACAATTGGCCCCATACTGAGTTCGATGAACAAACAGTCGTATATATCAGCCGTTTACACGCCATTCTCGGTTCAAATTCGTCGTGACAGGCGAACGTCTCGACATCCACCGACGATATCTATTTTACCGCGTCACACGTCACTCGCATGTCGACACAGAGAGGCTGGCTAATTTTTCTCGACGCCTCACAATTCATCCTCTCCCCCTTCACCTTTTGGAACACTGTACCTTACGTATGTTTTGTAAGCATATAATATGATTATAAGAATTAAAATTTCTTCTGCTAAATTCGTCGGTTATTGGTGCCTACGTACACTCGATTCGGGGAGACAAGCCGCTGCTTGTACGCCCTTATTTGCCGATTCCATGTTAAGGTCATTAGCATCGCTGCTGCTCGCCTTCATATGCGCCGTCAGTGGTAAACGTAGTGTGCTGCTCGCTTATCGAAACAGTTTTTCTCGCGAACAAATTGTGTTTACGTCGAATGTAGCCGCACAAGTTTATTTGCATTTTTGTGCGCATCTTCTGATACGAATTATTACGACTACATGATAATGGCGTATGATTTTCCGCGAATCCCTACGAAAATACGTTGATTTTGATGAATTTATTCGCATATGTTTTGTGAGCTCGCATATGGGCGCGGCGACGAAGGTGCGCCGTTTTTATTATTCTATAGCATCTTGATTCATTCGCATCTCGCTTCAGCGATGAGCAAAAAGCCAAACCAAAATAAATATCCATACCCACTGTAGTTCTTAGTTTTGGTTATGATCTCGCCTACTCCTCTTGCCCTCACCGTGTAGCGTCGATAAAAAGTTGTCGGGTTTGAATTTAATCGTCGCAGATTTTTTAGCCTTTATTCGCACCTAATCGGTGAATGTCCTCCAATTATGATGAACCATTAGGAGAATACTTCCGGCAATCTTTGAGTAGGTACTCGCCGCCTCATCGATCTCAGATTTCTAGGCTCATAATTGGCTGCATCTGTCAGTTCCCACATGTACATGAGAAGTGCATGTTGTGACATCCGGGAACATTCATATTACTGGTGTGGCTAGGTATACTAATGCCAGAAGTCTAAGAAAGTAGGACGGTTGAAATGAAATGAAAACAAAAAAATCTCCCTAGCTTAGACGAGGAACGAAACACAACTAAGGAGCATATATATATACACAATTGTGAAAAACAGTCCTTCAGACTCCCTCATGAATGAAATACTCCGTTTAACAGTATACTTCCGATAACAGGTTCTCCACGTGGTCTCCTACTCCTCGTTATAAGATTCAAATATAATATAATCACTTGTGGCCAATAAGCAAAATAAGAATACCAAACCATTCGATGACTCCGTTTATATATGTTGATTTAATCAATGAAAACGTGGCATGGGTTTACTCTGTTGGTTGCGTTTCAACTCAAATTTGGATTTATGGACTTCAGCTGCTAAACAAATGAAATTAGAACCATTTTCCTAGGTCAAGAAAAGACCAAAAACATTCAATTACTAACTTTTAATTAATAGGCAAAAACATTTCATTTTCCATTTTTCTGGAAAAAATGTGAATTATCTTGCGATCTTTAACGGACTAACTTTTTCGACAGTCAGAAAGAGAAACGAATCGATTTTAAAGGAAATACAATGAAGGAAACCTTGTCTGCGTTGCACCAATAGCATGTACAAGTTGTCAGGTAAAGTCTTGCACAAAGTGTAACGAGTAAGAAGAGAAACGTAGATAATCAATTGGTTGGATGAATTATTGGATTGAATTATTGTTTGATTGATAAAGACACGAGATTACGCCTAAAAATGTGCGCTGCATAAGTATATTTGCCAGTTGACGTTGACAATGATGGTGACAGATAATGTGAAATTCAGGCAACTACACCTCAGTCGGACAAACTACTTCATTGAGCAGTGGCTACAGAGTATTGGTCAGAATAATTATGGTGCTGCGAAAATTTGCATCACCACACCAACAGTGTTGTTTCATCATGGCACTCAAAATTCAGTGAATTTGTGAAAAATCAACATTCTATGATTTTGAAGTTAATGAGAAAATTGAAGATGAAAGCTTTTGCACCACCGCACCAACAGTGTTGTTTCATCATGACACTCAAAATTCAATGAATTTGTGAAAAATCAGCATTCTATGATTTTGAAGTTAATAAGAAAATTGAAGATGAAAGCTTTCAAGGAGCCAAACTAAACCTCTACTGATACGAGTCCGGCAATATGCCATTTTATATCCTACAGCTAACGTGTGAATTCATTGATATTTGTGATAAATTTGATAAATTTTATGGTTTTAAATTTTTTTATTTCTTTTACAGATCTTTTTCATTGTTTCAGTTGAAATCTACTTTTGCTCAAAAGATTGAAGAGCCAAAGAAACAAGTCGCTTATCACATACAATTTTATAGGATAAAACTATACAATTAAAGCTATCGAAAGCAATTGAAAAAAAAAAAAAGAAACGTCGTTTGTCGAAAGGTGAAATTTTGGTCAATTATTAACATATGTTTGCTAAAGATTCTGTGAAAATTCCGCTGAAATCGTATCATTGGTTCTTGAAATAAGCTGAAATTCTGAAAGAGTTATGTAAATTAAGGTGTGGATACAAAATGGCGTTTTGCCGTACCTGCATTTGCAGGTCTGTAGCCAAACGAATGAAAGAACACATTGCTCCTGATCGGAGGATTCGTCGGATTGTTGTTGGTTATGAGCAGTCATGAGATGCTCGACAGTGCCTGCTTATTGGTTAGTCTACTGGCCTATGTCTAATTTTTTTTTTTTTTTGTGATAGATTATAATAGTCATCTCCAAATTGAAAATTGAAAATTGGATTATAGAAAAGAAAAAAGTTTGTATCCAAATGCCACTATTCGCATTTGCCACGAGAAATCCGCGAACTAATATTAATTTATTAATTTTTGACTTGAAAACGGGACTAAAATATGAATGGTATGCGTCCTGAGCGATGTCTCGTCCATGTTCGACGCGACGACTTGTGCGTTTGCGGATCGGCCGAACGTTTTGCTCTGGCTGGCGACTGTTGAGGAGGAAATGGCTGCCGGACGGGGGGTCGCCTGCCACACATCATCGAGAGCCCGTCGTATTGCGTCACGGGCGTAAAACACTTTCTGAAAATTTCCCAACAGTATGGGCCGTCGCGGCGACCCTTCGCGGAAACACCAATTATTTGTCCGCATTTATGCGAGATTTCGAGCCAATTTTCGCCGGCTACGCCGTGCGTATATTTTTTATACGTTTACGATTTAGCGGTTATTGCGTGTCCTCCATTAATTTGTTGCCGTCGCTTCGTCGTCGTTGCCGTCGCCTTCTTGTTTTAACGAAAAGCATGCACACCTTTTTTTTTTTACCGATTTGTGTATACGTGGCCCCGTTCGCCGATAGCTCCTTTGACGTCAGCCGAGTAATGGTCGCCCCATTAACGGGTTTTCCAATTTTAACTCGACGCGAACACTCGTATACGGTGGCGGTTCATTTGCACAGCTTTTAGAGCTGGCTACCAGGCTACGTACGAAACCGAGTAAGAATTCGCCGGACATTACTGGGAAGGGGGTGAAAAATCAATGCCAAATGATGAGTCGAAATTATCGATTTTGCGCGTGTAAACTGAAAAAAAAATTACATTAGTGATCCAAATGGTCGCGATGCCTGTTTTTACTCTTCGTCGCCAAATTGTTTTTCTGGTAATCGAAATTTGGAGAATGAAGGTGGATCGGTAAACGTGGCTGTACGCGAATAGAAGCTCGGAGTTGTTAGAAAAACTACGACCTGACCTACCTAGAGAAATCGAATGGTTATCTGTGGGCTAATTTTGGTTGTTGTGTTTCCGCCTCTCATTTATGGTCTTGCACCTTTTCCATTTGTTTTACTCAGCTTGCACATGCTTCCTCATCGTTAGCTCCTTTTCACTTATTGATGGAAATTCCAAAAGATCTTGCTGGAAAAATTTTAGAAGGATTATATTTTTCTTGTTTCGGCTCTTTTTTAGTTTATTTGTTTATGTATGTATTTATATTTTTTACATAACTTTTGCTTTAAAACGGAAAAGTTTCTGAAAGAAAACTCGATGACTATCTCATATATTCCAAAAAAAAATTGATAATGATATCACTCTCTATAGTTTAAAAAATAGCTCATCAAAATTAGTGCTCAGAGTGAAAAGTTATGCTGGAATAAAAATTAAAAAAACTGCGTGTAACCTACATACACGGATGGAATAATAATAATACTAATAATAATAATAATAATAATAATTAATGATAATAATAATAAACTCTTTTTTTTTTCCGAAGTTGGTTATTGATGAAAGAACTCACGTTCTGAATTAATTTTTTAAATTCATCTTTCCCAAATAATCAAGAAATTATTGGACCCGCTTTACACAAAGTACGCTTTGAGATTAGATTTTTGGTGGGTCTCGAAAAAATGTAATTCGCTGACCAGGTTGCATTTCCTTCTTTGCGTACAAATTTCATTCTTCCCTAACCTAAGTAAGTTCAGAATGAATAGTTCACGATTCATATGTTTGTGAACCACTGGATTAGAATAGAGTTACGTTCAAATCACCCATCGGAGTCCTGTAAATGGAAAAAATTCAAATGGAGAACTATTAATTACGGAGAACTCCCTTACGTGAACGTTAGGAAAATAATCTTTTTCCATGCCACGAAAAACAGAAGGGGTCACGAAAAGTCCATAAAAGTTTCAGAAAAATGGTTTTATCGTTTCGTGATTTTCTCTAAAATTCCAACTCGCTCGAAACAATTTTGATCGTGTTGCGTCTTTATTTTTATTTTTATTTTTTTGTCTTTGTGAAGAATGGATTTTTGGAAATCGGAGCCACTGGAATGAGCGGTTTAATCGTGCGTACTTCCCTACGATAACAGTTACTCACGATAAGCTAATAGCCTTTGAAAAAATATCGGCTATTCGCCAATCGCCATAACCTCCTTTCGTAATCGCTGAGTAGATGATGAAATTTTCCATTTACCAAATTTATCGGTTCTCATTTTGGAGGAGAGATTGTTCGGTAAGTGAAAGTCAAAAAATGTGAGTTTTTGTTTTTTGGATTTATCATATAAAACTGGCGAAGTAGGTTCGACGTAGAGCCGGATTTACATCTTCAGCGCCCGGTATAACAAAATTTTTGCACCTCCTCATTTTTCTGTCATTGCCATCCTCCCCTCTGCCAAAATTTTTTTTATGGACTTTTATCAGAGGTTCTACCAGATTAATAATTTATAGGTTTAATTGAATATTTTTTTACTGTCATACTTAATAAAAAGAAAAAAGGGTTGTCAAAAAATTTTTTTCTCTTATTTTTTTGTGCCGCCTTTTAAGAATTTGCCTCCCGGTACACCCTAAATCCAGTCCTGGTTTGGCATCACGGTGTATTTATCGGAGAAAGTTTTAGACATCGAATGAAATGTGACAAATACTGATTACGATGTACCTACCTACGATAAACTTTAATTATGATTCTAAAGGAAAGACACGAAGATCCTGCATACATTGTAAGAAGGTCTTTTTCAAAACTGTCTGGTCGTTTGTTAATAACTTAATGATATTAATATATTGTGTAGGTATCGAGTATGTTTTACGATTCAGTTGCGTGTTGAGACCGCTGGCCATTATCTACCAGGGGAGGATTTGATTTGGAAAACAAACCTAGGTGGCTAATAGTTGAAATTTACTAGAGCTCTTTATGTTTGGTAATTGGAAAAAGTATATAGCGTTTTGAATGTGCTATCGTTTTATTTTTCCAATAAACAACGCACCAACTGTAGAACGTTTGATGTTTCTACAGTTTTTAATGTGTTTAACCTGGAAAAAGTGGTTATGAAATCAAAAAATTCTCCAAGTTTCGTTAGCGTCCTCTCATCTGGAGCTTCATGTTCACAAAGACGTTTGTACCAATTTTTTAATCTAAAACCTGACCAAAGTTATAGCGAACACCCAGTATGGAAATGAGTACCGTGTATTGTATGACATGGATTGAACAAGTTGTATCCCTGGAAATTCGTGAGTCAGCTTTGATCACTGCCGCCGACTCTATTCAATACATGATTATTGTATTCTCCCTTTTAATTTTTCATACCGTCTTCGTCATGACGTTTGCTTTGGTATTCTTTAACGTACCAAAATTTCATTCTTCCTCTCTTTTTATTTCTCTCACTTCGGTACCTCTCTTGCTCTTAGTTTCTTTCTTTATCGTACTCATTAGAGTAATTTCCTGCAAGTAAACGTAATGATTGGGGAAAGTTTTTTTTAATGCAATTTTATTGCATTTTTTTAAGGTTTTTGCACGAACTGCAACAGAAATCCTATTACAATCGCCAAGTTTGTTATATTTCTTTAGCCAGTTCTATGTTTTGTTTTTCATCTGTGAAAATAAAATTTTTCATTATTACGTCATTACTCATTTCTTCATAAGCTCAATCTGTGACACTTTTTTTTTTAGTTTTCGATTTTATTTTGATGTGATATTCTGCTGATCGAATCAAACTATTAAATAAAGCAAAAACCCTGATGCCATATCGTGTCGCGATGTAGCTTTTTTTTTTGCTAGCGCCAAGGTTAAATATCTTCGTTTCATGACCACCTGACTCTGAAAATACCAATTTTATTTTGCTCATTTTAGTATATTTTTAAATAATTTAATTTAATAAAAATGTATATTTTCCTGCATATTTTGGAATAAACAAATTTTTCCCACAAATTTTGTAGTGAACTGCTTGCGTTTACTTGTTAACTTTGCGATTAGATCGAACGAGAAAAGTATCTTTTATTAAAGAAAAAAAAAAACGAAATTCACAACACCATATTTATTAGATGTACGTCAGTCGACATTAAGATTCGAACAGCTTATTTATCACAGTAAAATTACAGAGTCAGAGATGCTAACTAAAGTCTCACAATAATCACAGACAAAGTGAATCGGCGTTTGGCTAATGGCGATTCAGTGTAGCCACAGTCGGTAACAAAAGGTACAGCTAGATATATGAGCTAGCGTGCAAGTTTGCCAAAAGCATGAGTTAAATCAATACTTCCCCTTCAAACCTGCAGTCAATACATCGAAAAAAATAATAAAATATCACAAGTGCAAATATGTAAATATGAAAGGTATGCACTAACATTTAAATCACAGAAATATATGTATGTAAAAAAATGAATATGTATGTCACGAATCAAAAAGAGATTTATATAAATCTCACGAATTAAGCAGGAGAGAACAAAATTTTACAAATTGGACACGACCCTGACCTTTGGTAAATGTGTCGGCTATCTGGTCTGATGTGTCTATAGGTACTAATTTAATTAAGTTATTACTAACATGGTCACGTACATAGTAATATTTGACATCCAGGTGCTCGGACTTCTTCCTGGAGCCATTGGTGAACTTAATGCAATTGGCATTATCTTCAAAGACAGGGCACGGTCCATTAACACTAATTGTCATGTCCTTAAGAATGTTTACTGTTGAAATGACATCGATAACAGACTCACAAAGTGCGACAATCTCAATATCAGTAGACGAAAGAGTTACAAGTGGCTTCTTTTTACTTCGCCATAAAATGAGCAAACCATAAACAAAAATGCAATAACCACTTATGACCTACAAGTATCAGGGCAATTTGCCCAATCTGCATCTACATAGCACTTAACGATGTCATTAGATGGACAAAACACAAGACTGATCAATAGTGGTGATCAAGTACTTGAGTACACGGAGAATGTGAGAGAACAAGACTTTGTTAGCTCTATTCTGAAATTGGCTAAAATAACTTATGGCATAGCATATGTCTGGTCTGCTTCCCAACATGATATACATGAGGCATCCTAAAAGTTCCTTGAATTGAGTTGTTACGTTATCATTTAAGTTATTATTCTCATCCAGTTGAAGGTACAGCTTCTCTTCAGTTGGAGTAAAAACAGAATTACAATTTTCAACTTTAAATTTTTGAGCTACTTTTGAAATTAATTGATTTTGTTTAAGAGACATTATTTTATTGTTTTGATCGTAGCAAATTTGTAATCCCAAGTATGACTTAATTTTACCTAAATCATGAGTTTGAAAAGTGTCAGAAAGACTTCTTTAATTCGTCTATTTCTTTTTCGTTTTTGCCACAAATTAAACTATCGTCTACATAACTCAGTATAAAAACGACACTTCCATTTTTCTTTCTATAATATAGGCATTCATCATGTTTGCTGTCAGAAAAGCCAAGAGAAGTAACAAACTTTTTAAATTTGACATACCATGCCTTTGGTGCCTGCTTAAGGCCATACAGGGCTTTATTTAACTTTAATACTTTAGAATTTTGATCTACGTTACTGTAAACACCATCTGGGATTTCAAGGTATACTTTATCAGTTAAAATTCCGTTCAGAAAAGCGTTTTTCACGTCTAATTGAAAAATCGAGTATCCCAGTTTATTACAAACAGAAAGTAAAATCTTAAGTGTGCTCATCTTTATAACCAGTGCGTATATTTCCCTAAAATCAAAAACTTTTTCAACTTCGAAGCCTCGAGCCACTAACCTTGCCTTATACAATTTCTTTCCATTAACATCGTCTTTAATCTTAAATAACCAGCGAGACGAGATAGGTTTTACGTTATCGGGCCTATCAACCAGTTTCCATGTGTCATTAGCATGAATAGCTTTTACCTCATTTGAAATGGATTCATCCCACTCTTTTCCATTTGCTGAGGCCTTTGCCTCACTAAGAGTACTAGGAGATTTGCTGATAGTGTGATACGCGTAATGACAGATGTCATTAATCATATCCTCATCTAGTTCAAAATTCTCTGTCATCGACATTTACGTTACATTTTACGTTAAATGAATTTCCACTAGCTACCTGACTATCATCGGATGCAACTTGATTGTTTACATTACTCAAAACTTTACTACCAAACCTGGACTCATCAAAAGTTACATCCCTAGTGATCTGAATCTCGTTCTTGTTGGTATTCAACAAATGGTAACCCTCAGGGTTGTAGCCAACAAACACAAGAGAGGTAACTTCACTTTCAAACTTGTCCTTGCGTTTTTTTTTTGGTACAAGCGCATACGCATCGCAACCAAATATATGTGTATGTGACAAGTTAGTGTCTCGACCAAACCAAATTTTGGCAGGAATTTCGCCTCGACTATTTAACGTACTGTTATAGAGAAAGGCTGCACACATTATGGCCTCAGACCAGTACATAAAATGCATATTACCAAATAACAACATCGTTCTGGCCTTTTTGACCAATGTCCGATTGAGCCTCTCCACTTTGCCATTCATTTGTGGGCAGTACGGAACAGTATTGCCAATCGTTATGCCCTTCAGCTTGCACTGCGTCTTGATGAACCTCATGTTAATGTACTCCGTACCGTTATCACAGCGAATTTCGCCAATACTTCGACCAAACATGTTACGAACTATGACCTCAAAGTCCAAAAACTTCTCAAACACCTGATCTTTATTTTCCAATAAGTAAACAGAACAAAATGCAGAAAAATCGTTTAAAAAGGTTAATATGTATCTTTTACCACTGTAAGCAGTCGTCTACATTGGACCACAGATATCTGAATGTATCAGTTCAAGTGGACTAGTAGTACGACGTTCCACAGATTTGTGTGGCAACTTATGTTGTTTTCCTGAAACACATCCTTTACAAAATTGCATATTGTCATAATTAAAATCCTTGATCAGTTTGGCTTTAATCATTTTACGCATAATTTCAATATTAGGATGACCAATTCTAGCATGCCAAATGTTAACATCAGATTTATTAACTGAACTCATCATTGCTAAATGTTCAGAAAATTGTTCAGGCAACTTAAAAAATTTTGTGTAATAAAGTTCAGAACCAACGGATTTTCCATAATTTAACAGCTGGTTGTCTTTTTCTTTGATTAATTTTATGTTACCATTACAGTCAAATATTACGTTAACTCCACATTCACCCAGCCTTTTAATCGATAACAAATTTACAGGAAAATTCTCTGAGTAAAATACATTTCTAATTACGCACTTTGCGCCTGTTTGAGACCAGCACTCGATGTTCCCTATTTTAGTGGCGTAAACAAAACAGTTAAGTTTATAAATTTTGATACGAATTGGCTCCTTTAACGTTATACATTTACTGAAAATCGAGTCATCATTTATGTTATGGTTTGTTGCCCCTGAATCAAGTGTGAAAACAATTACGTCGTTATTACTATCCGACTTGACAGAACTACTACTAATATTACACATAAGAGCACAAGCGTCTTCCAATTTGTTGTTACTAGGCATAGGAGTGGCTGATTTAGCCGAATCCTCAACAACCAAATTAGCTTTTGGATTACGACAAAACTTGGCTATATACCCTACACTATTACATTTATAACATTTATATGTAGGCTTACTATCCTTCGACAACTGTGAATGGCAATCCTTACGCATGTGACCCATTTTGCCACAACCAAAACACTTAATTGAGCGACCAAACGATTTACCGGACTCAGAACCAGCTGACAACTTCCCAGCAAACATCGCGGACTCGCTTTCGACACTCGACTTTGAATTATTCGCACGTTGCTTAGCAAATTCGTTCAGCAATCTCATTTTTGCCTTCTGAAGATCTAGCTCATTGTCATTTTCGAAAACAGCCACAGTTACGTTGTAGCTCGAAGGTAGAGACATTAGGAGTTGTTCAACGACATCTTTCTCTTCAAGTTTCACACCAGAGATTTCAGCTTCACCACCAAGTCCTCAAACTTGCAAAAATGCTCCTCCAGATCACCGTTTTCGTGCATCTTGAGTTGAGCCCACTGACGTTTCAAGAAAATACGACTCGCAGTACCTGACTTCATATACACAGCATCCAATTTTTTAATTATCTCGTACGGTTCTATTGCATCTTGAGCAAATGACAAGTGAGAATCGGCTAAAAAACGAATAATGATAGCCATGCATCTGTTTGCATTCTTATGATAGGCTTGACCATTAGCAGGAGCTGTATCTCGATCGAGGTAATCAAACAAATCTTCACCTCTAATAACACTAAACAATCAAAATCTCCAATTATCATAATTTGTACCCTCTAACTGATGGATATGACTTCGTCGTTCCAGAGTCTCCAGTTTCTGTGCAAACCAGTGCTGATTATCCATTATGAACACAATGGAAGCGTGCTTGAAAACAAAAGAAGCATGAGTACACGACTGCTCACCAGGAGCTTGTAAGGACCAGCCTTACACACTTTATTGATCACTTATAACATTTCACATAAAAATGAAATAACCTGTATTTGGTACCCGTTTACACTGCTGGGCCCATAACCTGTTAACTTTGCGATCAGATTGAACGAGAAAAGTATCTTTTATTAAAGAAAAAAAAAACGAAATTCACACATCATATTTTATTAGATGTACGTCAGTCGACGTTAAGATTCGAACAGCTTATTTATCACAGTAAAATTACAGAGTCAGAGATTCTAACTAAAGTCTCACAATAATCACAGACAAAGTGAATCAGCATTTGGCAAGGTACAGCTAGATATATGAGCTAGCGTGCAGGTTTGCCAAAAGCATAAGTTAAATCAATATTACTATACATGTAGGCGCCCCTAGCGACAAAAACAAAGAACTAAAGTATCATTCTTTATGTAGAATATCATTTTGAAATCCAGTAGACGTAAGTTTTGGTTCAAAAAGTTGAAGCATATGTTGTCATTTCATGTAACAATGTAATGTAAAGATTGAAAAATAATATTTTTAAAATTACCTCAGAAAAATTTAGGGAATGAAATTATTTAAGTCGGCGCTCGTTTTCTTCAGCATGTGTATACTTATACACCAATTCCGTCCAATTTTATAAAATTACCTTTTAATTTGTGTCGACTTCAATAATTCCAGTCCCTAGATCTTGTTTGAGGAATTTTAAAAGGATTATTTCTGTATTTTTAGGTTTTATTCTTTCTTTATACGCGCACTTGTCGATCCAATCAATCATTTTACCATGACTTAGTTTACTTCTCAAAATCAGTTTGTTCCGCCGTTATTGCCATTAGTTTCCCCAACCCTTTCCTGGAAGGGAGACACCTTTAATGACCAGCGATGGTTGATTTTGAGTGAGAATTTGCTTTTTTTTCTAAAACTGTCCAAATTGTGTGTGCGTGCGAGCGTGCATGCGCCAATACATTGCTCTGCCAACGGTGGCGTGCGATTCGTTTATCAAATAGAGATGTGCGTTTTAATTCATTTGGGGAATTTAGTTCAACAGGTCTCGGTCTTTTGAATGAACTAGTTCAGTGAACTAGTTCAAAATGAACAAAATGAGCTGCATGAATCAAATCTTTGAGTATGTATTATTTCATATGGAGAGCAATTCCTATACATTTTCTATACGTAGTTACTTTTAGACATAGAAAGCGCTTTCATTCCCCAAAAACGCTTACTATTTCATTTTGGTTTTTGTTGATTGATAAGAAATTCCACTCATCCAGTGATTAACAACAATGCTGTGACGTATAAGAGTAAACTAGCTTGTAGGTCTATACAATATAACTTTGATTTGATAATATCTTTTAGTTCAAAATGAACTAGTTCATCCTCATCTTTCGGTCTCGTTCATTTAGGTCTTTCAAAAGATTAGTTCAAATGAATTAGTTCTCGGTCAACCCCGGCACATCTCTATTATCAAATCTATTTGTGCGAATTCAATATCGGTGCAAATGTAAATATTGTAAGTATTCGTCGTGTCAGTATAGGTATGTTGTTGGTTGTTTTTTATTCGACGTTATGAACCATCGTGTGTCATCGTTCGCTTTGCTCATTCTCTTTTCTTCGATTTGGATGCGAATCATAGGCCGTGGCCCGTGTGTCAATATTTACCTCTAACATTTTACTCGATTGGCTTCGTTATTTTTATACGTATTTTACGGCTTTCCGTGCCGAACTTGTCGGCTACGGTATATGAGTGTGTGTCTCGTTCGCGTTTGCCATTACTGTCTTTTTCAGTTCAATTCCTCGTTCGCTCACTTCTGCTCGAAATGCGCGAGCTGCGAGCAGAATCTTGATGGTCAATCGACACGTCAAAACTGGATTCAATTTGTTCTCCTCCGTCACGTTTCGTTGCGTTGCCCACAATGGCGTATTTTACGGATCTTAACTAGTCAAAATTATTCAGCACTAATCAGTTGTTTTTGAATTATCCGCTAATTCGATGTTTCACCTCGAAACGAAACGGCTTTAATTGTAAAAGAAAAAGGTACCCTCAAAAAATTATTCTAAAATTTTTGATTTTTGGTTTACATTCGTTTGAAAGTAAAATTACGGTAATGGTTGATTCGGTGATTTAATGGATCAAACATATCAGTCGACCCTTCAATAGAAGAACGTTGTAGCCTAAGTCGCAAACATGAAATTCTATAGGATGAATTGTTTTTCAGTCACCTTCCTATGTAATCGAGTAACGAATTTTTATACAATACGGATGCTAGTTTTGGTTACGGTTCATAGATCTGTCTGATTTCTTGCTGGAATATGTGTGACGTCGCAACGGGTCATCTAAAAGGAAAACATCACTTCACATGAAAATGTCGCTTACTTTATTTTTCCATGAAAAGGTTGATGACGGATACTGAAACAATTTTCGGTCAAAGAAGAGCTTTATTACGATGCCTCCCTTGCATCATGATGGAGCAATCTCTTCATAGTGTTTCTTTTTTCAACCGGAGTGTAGTGTTCTGATTTTTCAACAAAATTGAATGAATTAATTGCGTTTGATACCGCGAAAAAGTGTTAGACCAATACCTAAAGTTTTAGTTCTGGACCCGTCCTGTTGAATGGTACCTACCTAGTTCTCATTTCGACGTCACGGTTTTAACTCGGTGTTATTTCTGTGAATTGAAAATACTGAAAAAATTTCTATCTAAAATAGAACAATTTGAAGAACTCTTTTGATGAGAAGTAAATGATAGAACACACGAGGTAACAGTACATCTACGATCACATCTTTAGAAGAGAACTTTTCATTCGTACGTGACTAGTCGTATCAAGAAATTTGGCACTTTTTAAGAAAATAAATTTTTTTAGATTTCTATCTTGGGAAGTGGAATAGTTTTTAGAAACGTAGTGCTCTTATTTTCCAAATTTTCTCTCTTACAAATTGGAAACTAATAACCTGCTAATAAAAAAATTTTATTTTACTAATACTATATAAAATAAAATTTCACAAAGGAGCTAAAGTGCACGAATTTTTCTCGTTTATTTTAACATGCATGCAGTTACGAATCCTTTAAAATCATAAAAAATGCCAGGATGAACCCTCATGTTCCTTGGAATTTGAAAAAATAAGTTGAAAACTTCCTGATTTTCGTATGCAAGGTGTAAGATTTTAACCCTAAATTATATTCGTGAAATTGGAGGCATTAACCAATTTCAGCATAATTCATCATTACGTTTTGCTTATAAAAATTTCGAGACCCCATTAAGTTCAAAACAATCTCAGTAAAAATCTCACAGCCACCACAAATCCTGGAAAAACATAGAGAAGTCAATTCTACAAGTACTTATATCCTTGGCACTGTATTTGCTAATAAATTTTTACCGAGTTGAAGTTTTTTATTTTTGCCCAGCTAGATTAGCGAAATACACCAACGATTGCCACGGCCAATAGAGGAAACAATATCTCCATTATTCGTGCGAACAGGAAAAGCAAAAACTTAGTTGAGGTAAAAAGTGCTGGAAAGTATTGTGCAAGTATTTGATATGCGTGATCATTATTTTTTTTCGACACTTGTCAGTTTACCAATTTACCATATAAGTGCTAACGTATTATGATTTATGTTCACGAGTATTACTTCTTAGTAGGTCCACTTGTTGCTGGGTTATATCTATAGTATGTTGCTGTCGTCATTCACGTTGGGTATGTCGGATTTACTCTTTTGATTTCGATGTGTTTCGTGTTTTTCTGGGCAATGTTTGAGCTTGTGTCAAATACTGTTATCGAATGTTGGTTCAAGTGTAGCGATACGATCGACATCGTTCGATGAATAAGTTCTACAAAGTGTTCGTTCGAGTGTAGTAATTTATTTGGTGTTTGTTTTATGAATTTTATTGAATTCGTTCATTGAATGTCGTGGTTATGTAGCCAAACCACGAGTTATGGTGCAGGATTCAGCGCGAAAATTGCTAATTCATATTAAACCTAGAAAATGAAATAGTCCACGGCTGTTTGAGAATCGAGATAGTAATTTGGTACCAATACAACTGCTTCGTCACATTTCGTTTTGTTAATCAGTTTGTCCCCCATCCCTTTCGATTATTTATTTGTCTTTATTTATTACAGATAAATTTTTCATTTATTTATTCACCGTTTTATGGGTAGAAACCAGTGCTCGTGCATGTTTCCCCATTCTGTTGTCCCACTCCCCCAGAAAGTGTTTGTTCCATATCCTCGTTATTTGTTGGTGTAAGTGTAAATATATTCTATGTGCGTGTGAAAAAATATTAGGACAGTTCGACTGTTGGTGGGGCTCTTTAAAATAAAATTACGCAGAGCGTTTTTTCAACTTTATGACAACACGTGCACTTGGAATTTGGCATTCCCAGTCCTCCCCTGCGTTTCTAGGCTCCTTTATGCCCCTTTGGGAGCGTCTCCATGTCTTGTAATCGGTGCCCCACAACACCCTGCTTTTCTCATAGTTTTGGACTTGGCCATCGCCCTCGCTCACCCTACAAGAGGTGGGTTCGTTTTTTCGTAACACTTCGTTCGAAAATTTTATACTGTATTCGCTCACCCGTTGTAGACAGTTCTATCGTATCTTGTTTATTGTAGTGTTTATGCCTTTTTACTATGTATTTGAGATAATATTGCCTTGCTCAAGTAAAGTGAAACTAGTTTCCCGCAATCTTCTTATCTCAGCTTCTAGAAATTTCTCAGGTTGTAGATGATGATGGTCAAATGCATTCAGACGCGTTGCGATTTTCTTTATCCTCTTAGAAACTGACTCCTTTTCATCTTAGTAGCAGTCACCCCCATGAATTTTCGTCCTTCACATGAACTTGGCTTATTCAGAGTCGTTTGTGTAATTAATTTTACTAACATCGATGAAAAAATCGTTTGAATAGAAGCGAAGGTCTCATTTCTGAACGGATCTGTATAATTCAGATTTTTAAAAACTGAACAATCTTACTTCAGTACGGTATCAATCCTCGAGCCATGAAGGTTTAAAATATATTTATTTTGTAGCTTCTGGTGAGTTCTAAATTCTTTTACTTTGTAATCGTTGTTAATTCAGCTATCTGAAATGTCAAATGAGCTTTGAAACCTATAAATAGACTTTGAAATCGTTATTAAAATTTTAATGTGTAGATTCCTCATCATAATGACTTAAGTGAATGTGAATTAGTTCGCAGTACTATTCATGACCTCTCTTTTTGTCACTTTTGGCAAGATGTTGTTCGAATTGATCGTAAAAAAATGATTTCGAAATTAATTTTGTTTTATTTTGAAACTCGTGAGTTGTGTTTTGTGGCTGATGAAATGAGTGGCCGATATTCTCAAGATTGTCGAAGGATAGTGTGTCGACGTTGATCAGGCTGAAACAATAACCTTGAAATTATATAAAGCTAAATTTGTTTCTTGTTTGGATAATAGTATTAAGTTCTACAGAGATATCTTTGTGAAAGTGAGATAATGTTTTCTCTTGTCTTAGCACTTTTACTCTTTGAAAATTTTTGTCGAAAATTAATTTCTGAAATTTTCGATGTTTTCAACTAACTTGATACTATGAAGATGATTTCGACGCGCACGATTTTAATGAGCGATGGACTTACATGTGTGGCCATTCGTTAGAGATGTAGTGAATAAGAAATCGTATGAGTCATAATTTCCCAAATGACATCTTATTCGTGCATTCAAATGTTAACAACTGTTTACTCGCTATTTTTTTGTGAATTTTTTCAGTGATGTATTAATTAGATTTTAATCGTTACTTTTGTTTTGTTTTTATGTTTTAGGTAAGTCTAAACGGTTGATTGGTTGTGTGGATTCCATCAAACGCGTTGAAATTTCGTGGAGTGCTCGGTTTGAAATTGGGTACCTATGTGGGTAACAGTTGTCTGTAGCTTATGATTAAAATTAATGGATAAGACGTAGGTACGTTGCTAAGTACTTACGATTTTTACTTCCTTTCCTATTTTTCTAGTAAGCGAGCCGAAAATTAAATTTAAAGCTCTGCAACCTAATAACAAGAGGAAATCGAGACCTCTTTTCAGTCCCATCAAATTGCGTGTAGCTTTACTGCTTTATTGAACTGCTCCCTTTCATGACCTACTTACTTAGTATGACAGTGAATTAGCTATCTGTAGTGACGAATTTGGAACAAATCTCAACATGATTTTGATCTTTCTTTTTTTACCCATTTTTTAATAAACACTTTAAAAAAAAAAACTTTTTTTTTTGTAAAATGGGATGTTAAAATTCACTTGAGGAAAAGGTTAGGGGTGCGTATGATGAAAATTATCCGTTTCATGAGGAAATAAAACGTTTGGTTCGATTTTCACATTTTTACCTCTTAATTTTTTTAATGTATATAATATGTATGTATAAGTATAAGTATCGCCCAAAATTTGTGTTCATGGTTTTGAGGAAATTACAAAAAGGATCGCGCTAAAATTTTCACAATACATCGTTCGTATGTACCTGCAAATCTCGTAGAAGTTTGGTGCCTATTGATTCAATAGTTTTCTTGAAAAATGTAAAGCAAAAAGAAATTGCTGGAGAAAAGCAAGCCGCTTATGTCGCTTGAAGTATCTTTTTGGTATTTACGGCGAAAGGGGTTATTTCATTTATTTTACTTAAAACTGTAACAATGAAATTTTGATAGATTGATATGTTCGTTAGATATCGGAAATTATCGATAGCTTTTTGCAATTTTTTCGCGCATTTGGAATTCAGAATTTTTTGTTGAATTTATTGCGGATGTAAATAAGCAGACTGGGTTTTCTGGCGAAGTGTTGCAGCACTAGAGTTTTTTTTGTTCATCTCTGATGTGTTTTGTAATATTTATTTGTTTGATTTGTCAAAAATGCTTTCGGCTGCCCTAGTCAATTGAGTTAGTTGAATTTGTTTTTACAATTGATAGATAAAATTAGTCTGCTTTTCATGCTTCATTATTTGGAATAATTCACGTAGACAAAAAATTCTTCGAAAAAAATCGACAAACAAGAATTATTTGAGTAATTTTATTCAAGTAGGCTACGTCAAAATCTTAAGACTGAATAATTTTTTCGAGAGGAAAAGTATTAAGGAAATACTTCGTGAAAATCGTTTAAAAGTTGCAGGTAATTTTGTCCTGTTCAATCGTTAGAAATTTGTAAAAAATCATAATAAGTACTTGTTAGGTACTTCGTTGCTCATGATTTTTGTCAATTCCACAGCGAGGTATTTATCCATGTAATACGTTGAGATAAAAATTATTGTTATAGGTTGGATTAAATTCTGTACGGTAATTTTTATCGTCAGTGTGGAAAACTACCTTTAAAATCTTTTTTTTCTATCGAAATTGAAAATTGAATTCCTTAAAATCAGCGAATTCCTTACTCCTCGCTTATTTTTAATTTTTCTAATTCTACGATTTTTCGCCAAGGTTGGAGCATAATAGTTCTTGTAGTTTGAGAAAAATTTATTTTTCGGTGTTTTGTAACAATGTAAATCTATGCCTTTTCTTCTCTCCCGAACCAATCATAATGTCTAAAGTTGATTATGACGTCAGGTACATCTTAACGTGGACAGAGTGTAGTTGGCGTCGATATGTCTTATAGCTGCGGGTCTATCCAAAATTTTTCTTTTGCGATTTTCGTTATGAAAGAAATTATGACGTCATAATTGTGGAATTTCAATTTGGAAATCTTTTCCTCAGAAAAAAAAGGCTTTAAACTTTGTATCCCGTATTATGATGCATTTTGATTTCAATTTTTGGACGTTGCTTTGTCTTCGTTGGAAATCGGAACGTATCGACCAAAATCGAATTTTTGCAACTTCGACAATTATCGAATAATATATACGATACATTGTGTCGGTCGTCCGTAATTCTGTAGCCTATTAATATAATGTTACTTAATCGCCTTGTATAAGGTATTCCGAAATCCGCTTATTGCCAATCACTTACGGATTGTCGATGAGTTGATTGAAATGTAAAATTTGAAAATAAAATAAAAAGTACGATGTAATGAGAAACCAGAAGTACGCATTAAAGCGCGCGTGCGAACTGTTTTCATTAGCAAATGATTTACGCGCGAGGACATATTTTTTTACGATATATTTTGTGTGGCTGTGCTGCAGCATCAGCTTTAATGGTCATCTCTCGTTTTTTACTCTTCCTTATTTTATTTCGTAGCCACGATGCATCTATTGCATAATAATCGCTGTCCTCTAAACGCAAAAATGTTTTCACATAAATGAGACTTATTTCTTTCTTTTTTTTCCTCATTATGTCATTCGTTGGTCGATTATTAGCGTCTGCATCGGTGAAGGTGGCGATAGCATCCGCGTCGAGATGTCGAGAAGACAGTCCCTGTTTTTTTATCGAAAATTTTTAAAAACAAATCGTAACTGTCAGCGGTGGTGGTGCCCATAAAAAGCGCATCGCGGCTATGTACATCGAGAATGCAATATTCATTCTCTTTGGTTTTGCATCTCTTTTTATTTGTCTCTCCGTATTATACTAATGTTAGTAATGTTAATATCGGTCTATTGGCATGCAATCGACACGTTTTGCTACAATAGAATGTTGTTTTCGTTTGTTTATATTCTATTGGACACATTGTTTGCGGCGAACGACTCGGCAGATGAACGAGTTTCGATTTTGCGAAAACAAAACGTGCGAAATTTTAAAAATTAGTTCTCCTCGCACGCCTAAAATTTCAAGGTTTTACGTGCCGAATGGTGGCGACCTCATCGGCTGCTGGGTGAGCTTTAGTCGACGGATCATTCGAATTTTGAAACTCTCGATTAGATGTTTAGAAAAAAAAATTGTGCAGCCTTCGCCAAATCCTCACATAACTTACGAAGACCGTTGCGGATGAAAATCGTTCATTACGGCTGCTCCGAGAGAACAACATCCTCTTCTGTTCCAGCTCGTTGAGAAATATTTAGTGAGTGCTCTTTTCGATGGTAGATGGCTAAAAGTGATCAGAGGTATGTGAAATAACTTTCTAATTTACCGCTGATGACAGATTTGGATCATTTTCTATTTATAGTAAGACAGTAGGTACACAAATTTCTTCTCTAAAGTGGCTCAGTTGTGCAATACTTGGCTTATATCAAGGTAAATTTTTTCTGACTTTTCAGTGTACGGTTGCGGTAGTTTCCGATCCAAGTTCAGACCCAGATTTAGGGTGAGCCTGAGAGAAGTGAATAATTCAAATAAAATAAATTGTATGTGCAACAAGGAGGGTAGCGGCCCCCGCATACTTCTCCCGGCTCTCAGAAAGTTGAAATCGGGCCTGCCTACATCTGTTGAGTAAACTCACTTCATTGATTACAATGATTTAGAGACTACGCTCACTTATTTCAATGAAACAAACATTCAGTAATCCCGAGAATTCCAGCATTCGTCGCTGAAATCTAAATTTTGTATTTCATTTATTTTTTTTCATACTTGCGTACATTTATAGGGCTGCTCTACCTGTTTCCACTTTCAGCTATCCCGAGCTGCATCTCCGTATGTGTTGCCCTCTGTCTCCATCTACTCTCAGATCTCTCTAAGTTTCTTTTGTTATTAAATGAGGTCCATTTGGTTGTTATTTTGCGTCATATCTCCTCCGTCGTTCTCTTTATATGCCCAGCATATTTGATTTTGTTAAGTGACCCTTAGCATTCCAACTTTGGGTGAAATTGTTGAATTTTTGACCTTTTTCGCAAGTTTAATTCCCAAAACGTTTCCAGTCATTTTTCTTTCAGTCGTCGGTAATCTATAAACTTGGTTTTTTGTTAAGGACCATGTTCAGGCACCATGACCATAATTTATTTGTGGACAGCCTACAACTCGTGAGTATTTCAATCTTTGTTGGTTAGTCCACTTTATTTTTTTAAATATCGAATCCAGTGCTGTAATCTAAAAATGTAACCATTAATCCGACATATCAGTTACCTGTAGTCTATGGCTTCCAACTGGGCCTCGGTTACCTTACCTGTACTATTCTACACGTTTTATTCGGTTAGCACTGCTTAGTTTCATATAACAATCGTGTTCAGCTCTGCAGGACTTCAATTTTTTCAGGTACACTACCCAAATTTTTCAACTTAGAAATTTTGTCTTCACAACAATTTCAATTTTGGTTCGGATGTGTAAATTCGCTTCATCTTTTGCGACAAGAAAAATTAAATTCTTTCGTTTTTTCCATTATTTGCGAATGTAACGTTAATTTTGGATATACGTTTTTTTAAATAATTCGTTCGCCAAAAATGAATGTACCAATTAGCTCTCCAGTGTATCAGCTCGACATACCTATGTATGCTGTCTTGAGGCTTCCGTATGTAAAATTGAAACTAGTTTTCTGCAGTTTTTTCTTAATATTGGTTACTATGACATTTTGTTTTAGGTGAAAAGTTGAATGACTAGATTTTAAGTGATCATTGAATTCCTCGTACGAATATTTTTAGTGTCAGTCACGTACATGATTATGAGACGAATAACATTAAACGGACGTTTTAATCTTGGATCGTATTCGTAGAATTTTCGTGGATCTTACGTTTCCCGAACCACCGTCAATAAGATTGCTTGTATACTGTACAGGCTGTAAGAGGAGAATTACAGTTGTTATTGTAGCTTTTCTACTGCCGAACGATTTGCTTTAGCTGGTTTCTTGGGAATTTAGTCGTCAAATGTAATGTAGGTAAGTATGTGCCGAATAGTTTTTGTAGTATTGTCATTTTGGATCATGTATAATCAGTTCAGATGCATATTTGACGAACTCTTTTCGTTGACTCAATTAACGGAGTGTTGCTTTTCTGCAGCATACAACAAAAATTCTTTCGAATTTATTGAGATAGTTGCAAATTGAGTTATGGTATGGCCCACTGGTTGAGGAGAGTATGACGATGTTGAAACTCCAAAAGAGTTAAAAAGTGATTCGGATGACCCAGTGATAGGCTCGTACCAAAATTCTTTGTTTAACGTAAATCAAAACGAGAGAGGTTGGTTACTATGATGCATTATAGTAACGTATCACGGTAACCATCGGAAAGTTTTGTGCAACATGCAGAATTTCCCGGTCTTCTACACATTCATCTGTCGCTGTGAATTCAAAATGGACTTTTGGTTCAGGAATCTGAAAATTTTACAATATGCGAAAAAATTCGAGGTTGCTGCCACCGTAAAATTCTCAAGGTATGAGGTGTTGATGGTGGTTGTTTACCCTTTAGTTTTTTCCTCGTTGACCTGTGCTCACTGTAGTAGATGAGAAAGCTCGGTAAAGTTTGCGAATTCTGTGATTGTGTAATGTGCCTGCTGCCTGTTGGATAGGTCTAAGTGCATATTTTAGACTCAACTTCCGAGAGAAGATACTAGGTTTGTCCTCGGAAGTTGAATTTCGTAAATTGTTTCTGTGAGTGCTTGTCATTGATGTATCATCTCTTGTAGCAGCTTGGATTTAGGTTCGAATTATGTTCTGCATATTATGTTGGTCTGTGAGGTAAGGCATTTTGCATTGGCTAGTTTCTCAGCTCCAGTTAGCAGTTTTTTTTTTTATGAAGAAGAAGACCTTTTATAAAATAATGAACCGACAATTACTCATTAGGAGCTTGTTACAATCTCAATCCGGCGAATTCAAAAATTCTCCAGTTAGTGAATTGAACGATAAACATTCGAAAAGTAAAGTACCTACGAATGCTTTCTCACGCTGAGAAAATACTCTGTGTACCGTCGCTTGTGTTGCAACAATTTCTTTCTCGTCCAATTGGGAAACGACTGACTGGCGAAATAGTATGTGATTGATCGCGTTAATCGTCGTTTAAACGCGGGTCTATTCTTTCTTAATTTTTTTTTTGCCGCATTTTTCTTTTCTTCCATTTAGTTCAATAGACGAGCTTCTAATGTAGCAAAGCGATGTGCGCCTATTTTCCTTGGCGAAAAAAAAAGCGGCGTAAATTGAGACTTATAACGCGCAAATTTCTTTTATAATTTCATTGTGTGAAGTGTTGAAGAGGGATAGTGTTATATGAAAAGAAGAAAAAGGTCGTATTTGTAGCGGTTTTTTTTTTTTTTTTGTTAGTAGCTGTCGCGTAGCATACGCATTACTGCTGGCGTTATTCTTTCATTGGTGTTTCATCGCCCGTTATTATCATTGCTATTATCATTATTATTTTCCTTCGTATATACGTGCGTACTATTGTACTGATTAAGGGCGTATAATTAGCGCTAGAAACCGTCAAAAAACGACCTCAATGTTTCAGTTTCACTATTATTTTCAACGCGCACAAAGGAACTTTTTCGTATTTCTTACTGGTGGCTATCGTCGTCGTATATACTGAGCTGCTATTTTGGTTGCGACAAAAAAGTGAAAGTTGGCCGTTTGTTTTGTTACGACAAAAGTTTATGCCGGAAAAAAGTTTTAATGGTACAGCATACAAAGGGTGCCAGCTAACGTAGCGAATAATTTATTTCGTAGGTAAGCATAGACGTAAATTAGGTCAAAGAAGAACAAAATTTCGACGTCTTTTGTGGTGTATAATTTGCTGCGTTTCCGGTTCTTCGACTTCCAAATTAATGTAGAATTTTGAAAAAAATCAAAGATAGTGATGAATCGATGAGTAACATAGTGTTTTATATGGCGGTCTTGATCTTGCTGGAAATGCAAGATCACGACCAAAACCTATGCAAGACTAAGATCGAGACTCACCGGTGCTACACCAAAACCAAACGCCAAACTTCAGAAAAAGTATGAACCAGCTGTAAAATATTTTCAATCTTACTCCTTGAATTATTTTTAAAATTTAGTGTTTTATATTTTTATTTTCTTCTATTTGAACATTGACCTGTGTTTATGGTGGTATATTAAGATTCGCGTATATTTTGGAAGAGCTTTAATAGTAAGTTTAATTTTTCGTTGTAGCTTTTAAGAATTTTGTTAGTATTTATAGTTGTGAAAACTTCAAAAATCCGTCATTGAAAAACTAATGGGCAAATTGAGATCATCTTCAAATTTGACTGAGATATGGACCCAAAGTACCTTTACACTTGTTAAATTTTGCCCCAATCCATACCTAATGAATACGCTCTTTAGTTTGTTGACATATTTCACTATCACTACAATAAACGTACAAGCCGTTAATCCGTTGTTGAAATTATTTCACAAAATTATTTCCCCAATAATATTTTTCTAATTATTCCCTCATATTCGATACACATGCGCCACTGCCTACACAGCCACACGCAGTGATGAAAAAAAATGTTCGTTGCTTCCTCAGAAACAACGAATTCTTCAGTGTTACTTACAGGTATGCTAAAAAAAAACAAGGTTGGCACAAGCCATAGTGCGTCGGGCTTCAGGGCATGTATCCCATATATATACATATATAAAACAGAAAGTGAAGTGACATACTTTCTTCGTTTTTGTTTATATTCATTCGTCTATGTCAAAATGGAAATATATATTTTTTTTTTTTTCCTAATATTGATACTTTTTCATGGAGATCAGTTTACTTTTTAAACGCTTTTATAGCAGTTACTTAGGCTACAAAATATTACCTTGTTTATTACCAGTCCACTTTGGTATGCTGTATTATGGTTTGGTTATTGTAATCACTTGTATAGAGGTCTTTTAGTATCTTCTGCTGCGGCGCATGGGCAGAGTGTGACTTTTGATTCGAAGCGTGAGTTCTAATCCTAGGCCCGTTGTATTTTCGATGTGAATTTTTAATTTTTTTAAAATATTTTACACTTGTATAAAAGAGCGTATCTTTTAAAAATCCATTTTTAATGTAACTTATTCACTTTAAATCGCCATTCAAAAATTTTTTTCTAAGTATTGTACAGAGTTTGTGTGTTAAATAGTGGTCATCATGAACCAAGAACGTTTCCACTCCTCAAGTTGATACCGACCCCTGTTACAGACCCCTAAGAACAAAACTTTGTGCAGTAAAATGTGTGATAATTTTCAACTCCAAAACTATGGCACCTCTGAAAAATGTATATTTGACCTTATTTGTTGACAATTATTTGAGAAAATCTTCCACTGGGAATAAAATTTTCTGTAAGAATGACTCTTAAGCAATAAAATCATGAAAATAACGGTAAAGTAGTGAAGTGTGGTGCAAAACATCTTGGGTGCTGAGGCAGAGTATCAGCTTGAGAGTTGATACGTTTTCAATTTTATGTAATTCGCCTTCTATAGTACCCTAAACCTCTAAAAGGAAAAACATTATCTTCATCTCATCGTCGTATTATTTTATTTAGCGTATTTACTTAGATAAATTTTTGATTCGCATCGACGACTCGAATCACTTTCTTCTCGTGGTACCAAGCATTTCCATTTTTGACCTCCAACGTCGCGGTTTCCTACTGTTTCTGACGGTCGTTTTATTTTACGGGCGAACGCATGTCCGGAGACAACTTTTTTGCTTTTCACACGGTCGTACATTGACGCCATTTAATTACGGCGAAGTATTCTGTATCCGCACAAGTAATGGCAGCCGTTTTAATATGAGTACCTACCACATGAACCGCAACTGAAACGCCTCTTCGCACTGTTTTTTCCTGCTCTGTGACCAGGTGGTATCGTGAAACGAATCGCAGTTTTATTGAGCTGCGAACCATAAACTTACAAAGCGCGAATAAATGGTCCAGCGTAAGTCTAGTCTGTTGTTGGTCTGCGTTATGATCTATGGGACGGCGGCGTTAAGCTTTTCACCAATTCGCATCGTCGGATCGCACGCGGCGTTTCAAATTTTCGAATCGTGAAAAATTTTCTTCGGTGACGGTACATCCGGTCGTCGGGTTCTGTATTTCTAGCCCCCAACGTGCACTCGTCCCATAAAAGCCTGGTTCACACTTGGCTTGTTTTCGTGCTGCTATATGCATGGCCAGCTGCTTGGGATATATTCCGTTGACAGTTGAATTCATTATACGCCATTTCAACCATTTAAAATCAGCTTAAACATGGCAGTTCGCCGTATGAAATTCTAATGAGATTCTTACGCCATGTTAAAGTTTACTTTAATGACTATAATGGTGTAGTGACACAGAATAGTGCCCTAAGTAGCTGCCTAGTAGCTGGAAAACTAGCCGAGTGTGAATCGGCTTTAATCTGGACATATACACGGCATAGCGCATCACTCACGCATATTTGACAGAAGTCGTCCAATGAAGTCGATTATGACGCAGGCCCTCATTACTTGTGGTTGCCGGTTGGTCGAAATCGTTGGGCCCGTACGTGAAAGTGAAGTTTGAAAATTTTTAGTTTTAAAGCTATAAAGGATCTCGTTAGACAAATTTTTCTTTCGACTCGTGTTCGTAACGTAAACGTGATTAAGACAAATGTTGTTTTTCATTATAACCGGTGTTGAAGGGGCATTATGAAATTTAATAGTTCTTAAAATTGGCATTTTAACGAAGATTGTTGTAAATTTTCAAATCGGTCGACAATAATCGTGTAATGTCGTTTTAAAAAAACTTTATCAGCTAACCTATCAGTTGTTTTTCTTTCGTATTATCAGTCATATTTTTCGAGATACTCGCGAAAACAACGTTGTTCTTTCTTTATTGACTTATTTTCGAAATTATTTGTTCGCCTCATCTTCGGGCGCCTTCTCTTTGTATCAAGTGGTCTGATATTTGTGCGTGATAAATCACTTCACTGCACACTTGAACAGCAAAGAAAGCTAAAACTGAAAGTAACTACTTTTTCAAGAGAGTTCGAAAATCACCTGGAAATAATTTTATTTTTTGTCAATTTATCCTGTGAACGTTGATGAAAAAATAATTCTAACGTAGCCGAGGTCTTGTAGAAAAGCAGTTTTCCAGTCATGAGTATTTGAAAAAAAAATTTATTTTTTATTTTTTTTTAATAAAAACTTAAGAAATGAGTGAAATAAAATGAAAAAACAATTTTAAATTTTTTTTCTCAAACAAAGCTGAAAACTGATAAATCCTCTTTTCTTGAGAGAAATGAAACGAATTTTCTGATTTGCAATTTTTTTTTTTTTAAACAAGTGAGTCGTTCATTTGACATGAAATAAACTTAATAAACTCTGAATGTTTTAAATCATTATGGTGGTTTGTTGGATTTATTGTCAGATAAATTTTTAAGTTCTAATTAGATATAAAATAGTGCGTGAGGAGGGTAGACAGAGTCTTAACTGTTTAGTTCCATTGGATTTCTGTAGACGTAAAACGAAAACTTCCTTAATTCTAGTTCCACCTCAAATTTTCACGCCAAGATCAATTTATGATTGCAGGTTTTTTCGAAAACTTACGGTAAAAAAAAAACATAAAGAAGAAAATTTGACTTGAAAATTATGCGTTCTCGGGCATTTTATCAGTCGATGAAAATACAAAAATCTCAATTTTTTTTTGAACGGGTTTGAAGTGGTAAATTCATTATTCTTGAAAGGAAAATCGAAAATAACTCAAAAACAAATGTATTGACTAGAACCATAATTGAGGTAATTTTTTTCCCGAATCATTCTTAATATAGGTGACTCGAGAGTGAAAGTGAAATCTCGAAAAGGACAATAAGAAATGGTGCTTCTATCGAACTCAAAATGGTTAGTTGTAGCCACATTTAACGCTTGCATCAAATTTCGTAACATTTAATTTGTGGGGACGAGAGTAATACCGACAGTGTGCTCAAAAAAAAAATCACAAATAACTCTGAAACGAATATTTCAGTTGTTCCCAAAATCTTTCATTACTAATGAGTGTAACTGGTTTTGAAATGATTGGATGAAAATTTCGCTCCTCTATATCTTATTAGAAAATGTTTTACTTCAACACATGCATTCCTTCACATTTGCATTCATAAGGCCGTTCTTTTCTTCTCGTTTTTTTTTTCCACTGAAAACCTGGAGAAAAAAAAACAGAAAGAAGCAGCTTAAAGCAGTGCTTCTCAACCCGAATTATGTTGAGGACCAGCTAAACAAAATCTTGGATTTTTTAACGTGAACTGGTAAGAATTTTCGTATAAATTCTTGGAAATGACCCTTCTCTTGAATGAACTGAATAAAATTCTGGTGGGGGAGGGTATCACTTCAAGTATCTTATGTTGTAAAATTCAATCACAAATTCGGCATACCTAGTAATCCATAATTTTTGAATTTGAAGCATTCACTACATTTTAATTTTGAATAAAACCTCTTTCATTTCATGAATCCTCAAGCGATGTTTAAGCTAAAAAGCTAGGGTTAGTATTGTTCGAAAAAAGAGAAAATTTGATTGAATTTTTCAACCAAAAAAACCTTTTTATTATCACTAGTTTTTCAGAAATGAACAATTAAAAAGAACTGTTCAAATTTCGTACATATGGTTCCAAAATTCTGCACTTTATGACCAATATAAAAATAAAAATAGCGGTACCGGAAGTATCGTCCGGTCGATCCGTACCAAAATTAGCACTGTGCTATAGTAGAACATAATAAATACTTGTTTCAAATATCGTACATATTATTCCAAAAATGCCCAGTTTGTGACCAATGTAAAAAAAAAATAGCGGTATCGGAAGTATTGTCCGGCCGATCCACGCCAAAATTGGTAGCTTATTGCAATAAATTATGACAAATAATTGTTCCGAATTTTGTGGCTATTGACATAAATTTGAGCATTTTATAGCTAAATTAAAAACAAAAATGATGGTACCAGAAGAACTGCCTTGCCGATTCGGACCAAAATCAATAGGTCTGGTCGCTGGCTCAGTATGAATGTTCGTACCAAATTTTGTGATTATCTGATAAAAATTACGACCTGTACTGTGGGAACCAGAAATGGACTTGTATCTATCTATCTATCTATCTATATATATATATTTATATACACTAATTTGAGTTATTGGAGCCAAAATTTTCCGGAGATCATGAAACGAAAAACGTAATCACCTCATCCCCAATTTGACGGCTAATACCGCACAAAGCGTAATAAGTAGATTTTTTAAAGGAAACCTACTTAATAAGAGTGAAAAATAAAACGAAAAAAACCTGAAAAAAATCGTCAGTGATTAGATAAAGCCTACACCTATTAAGTGTTGGTGAAGTAATATAACTACCTGCTGTACTACAAAAGCTGATTCTTAATGAAATCCATCGATCCAATATATTTATAATCATTTTCACTATCATTAAGAACCTCATTAAAATAGATAAATTAGTTATACATTCTGGGGAAGTAAACGAACTACATACGCATGCACCTCACATTCATGTCGGTGGCATTGCCGGGCAGATAATGACGTCATTTTTTTTCTATCTATAATTATATAGTCGGTTTGAATCTTCATACCTGGAGACTTATAGAAATGGTGACACCGAAGTGAGAACATATGCACCTCTCTCTGCAGAGTTACATTGAGGCGTAAGTCCTTATTGCGCGTTTTTTGGCTTGCCGCGTAGCATCAGTCTTACTCCACTCTCTGTTATGTTGTATGGCAACAGCAGTGGCAACACTGACGTAGTGGTTATGGGGACGTGAACCTACTACATAAGTGCGCACCTAACGTTCTTATTGATGGTGGTGTAGCCGCGTGGACGAAAAATTCCTACACCGGCAGACCTACATAAGTATTCACTGCTCCTCTACTCACTTCCTCCAATGTATAGTGAATTTAAGCATACCTACTGTTCATGATTATACATATAGTAACATTTGCACAGATTTTCTGCGTATCTGCGAGCGAAGTCACAGGTTAAAGCTAGTACCTACTTTTTTCTCTCACTTAAGAAAATAAAAATGTACATTTATGTGCCGGTTTTATGGGTCTTCGGTGGACCATTAAATAAACGTCTATGGATTAAAGCTGCGGTGCGATCACGAACACTTCGATAGAATTATAAACTTTGATAAAATTTTTAGTTGAATTCTTGAATTTATCAATTGATGAAAAACAAAAAAATGCAATCACGAATAATATTGTTGTGATAATTTTTGTGATAACTGAAAAGGTACCTATGTGAACTAAATATGGAACTAACTCGGCAATAATTTTCAAAGAAATTATTCAGTAAAAGTTTTGACTTTTTCTCATGATAAATGGAAATTGGTGTTAATAACGAGCGTAATTGCGATCAAACCATTCGTTGCAAACAGCTGAAATTTTTTGGAAAAATTAAAGTATATTTGCCGAAGATACTGTGAAAATTTCATTGAAATCGAATGATTAGTTCTTGAGATATCGTTGAAATTTTGTTCGATCGTGAAATTCAATTGTATTGATGAATTTGATCTACTTACTTGAGCGATTCTAGCAATATCTCGGAACTGCCCGATTGATTTCAGCAAAATTTTCACAGAATCTTCGTCTCTGCAAAATTTCAGGTCTCTACAAATGATAGTTCGATCGTAATTGCGCTCGACAGCGTAGAAGGTTTGCATAGTTTTACCTCATCAAACACGTTTCTATGTTATACCCATAAGACTTGAAATATTCATTCTACCTTCATCCACATTAAGAACATGAATGCTTATTAAAAATGTGATATAATCATATAATTCGTCTTAAGTGGGCACAATTAAAATAAAATCGGTAATAATGAAAGAACTTTAGATGATTATCAAAGGTATCAAACTCTGACAACTGGTGGAGAGAAATTGATAGCTAGCAAATAGCAATCCGTATCAATCAAATTATCAAGTTGACAAACTTTTCATGATTGTGTTGATAAAATGGTAAACAATCCTTAGCAACTCTTAACAATGATCAATTCAGTTCATGATCGCACTCCTGATTCCAGTTGAGAAACAAGGATCTGAAGCATGTTCCCTGAGACGAGGCCGATGAAGAAAACGACGACCATCGAAACAGAAAAGAATAATGACTGAAAGATGGAAAAAATAAATACTTGAGTGAAATTATGCGAGAATTTTATTTTGTTTGATTTTCTCGTAGCGATAGTCGATGCGCAATGTTGAAAGCGCGTTTGCTTGCTAAATGAATGTACGGAGATACTTCGGTTTTTATAAATTTTTTATTGATATTATTTTGCGGTGAACCAAATCGCGTTTCAAGTTTTGCCGAAAAAGTGACAGTGTGTGATGGAGAGATAGAGAGGAGTGAGTGAAGCAGTGAATAAAGGAGTGAGTGAGTGTGTAAGAGCGTCGGAGGAAACCCTTGGTTTGGTTTCTATACCACATTATATACCATATTATGATTGTAGATTGAAAAAAATCATTACGTATGATTTTGTGACTGTTTTTTGCCATATGTCAAATGCCAAGGTTAGTGTTTGCAAGAATGATTGGCGTGTTCTTGTGGCGCTGGAGATGGCGGCAGTTTTCATTTATGTGCGTCAGTTATTGTTATCGGTAATTTTCAAACAGTCTTTAGAATGGTCAGTGAGAGGAATGGCGCGGTTGAGTTAGAAACCAAATGTTTATATGTTAATGTTTTCTCCCGTTTGGCACGATTTTCGCACGGTTGGTAGTATTATGTTCGGCTGTAGGAGTAACCATTTATTCTTACCGATTTGGCGGTTGGTGCCGTCCTCAATCAAATGTAGAACACTTCGTCTTTTCGTATCTTACTTTCTTGAAAGTCGGCAATACACGTGAAAATGACAAGAGAGGTCGTGTACGGTGTACACCTTGGGAGAAAATTAATATTCAAGTTTATTGTATTAGAAATGCACTACGTGTGATATTGAGGCGCGAGCCTCGCGCCCAACAGTCATCATTGGCGTTGTTACAGTGGTAGCCTAACCAGAACTTACGAATTACTTTTGGTGTCGGTGGTTTCGAATTTCTGAATAGAGTTAGGCTCCAGGTCAAATGGAAGCCGTCGTGCTGATGAATTATCGGGGGTGGGTTCAATTTAGTGTCCATCGGCTGCTCTCCCATACGACTGGAAAATTAATACCGAGCGATCGTTGGTCAGTGAATCTCGACCAACTCCTCACCCAATAGATGGGCTGCCTACAAACTGATGTTCCCTACTTTCGTCGGCCAGTTAGACCAACATGGATAGCTGGTGCCGGTTACTGTATGGATTGAAATACCTCAAAGTTTCCAAGTTACACAGGACTTCCGCGTTATTCTTTGTGATCCGATTTAATTCTGCGAAATTTCCGCTTATTCGATCTGACATCATGAAATCTAAAAAAATCTTAAGAGTTCTGTTGATGAGAATTACGAGATTATGCAAACATCTCTGAATGCAAATGAAAAGAATCCTGGATCAATAAAATTCATTATAAAGGCCTATACCTTTTTTTTATATATAGCTGGGTAAAAAATTAATTTAAAAAAAAATACGCTTCTATAAGTGTGGAAATGAAACCTGGCGCCCTCACTCAGAAACTCAGAACCTGTTGATCGCGATCCTAAGACTTTGAAGGCGACGTCGAATATTTCGTGAAGTTGAAACAGCGAGCAAATTGAATAAGAGCGTACAAAAATCAAAAATAATAATGAAATATGTTCAGTGGTCTAAAACAAAATCAGAATAAATTTCAAAATATTCAGCAAACAGAGAATTCACTATTGTTTCTTAGGTTTAATTTTATAAAGCCGCTATTAAAAATATTTTACCGTTAGAAAACAATGTAGACTTAATATCAAGAAAAATGCAATAGTTCAAGATCAGCAATTATTTAAAAAAAAAATGATAAGTGAGTATTTATTTTGAATTTAAAGCCATATTGCAGATTCTAATCAGTAATGAACGCTGATCTATTTCACGAAGAATATATTAAAAATGAATTTTTTTAAATCCTATACTGAAATACGAACAATAATTGTATGTGTGTTTGTATGTATGTATGTATGTATGTATGTATATATGTATTTACGTAAGTACGTATGTAATGTATGTACGTACGTACGTATGTATGTAACTGCGTTATGAAGAATTAGACCAACAATGTTATTGAAATTTACAGGAAAAAGGTATTTGGTTATAAAAATACGATCTATATAGGTCTCAAGTTTGAGAAAATTCGTTGTACAAAAATATGAGCATCTTAGTTTATCCATCAGCGCAGTAAGCGATAACAACGAATGATGAAAAATTTTCCCTGATAAAAGTAACGGATAGGTAAGGTTTTATTAGCAAATTTCGGTAGTCCTAAGTTGCGTATAATTGTGATAATTTATGACTAATGAAGTAATGAGTTTATAGTTGCAATCTTTAATTTTATTCTCGAGAATCGAGATATGTTATAAAAATATATTTGTGAAATTCTCCAGTTTGAATTAAATTAACAAAATTTTTTCTAATTTCCACATCGGGTGAACCAGGTACTATGCTTTTATAAGTGTAAAACGTGTGAAATGAAACTAGCGAATTCTGTTTCACTCACACAGAAACACGTTATCTAACCTGCTATTGGGATCCTAGCGCTTTAGTAATGCTCTAGCAGAAAACTTAGTAACTATTCACTGGTCTATCCATATACGAACCAAAAAAGAAGTCTAAATTCTGTTCCCAAATGGAGTTGAATAAAAGCATGTAAAAAAGGACCCTAGGAATAAAAACCAATTCAATGCTCCTGTATAAGATTAATAAATTAATAATTACATAGGTAAGTAAAAAATGAGAATTCATTAGGATTCTTATTGTTGAAAAAATGACAAATTAACATGTGAAAAAATGCGAGAAATTCGGAAAAAACAGCCAATAATTCAACTTTGAAAGCCCAGAAATGGTATCTAAGCCAATATTTACTCGATCAATGTGATATCTCTTACACAATCATAATGAGTGTTCATTCAACTACGTAGGAAACTGGAAAATATGTCGAAAATGTATGATTTTTTCCGATAAAAATAACATTTTTCGGTAACTTATTCATTCGTATGATGAAAATTGTTCGTTGAAAGATTCATTCAAAGTATTTGAACGTCAGAATAAATTCTCATGAAATGTCCGTTTCCGTTTTCTCAGCGCATGATTTCTTGTAAAATCTACCCTTCCTTCTCTCTGTGTAGGTACATTAATAGTTAGTGATATTTCTCTTAATGTCCAACCAGTACGTGAATAGTCCGTCATATGAAGGGGGTCCACACATTCTCAGTAGTCTCTTCTGACCTCCCTACTTTCACAAAAAATCGATAAAAATACATTATTGTTTTCTGTACTAAGTGGGAGTGCAGACCCCCAAGACTCTCCCTTATACACGCCCTTGATGTCCGCCAAATTATACCTTTTGCGAACATTTTGGTTTAGTTTCCAATCAGTTTTGCATATTTTCAAACCATCTTTACATTTTTCCGATCTACATGGTATTAATGTTTGTTTTTACACACAACGGTCAGGTTAAGGAGTGTTATCAAAAACTTTGTACGAAAAAATGAAAATTCCTGTGAAGCTACGAAAAATTTCAAAACCCAGAAATTGGGTCTCCCTCTGCAGTTCGTGAATGAGTCAATGGCCTCGCATGTTCACTTTTTCCATCTCAGTCATCTTTACTGCGTAATCGTGGTCATGCTGGTTTTCGCATTTATCGGTTCTGCCATTTGAGGGTTTTTTATTTATTTATTTATTTATTTATTGTTTTTATTTTATATTTTTGGAGTTGATTGTTGGCGTAGATATTATGTTGTGGTTACGCAAATGAGGGTATCCATTCATCTTGGTGTAGGCGTCGTCGTTCGGTCGTTGCAAATTTGCGGAAGAAACGCAAATCGTGCGTTAAAAATGTTTTGCGGTGCAGCGCATCTTTTACGCTTGTCGTCGTCGTCGTCGTCTTCGTCGTCTTCGTCGTAATCGTCGTGGCTTCGAGTGTTGGAACAAAAGTTACGTAACTTTCGCCTCGTTTAGTTTGTATTAATTATTATTCTTCCAAATAGGTACCTTATCTACCCACGCGTTGCAAATTCGAAATTTTATCGTACGCAGAATTTCGTTGTCGTTTGTAAAAGTTGAGAACTTTCAACATTTTGCGTCGACAAACGTGACAATACAATCGTATCTTATCGTATGTATGGTGGAGACTCATCGAATGAATGATGGGCTTAAGCTGGGAATTGTCGTGATTGCTGAGTATGTCACAAGTAATTTTTTTTGCAACATGTACGCGGAAAGCGCGATTTTCGAGTCACAGATAAGGAAGGTAAAGTGGCCAATTCTCAACTGTCGTGATGAATTGAACTTATTTACACTTTCTTCCGATCAAATCGAACATTTGTAACGCCCGATCACTGGCGAAATGAATCTTTTCACCCCCCCCCTCCGCAACAAGATCGATCATATTATCACTTCTCGCAAGGAACATCTGAGCGAGTACGACGACGAGTTTTCTTATTTTCACTTGTTCTGGATGATAGCGAATCTATTCGTTCTTCTTTATTCGAACTAGTTTTTAATTTAAATTTCAGTGCTGTAATTTATTAATCTAACTATTCAATTTAGTAGTGCTTAGGTACCTTGTTTAATTTTGAAGAAGTCGTTTTATGGTATTCTGAATCTTGACGAAGAATTCATCACTCCTCCGAACTGACAGATCGATTTTTACTACATTGTGCTAGAATTTACCACTTTTCAATAAAAAAATGAATGTGGTTAACGCAACGATTACTTTACTAGCAAAAAGCATGGCTATATCGCTGGCAATAACTGTATCTTTTTTTTACGAATAAATTTATGTGGTGATATAATAATCATTGTTTCGTGATAATACTTGAGTTTTTCATAATTCAATAAATCAAGAAATATCAGTTTCTTTGGGTCAAAATAATTCGAGATTGGCCGTTTGGATTTTTTCAAAATTTTGTATCTTAGTTTAGCTATGTTTTACAAATGTTTAATGACAGTTTCAGCTCTCTACGTAGTCGTTTAGTTGTAATATCACTTGTAATTTATGATTTTGTGTGAAAAAATCAGTTGTTTGATGAATTCAAGATGAGTCACATTTTCAGGAGCAGAACAAACGTGTTCCGTGAACAAGGTTATAGCAAAAAGCTGAAATTCTCGCTGAACATTCTCAATTTGCAACTTGGAAAAAATATGCCAACGAATGAGGATACATGCAGTGAATATTATTGTATTGAGATTTTCTAGATACCTAACAAAAACAATGAAAAATATAAATAGAACAACATCCTCCTTAATGAAATCTTATTTTAACCTAGGTAGCGAAATTAACATAATATTCACCGTGAGATTATGCGTGATAGTTGAAAACAAAAATAAATAAGGAAAATATTATCCTAACCACAACAAATCTTCAATCATCCAAGTGGAAAAGACGTGATATACAGTGGACATCTCGCAGTAAAATCATATAAAATTTATCATTCAATAACTTCAAAAAGTATCAAATAGAAAATTCACCCGTCAGTAGCTTTGGAACAAAATAATAGCTCAGAATCCAGACTCTCTGTTTCACAAAACGTGGCGATTTCTGTTATCGTAGACTGTACGTAAATTCGATTAAATATTAAGTAAGTTTCTACGTCAAGGAGTTAATCACCTCTAAATTTTCGAAAATCTTATTGGGAAAACGCGTGGCAACGTGGATTTTGAAAAGTATCACGTCTCCTTAGAAAGTTTATGGAGGGGTTCATCCTGTTTTCGTCGAACTTATCTTCCCAAAATCGGCGGTATGTTAATGATTAATTTATTGGTTCGTAGATTATTGATGCAGTGATTATTATTATGTTTGGCTGTTGTGTTTATCTAATTATCAGTTTTTTTCGAGTATCATTTCACTTTGAATTGCTTTTGAGTAGTGATTTGCAAAATCGATCTGGGTCTGATACTCGAAACTTCTGAAGAAATACGAACAAAAGGCAAAATTTTCGCTATTAAGCTGCTTAAATATTCATTTCAAGCATGAAAATGATTAAAAGGAACTTTCGCTGCTCGTATTCTGTTAAAAACGACTATCCTCTTTATTCAGTTTCTTCAGAAACACTTTTTTTTTAACGTGACATCATTTATTTTAAATAACATCGTATTTGAGAGTCAAATAATTTTATATATAGGCTACTCTTCGGCGAGTATTAGATGTATCTAAACTATTTAAAATAAATTTTCTAAACTGGCCGTGTTCGTGAGTTTTCATTTTAATGCTCCATATATTACTAAGTCCGAGAAAAATGTGTCCACTGCGGGGTTGGTTGTCAGGATAATTTCTAGGCTCATACTATCGTTTCAATATAATTCGTCACACCTTAAACGATCCTCTTCGAGACAAATTAATTTTAAAAATTTCTCAACGCAGTCAGTCTGCTTTATAAGTACGAAAATACAGTACGAGATTAGTCGTATGAATATTTAATTTCAAAATAAGCCTACTTTAATTGAGATACCTAAATAAAATAGATGAATTTTCTTTGAATAACGTTACACAGAAATGTATATTTTCATCTTTTATTCTGTTAAAACTTGTTTGTTTTTGGAAACTTCTATGAAGCTTGCATTACTCTCTATAAATATTATGTGTTTCTATGAAACGCGGGATTCCTGAGGCGAAAAGCTTTTCTATTAATTTCGTCACACGAACATTTATTTATAATTCATTTAAAAAAACATAAAAAATCATCTATAGATCGACGTAAAACGCTGGGAAAATTGTATAACGTTGGAAGGCGGTACTTGGACGCCGATTATCATTATGAAACTTGTTTAAACAATCGCTCTCCTATTGTTTTTAACTCTCCGAAATATCCACCTTTTATTTGTATTTTGAAATATCAAAAAAAAAAAAAATTAAACACTCATGGTGCATTAGCCGTTAACGATGTTGTTGAATTTTATGACTAACGCACGCGAACTTCATCTTTCTGGAAATAATAATGAATGCCTTATTATTCGTAGGCTTGTTCTAATTTCTCATAGATAAATCTCTATGTATCTCTCTATTTTTTTTTTAGTCTTCTCCCGCCCTCCCATTCTCTTTTTTGACTCGTTCAATCTTTGTTAATGATTACATGGATGAAGTTCACGAAGTGAAGAAAACTGGTAAATTTAATGATTTGACTAGTAAGTTAATGAAATAAAGCTTCAGAAACTTGTGTAATGATTGTGTGATCTTTCTCGGCGTATGTAATTTCAATTAGAATCTGACCTTGACATTTCGTTTGGAGGTGTGGATGGTTGAGAATTTGTATCCCAAAATACAGAAAATATTCTTAGAAAAAAAAAAAAAACTGGCAATCAGGATTCACTAAGATTCGAAGAACAATGAGATATAGTAAACTTCAATCCTTCATTAACCTATAAGTGGTCACAAAATGGAAAGTAAAAGTAGATGAATTCATTTCCCATACTTAGTTGTACTAATATAAGGACCAAATCTTCACCTTTAAAATCCCATCTGTATGATGAAATGAATTCGAAAATACACAAATTTTCAAAATTTGATGTGATCAAAAACCTGCTTTTCTAAAATCATCAGAGGTTTTTCGGGGTTGCCTTTTGAATATTATGTTTATCTCATGGGTATATAACACATGAAACAAATGTCGTATTACCCAACTTCATTTAAAAAATGTATGAAAATCTCAAAATAATGTGAAAATCCATTTTTGATTTTATATAATCTGTCCAGATTAAAAAAAATCCATTTGTAAACTTTATTCAATACCATCATAGACAGTAATGACAGTAGGACACATGTACTAATTGGATTTAGAATAAAGGTTTTTCTAGACCTAGAACTGCACTTAATAAAAGTTCCATACTGCTTTAAAAAAAAAAAAATTGTTTCATATTGGTGTACATAGTCTGAAGTCCTAAAACTGTAAAACTATGCAAGACTTTATTATCAATATTACTTAACCAGGAAATTATGATGGTCTCTTACCATAAATCAAAATAATACTTCACCTTTGAATACTGAATGTAGATGATACAGTTTGAGAGTTACTCATTACAATTATGGGAATTTATTCCATATAATTAGACAAATTTTTATAATTTGAGAATTATCATCTTCTAAATACTTTTCCAATTCGGTGAAATGGATCCGGAAATAACAAACTTTTAAAACTCTAATATTTGTGAAATACGGGACCATTTGTCTCCAATCTTCTTATCACATACCGTGTGAAAACATAATGAAAAAGTATCTCCATAGTACTCAAATTAAATACCAGAATAATAAAAAACCTAATTTCTTCATTTTGTTATCAGAATAAAATTATTCACATAGGTGAGGGGAAAAAAAATATTAACTTTGTTACGCATCATCATATGTATGACCTGTTAAATAAAGAGAAAATAATAATTGCCTTGTTTGAAAAATCCTTATTTCCACAGAGGGAAACTCAATGAGAACGTTGGATTTATTCCAAACCAGTGAATAGTGTATAAAGTTTGGAAACTGTAAAACAATGTGAGACTTCATTATAATTAAATAATTGTGAACAGTTTCATAAACATATTGTTCTAGGTACAGGATTGGAAACTATTCAGTTTGGTTACCACCAAGTATTATAAAACAAGAAAACTACAAATGTAGTGCAAAAGAAAATCTAGAAAAACTATAGTCTATTACTAAGAATCTATGTCAAATTTCGCACCTAAATTCTAGTTGAAAATACCAGTGTTGTGGAGATTCTCATTACATTCGAATAATTATTTCCACATAATTATTCTTATATGTGTGTTCTACTGTGATTACTGTCTACGATGGTATGGAACAAAGTTTAAAAATGGATTTTGTCCTATTTGGACAGATTATATAAAGGCAAAAATGGATTTTCAAGTTATTTTCAGATTTTCTTACATTTTTACAGAGTTGGGTAATACTTCATTTGTTCCATGTACAGTGTTAGATTATAATATTCAAAAGACAACCCTGGATAATCTCTGATGATTCCAGAAATGCAGGTTTTTAATCATATCAAATTTTGAAAATTTGCGTATTTCCGAGCCGGTTTCATCATACTAATAGGATTTTCAAGTCTGAAGATTTGGTCCTTATATTAGTACCACGAAGTATGTGAAATGAATTCATCAACCTTCGCTTTTCATTTTGTGGCTACCTAGTGGTTAATGTGTGCGAGATCCATTTAGCCTACATAACTTTTGTCCAACTTGGTCTGTAATTTTTAATTCACGATGGACAGAATAACGTGTCGAATTGATGGTTCAAGTTGTTAGTCTCAAAATTATGATGATGTTATCGATGCCCACTTCCCCAATATCTCGTTAATCTGTCAGGTAGTACTTATTTGCCAAATAACAAATACCCGATTTGGTTTATCTGACTGTTGAATTTCTCAACTGTAGAGGGAGAAAGTGGATCTAAATCCCATCTTTTCTATTTATTTTTTTTCATTACTTCTATTTGTTTGAAATCTCTTGACCAAGAATAATCTAATCCGTACTAATGTGGCTGGCTTATATTCCAGGTACAGCCCCTTCCAAAAACAACGGAACAATTTGTATACCTGCTTGCAGTTAGCAACCGAGCCCATGGACTCGTTTAAAGCAACAAATTTGATATTTGTGATGGTGCTTTCATTGCAATTAAATCATTCATTCATTTACGAGAAAAAGAAGTGAAAAAGATAAATTATGTTTGCCTCGCACTTTTGCAAATACCACCCTGGTTGTCCGAAAATTTGTGAGACTGATGTTCTCCAGAAATGGCAACACTGTGCAGCATACAGCTTCTATCTTTTTCCACTCGAATTCTCTCATAGGTGTCTGCATGGTGTGCGATTTGACACTGGTGGAAAAGTTGCGTACAAACGTCATGATTTCTTCGAACAGTTGAAGGCACACGAATTCGAGAAGACAATAATGAAATTGTCCAGAAAAGTGGGTCACGTGAATGGGGATTGGGCGGAGAAGGTTAATATTTGAAGAAAAAAAAATGGAATAATCTACGTATCTTTTTATTTTAAAATTAATTTTTGCTAAATTAGTAGTTTGCCTGTATTATTTTCTTTAGTGTGAAGAGAGTACTACATTTATCTATCTAGCAATAAAAGGTGTGATTCTGTCAGTTTGAAAGTTCCATCATGCGTGTAAAATTCCTTGCTCAAGCGTCTTCGTACTCGATTGTTGACTATGAGGAATTTTTCTTGCTGCACGAGATCAGTCTCTGTTGTTTTGGGACAACCTTGTCAATTTTGTGAAAATGGTTTGGAAGGTAATCGAAGCGGAAATTTGCAAAATCGAACTGTTTTTGGGCATTGATTGTTGGTAGTGACGTTTCATTCCACATTAAGTACCTACTCGGGAAACGTTATGCTCGGACTCTTAAGGGCCGGTCATTCTGTTGTGAATCAACTCCAAGTCTCCAGCCTCAGGATTAAGTTGATATATTGCCGAAGTTTCATTTACGATTGTATCAATGGCGTAGTTGGGGGGGTAGTGAAAATTTGGAGATTAAACCTCCCCTCACGGAGCTTAAAAAAGGGAAATTTATGTGTGCGAAGACTTGCCGAATTAATAAATTTCGCTGTTAGGTTTTATTTTCGTTTGTTGAAAAATCCTCCCAGAATTTTGCGTTACCCACCCCGCTGCATCATATTACGAGATGATTCGAGTTTTTAACTGTGTATTGTGCAACTGGCCTTTTGAAGGCGTAATTCGGTTCGTAAAATATTGTCCGGTGGGGAATTTCCTGTGTTCCCCATATTGGCGCATTGTTTCCGCGTAAACTCGTGTCGCTTTGCGTGTTATTTACTAATTCTGACCCAAAGATTTCGTCACTGCATTCGCCGCGCAGGAAATTCACCGTTTTTACACTTTCGCCACTTATTTTTACTTTTAACAGTTAGTACTACTTGTGGGGACAAAAAACGCGCAATTTTTTTTTTTTTTTTTTTTTTTTTTTTTGCTGGTATACGTAGGCGAGCAGGGTCTCATTAATCTCGCCTGGTTTGCAAAATTTTTTGCTGAAAACAAAATACGCTTTCGCGCGTTATTCTCAGTTTGACCATTTTTTTCTTATTCTTCTCATTCAAATGCTCGTTTAAAAACGAACATAGGTCATACGAACGCGCATGTACAAGGGAAACTCGCTTGCGCCTCCATTGATTTAATTACGCTAAAGTCGATCTCACGAATACATAATTAATAATGATCCTGTAAAAAAACGGAACTCCAGTGAAAGAAAATATGTGTTCATTAAATTTGTTTCATTGTATCGTTTTTTTTCTTTCTCCTTCCGTTCTCGTATGTTTTCTTTTATTCGTTTCTCATTTGCCTTTACCATTATAATCTCGGCGATAACCGTTTAATAATCGAGCAAATAATTTACTTTTTTTTTTTTTTTTGTGAATAATTTTTCGAGAAGACAAAACTTTCTCAATTTTTTTCCCCGTTTATAGTCGTAATTACACGCGTGAAAAGAAACATTCTTTTTTTTTTTTTTTTTTATAAATTCCAATAATGTTCGAAAGAAAGCGATGCTTGAGAATAAAACAAAAACAAAAGTACAATAATTTAAAAAAATTGAGTTCCGCTATAACATTATGTTAGAGGACAAAAAACAAAATACAATAGAGTGAATTCTTAAACAGAAAAGCAGATTGTAAAAAAATATGTTCACCGTATGAAAATGGTTCGTGACCACTTATTGTCTCTCGTGCTTCACTAATCACTTCCTTTCGAAACCTCTAATTAGGGTGTTGGCGGGATATTACGTTTTGTTGGGATCCAAATACAGGTGTTGCGAAGAAGATTCAGAACTACTGATTTCCATGTTATGAAATCTTAATTTTGTAATGCAGAATTTTTAATACTATATTTGGCTATGTCGGTAAAGTTGTTACTGACAAACGGAGTGAGTGCCAAGACAACATATGACGTTGAACTTCGTAAGCAAATACGTATTTATACTGTATTTGACTTGGTGTTGCAAGGCTGCAAAGTGGAAAGCAGTTATCACATGAATTCCACTAGAACCATTGAATTTTTCTGGAATTCCCAAGTGTGGAAAGTCGGGTCAGTCTGAAGAATCCTGCTCACAGTGCTCAGAGACTTTCATATTCTTGAAACTTTACCTGACCAACCTGAAGAAGAATCCACACCAGTGTACTGTACACTCAGAGAATGTTTAAGCATCTCACCTAAGTTTACCACTTCCTTACCTGTTGAGTTGGACGATATTTTCGATAAACAACGATCAGCAAAATTGCTCAGGATCCAAAAATCCTCGAAAAGAAATATTCCTCATTTCTTTTTGAATTCGGAAACTTCCGAATGTGAATTAATATTGCCTAATTCTACTCCAAATCCTATACAGGAAAGGGACACCAAAATAGGTCAATCTTCACAACCATTGAACTTGTCAAAAAGTCATCAAGACATTAAAAAGTCTCTAGTACCATATTCGAGTTTCATCCACTCGCCAACCAACACTCCTTTTGTGATTAAAATTGAAAACTTCAATTCCCTTTGCAAGCTTATTAATACATTTTACCAATGTCTCAAAGCTATCCGACGATTTAACCATCAGAGGATCAAAAGGAAACGTTCGTTGGAGCCATATGCGATCATGGACTGTAACTTTCATTTTGCAGTTCTATGTTTCATTTATGGTGAGCAGAAAAAATATTTTTCCAAGATATTTGAAATGCTCTTGAAGGATAATCCACCTAAACATGTTTCATATGAAAAATTTCATATTTGTTTAGATCCTTCTGGGATTCTGCGTATAGTAAATTACTTACCAGAAATACTATATGCAAAAGATATGCTTAACCCCATATTACTGCATCCTAAGTCATATTTGACAGAGCTTATTCTAATGCATACACATCTAACCAATGTACATACGGGTATTAAGTTCACTTTAACTGATTTCCGTAGGCATTATTTTGTTCCTAAAGCATTAAAACTGCTCCCACAAATCTTGAAAAAATCATGTATTTTGTGCAAAAAATCTGAAACAAGACCGTTTAAGCAACCGATGCATGCATCTTTGCCAGATTTAAGGTTAATACCCTTCACTCACCCTTTTACCTATACAGGTGTAGATATATTTAGACCTTTTCCTGTATTTGACAAATACTTACCTAAAAGGAAAAACCAATTGGTGACACAAACCACTCCTATTTATAAAAAATGGGTACTGATATTTACATGTCTCTCTACGAGGGCTGTATATCTCTTTTCTGTTTCGTCTTTAACAACGACAGAAATTTGGGCTGCATTTAAGATCTTTTTTGCCGATAAAGGAACCCCTAAGGCAATTCTCTCTGATAATGCAGCTGAATTCCAATTGATTTTGGTGTATTTACCTCATTACTGGACCACTTTCTCTGAAAACTCGGAGATAAAGGACAGTATGGTTATGAAAGGCATTAAATGGCATTTCATACCAGCTAAGGCACCATGGTATGGTGGAGTGTATGAACGCATTATCGGAATAATAAAGCAAGTCTTTTACCGTGTACATGGTCATACTTCCTTTTACATCCATACCTTTCAGTCTAGTATAAAAGACATACAGACTATGGTCGATCAAAGACCTCTGTGCCCATCATCTGATGATCTAGGTCAGCATACCTTGACACCAGCGCATTTTCTCCATGCGAACTTAGGACACTTAACAGTCCATCCTGACAAGATGTCACAGGATTCAACTCCTACAGCTAGACAGCTACTCGATATGTGGAAACTTGATCAAGATTATCTCACAAAACTGTGGTTATCTTGGAAAAGGGAGTATTTACTCTATCTTAGGGACAGGCCACCTACAGCCTTACCTAACGCATATCGAATGGTATCTTACAAACCACAGGTAAATGACATAGTACATGTGTTAGATTACACGTCTAAACCTGGAGTTTACAAACTCGCTTGGATCACCAATCTGGAAAAATCGCATGATGGAAACATCAGACATGCGAAAATTAAATTTTCTAGCAAAAAACAGTCTTCACGACTGCTGAAATTTCTAGCTCCCCTCGAGCTCAAATCAAGGAATAATAACGATTAGAAATAATTAAACCTTTATTCTTGATTTAGATGAACCTCTGACTTGACACTTATAGACCTAGATTTAATAATCTACTAAATGTCCCTGGGGTCCGCCATAATTGAATACTATGCTGGTAAAAAGGTATACTTTTGATTTTTTGGCACCCACAATTGTTGTCAAGTTACCTCACGAAGGATCACGGACAATAGGCGACAGAGTACTCATATAAAACACTAACAATGTTTGCAATATGCTAATTCCCTGACTATTCCTTTTACAGAATCCGTTCTCTATGGCCAATAAAAATCCTCCATTCCTCTTGCTAAGGCGTCCAGCAATTGCCAGAAACGATGTTTCTCGAAAATGTATTTATATATATGTAAATAAATTTTTTTTTTGCGTTTGTAAAAACAATTGTACAATTTTGTACTTTTATATTTTTTAAATAAAATTTGTACTTGTCATGTCTTTTTCTATTTCAGATTAAAAGTGAATCTCATGGGGAGCCTCCAAAGGCTTCCCGTGTCCACCACCCCCAGTGTCGTGGCTCCGCCCTCAAATCCCAGCGCATAGCCTGTGCGCTGGTTCTCCCACTACACTCCTAACAGAGTTACATGGGGATACTGGTGTTGAGGCTAGGCAGTTGTGAGTTACAAGGCGTGCGATGCAGGTGTGTGACTCCAACCAACTTTATATGGTCCGCTGGACCTTAAACCACTTAAATATAAGCTTCTACCCACTACAGTGCCCTTTGTATGGCGTACCCCTTGTAGGCTGTTTCTCTCGGCGATCTGTCTGTTTTTTATTCATCTCCTCCTCTGTGGTAATTCTTCGTGTGTTTGCTAGCGCTGCAAGTTTTCATGTACTCTTCAATCGCCGTTATTGTTTTCGTATTTATGTAATCAACTCACGGGGTCATCCTCCCATTGTATCCAGGCATTATTACGTCATTGTATGTAAATTAGATGATGAGAAAAAAAAAAAATAAGTAAAATGAATGATGCGTTTTGTGGCACAAACGAATATTTTGTAGTCGGTACATATTATACTACAGGTATACATTTATGACGATATGATCGTGTCGTCGTATGCTTGCTTCCATTGTTGATTTGTGCTCGATTTTTTTTTCTCCTGCGTTTGTCTGTCTGCCAGTTTTTCTCACTCTCTCGCTCACTCTCGCTGAATCTGATTTTGGTAGAATTTCGCGTTGTAAATGCACACGTATTTTTTTTCTTCTCCAACTAAACGAGTCGGAAAAAGTAAAAAACTGCTGACGATAATGGTAATTCGTGAACGTTTTCGCAGCTGATGTGCTGCACGTCGTCATCTTCGTCGGCGTACGGTTCCTCTCCCATCATCCCATCCGCACTCGTCTGTTTTCTTAAAAAACGAGTATTTGATCGATTCGTTGGACATCATGTGGTCAGTGATAGGGCAATAAACGTGAGTGGAATGTCGCTGCAGCGAACGTCGTGTACGTGTAGACACGCAGTCTAGTGTCTGGTGTGTCTGCTACCTGGTCGACATTCTTCAGACATTGAAAATGTTGCTGTTGATAAATTTAGTATCGTAGCATTTGTGGCGTTGCGTTGTTCGAAGCGGTGTTTTAACATTTCCTAGTGACTGGTAATTTTAAGGAAAAAAAAACAAAAAAAAAAAAAACGCTAGCGCAGCAATACCTCGCTAGTAATTTGCAATTCTTATCAATAATTCAAATAAAACAAAACCCAAATTCCAAATTTCCAAATACTTTAAAAAATTTCAAACAGTTATCGATAATTATCAATACCTGACATATCGATCAATCGATATTTCATCGCTTGCTTCAGGTAAAAACGTTACGAAAAACTGTCGATCGTAATTGATGTCTTCAACAGAAAAAGTCGACCTGTCGGATGTTTTATTGCTAAGAACCGATTTTCCGAGTATTATTTGTTTTCCAGTTTTCTCGGAAACTATTAAACAAATATTCATCAAACTTCTCTATCAGACCATATCTCATGTAAAAAATACATTTTGTCATACGTTTTGGAATTTTTGTCTTCTCTAAGTTAGCAATCTTGAATCTATGGACCAAGATGATCACATTAGCTTTTATAATTGTACATCAGTTGCATGTACAGTAGAAACAGTTCTAACAGCTCATTTTGTTCACGGGAATAAACTTTAAGCATTAGTTTTAAGTGTTCCGGATATAATTGATACTCCACACAGTGGAACTAAACTTGTCCTAATTATTGATAGAAAATTTATCCGAGTACAGAATTAAAGATGAAAGCGTGACTACAACAGATAATGCTTCTAATGCGCTTTCAAAAGTTCGTAAAAAATGGATAAATTGGAAGTTGCAGCTATTTGATACCTGTATGAAAGAACTTCTAAAAAGTGGAAATGAGATGAAATGAGAGATTTTTGGCAGGCATAATTAAAAACGCCTTTTTAAGAGATAAGCTTTTATTTTTATTTTATTTTTTTGGATTTAGCTTCATGCGAAATAAATATTATTTCGTTACGGAAGGTTGGCTGCAGTATTGGTATATTTTAAAATCGCGCTAATGAGTAGAATAAAAACTTATTAAAATACAGGGATATGTATGTTAGCGACGAAAAACATTGTCAGTGAAATTAAACGTATAGTTTACGTTTCTTGTCCGCTTAAATGGTCATAATTTCTACTTGGTCGGTACAGAGCGATTCTTTCAATTTTTTCAACCGCAATTTCGAATTTAAACTTTCATTTTTCGGATTATATTGTGTTTTTCCACCCTCGGTCGTCGCAAAACGTTCCAAGGAGTCAGCAGAAGCAAACTTTAAAATTTGGCCCTGAAATTTTGTAAATTTCTTCCGATGAATGTAAATTAGGTGAAAGCATTGAAACTTTATGGCCTCGTGCTTTCATAGGCACTATATTTACACTCCGGTTGTTTTTAACTTGGCACTAAAATTCGCTGCACAACCGGGCAAAAAGAACGAACGAGACATCACTTTCTTCTGAAGGGTGCGGTCGAATTTGATGGAGTATTAAAAAACTGGTTGCTTCCGATTTTCGTGCATATATTATTTTTCTAATTTGATTTCTGGTGCGTTTACTGTGCGATTTCCAATGAATAGCTTTTTTTTTTCCGTTTTGCAACAAGCGCCATATCGGGTTTTATTATGGTTATTATTTGTCCGAATGTCCTGCTGTGCGAACCGGTCGTCGGTTAATTGTTTGCGGCTTGAACCCACGTTCTACGGTGACATCGGGTGTCCCAACTCGTTTAAGCCCGTCGTTTATAAACTTCGATAGCGATCTTCTTTCTCTTCCGCGTTTTTTTTTTTTTCCGTTTGTTCGCTTATTTATTCATTTTTTTCTTGTTTCCAGTAGCGCGTAGAAAAATTGAGCTTATCCGTGTAGAAATCTATGGGATACTCGCCCCATTTTATGGGCAACAGTCTTCGTTACTGGTCGTTATTTATTTTGCTCTCAAGACGCAGTCCTTTTGATAGGTTGTCCGATGCAGATTCTCAAAAACGAATATTCATTTTGCGGACAGGATGGTCGTTTGAATATTTTTGGACAAATCGCATCGGTATTTGTTTGCAGATTTCGCGGTGTTGAAATTGTTTGGCGGATAGATATGACAGGGAGATGGTGAAACTCGTGTGTCTTATACAGAAACGTGAAATTAATACTAATCAGTCGAATTATAGAAATACCCGGTACGGCAATACCCGCTGTATATTGGCAACGATGCGTGAAGCCACGAGATGGTGACCAAATTTTCTGGAAGGAAGTACCCAATCCCACCTGGAAAATAACGAAGAAGTCGATTTTTCTTACTCGACTCTTTTAGTGTTTGTCGGTTCATACCTCTCGTGGTACCCTTCTGAGAACAAAATTGACAGTCGTGGTGGTCCTAAAGTACCCCTAAACCTTCATATCTTAGTCAGCAATTAATACGCACGTCTGTCGACATTGATATTGGTATAACTTTTTTTTACGTATAAATCATTGCGTTTATTTCTTCCATTACTTCTCTAATTTTGTCGAATTTTTCGATTTCTACTTTACAAAGTTGATCTCGTATCTATGTAATCTTCTAATTTTCCGTAGGCATCAAGTAAGTTTTTACCCAAAAAACTCTAACTTCCTAGTATGTTGTTACACTTGAATTACCTGAAACACATGTTTAACTTTTACTCTTAGAATTCCTCTTGTCGAGTGTGTTTATCCGTTGACTTCTTTATATGTGCTGTTGTTTTTTGGTAAGTTAAAATTCTCTTAGGTATTTTTTGTGAAATCGTTCTCCTTCTATTCGTCGAGCACTTTTACCAAAATTTTTATTTCATTTGAAGTTACATAAATCATTCCGAGATCATTCTTTGTGCGTACTCTCACCTAATTTTCAATGTCTACCTCTGTTGTTGAGAGACCCTCATATTTTCCTGTGGGGTGTCAAGCCAATTTTTACACGGTCCTGAAGAAATTAAAACACCGAGTGTCATTTTCTCTTTTTCTCAGAAAACCAATAAGTTGTGAATGTAAGCGTTGGGAGCCACTGATATAGCCTGTGAACTATTAAGCGGATTAAAATTTCTTCAAATGTAGCTGATTCCTATCAATAATTTTTAATAGATTCATTCTTAGTGCAATTAGAAACTCAAGGTGTTATATGAGAGTTCCCCAATATAGAATTGCAAATTTTTGTGAGTTAAGTATAGAGTTCGAAAAGAAAGTTTTTTTTTCCTTTATGAAAGGGGATTCGACGTGTAGAAAAAAGAATTAATAACTGGTCACGATTACGATCTCGACTTTATAGTTCGTCCTTTGTCTCTCTGTTTTCTTGAAAGTGCGAGTGAATTGGTCGCAGCCATCTGCTGATGTTACATAAACGTTTCCAGACTGCGGACGCATTTCTGTGATCGAGTAAGATTGCGATACTGATACACCACCGTACCGCAATATTAGGCCAATTTTATATATATATATATATATATATATATTCACATACATAAACTTCGCTAGCGCATGAAAAAGTGGGCGTCTATGCAATTAGGAAGTCGAAGTCGCATTTCGCCGTTGCAGTGCTCGCCGCCGCACTGCTGCGTGGCTGTGAAAGCACTTCGGTAATCTGTTAAGGATTATGGTTGCAGAGAAGTTCGAGTTTGGTGGTTGCAATACGAATCGACCTCTGCTGGAAAAAATGTTTTGAACCAGCGAATTACAACGTGACGTGGGTTTTCTCGTTTACGTACGCTTAGGCCACTCGAAGACTCGCTGTAGTACACTAATTTGACGCGCTAATTGAACTTTCGTGTCACGCCTTCTTCCGTCTTATTTCCAGCGATTACTGCCCGCCCCCCCTTCTGTCGTCGACACATCTTACCATCTTTCTATCCGTCTTCGTTTCGCTTACCATATTTCTCTCTGTCTCTCTGTTTCTCGTCTCCCCATGGTCACTGTCGCGCTCTAGTGCCCGAAGTACCACATTCTTCTGGTGGCGTTCGTGCGTCGAGTATGAGTTATCTGGAGCTGGAATTAGGTGCGGCGACTCGGCGGTTCTCGTTTATCGACTGCGCGCGGCCAAAAGTGAAAGATTGATAGGTAGTTTTGTGGACGAGGGTCAAATGCATTCGGCGATCGTGGCTAAATGACGGCTGCTGCTACTACTTTTACTACTACCTTATCAAGTAGCCAGCCGAGCTGCAGTCTTCTCTGTGAAGTAACTATTTATTGTGGCTGCCGTGACGGGCGGATGATTGAAGCCGTGGATGCTGTATGCTTGAGAGTCAGACTATTTCGGTATGTTGGGTGCTCGCGGCTATTTTGTACATGGAGGAAGAACGTTATTATTTGACTGTTCGGACAAGTTTGTCGAAATGTACGTTTTCATCTGAGCCCATTTTCTGTGGGCCTTGCTGTGCTGCCTTATATTGGGAGAGAAAAAAATAAAAGTGTTGTATCCGTGAGCTTTGTCGGTTGGGAAACGTTGATTTTTCGGGTATGTCGGTATTCATTGGACCACGCCACGAACGATGAAGCCCGAAAGAATGTGACTGACTTCGGCTGAAATTCGTATTCTGATCTTCATTTTTTCTCATTTCCGTCGCATGAAATGAAAAATTTTGGAAATTCTCGTTACTCGTAACATATAGTCTGGTTGACAAACTCCGTCTAAGTAATGCTCAAGTGCCTCCAAATGCTTCTAACGTAAATGTTTTTCGGTTATTAATAGTTACGGTTTATCTGGAAAATGATGTCGAAACTTTTCCTACCGTTTCACATGAAAATAATTCGTGGAAACATACGCATCTGTTTTGTCCATTTACGCGCAAATGTTTCTAATATATTCTCTTGCTATCAAAAATAAGTACATCTTCGCGTATACTATGGATCCTGCTGCTGGCTAGGGTGGTCTGAAAATTTGTCGATGGATGATCCAAATAGTACTTTTTCAGTAGCCTCTGTGTAAACATATCCTCTGTGGAGGGGGATGTGTCAGGGTGTTGGGGCTTACATGTGAAAAGCAAGAACCATAATTCAGATTATCACGTCCAGCGAATAAACTTACTTTGAAAGAGTCGGGCGTTATTCGAATAATAAACGAAGGATATTATGATTCGTGATTTATTGCAAAAATGGTGTTTTCGTATCAAAATTTTTGGGATTTTGCTCTACCCCGATTAATTTTCATTTTGTAATTTTTGATTTTAGAATATCGCTTGTTTTTTATCCGCTGTTACTTAACTCGTTACTCTAAATTAGACTTTAGCCTTTATGTTTGGATAACAGGGGCGGACCACCGCGTGTGTTAAGCGCTGCAGTTCGAGGTTTTACCGAACGTTTTACATAGGTAAAAGCGTATCTATTTAAAAAAATTCATTTTACCGCGAATTTATTACAGTTTCGAAAACTGGGCTGTTTGGGCAGTAAAAAACAAAAAAATTTAAAAAAAATAAATTTTTTCTTATTTTTGAGAAAAATAGGCTAATTGTGATGGAATTTCGTTTGAAAAAGCGATGAAAAGTAATTATGAGATAGAGTCAGTCATTAACCTACTTCTGTTTGGTGACCCCACCTTACTTTCTTACTTGTCTTGTTTTTTCCCTCATTTGCATCCAAAATTTCGCTATTTTCTTCAATATTGTGATACCCGATGAATTTGCAGCACTGTTGACGGGCCCATTAGACTGGTTTATCGAGTAAATTACGTTTTACTCGATATTTACAGTTCTGTGTCCATAGGCGACGAAGAACTGCGATAAATTTTTGATAACCTGTCGTATTTGGCGTTGTAAATCATTTTTCGCTAAGTCTCGCCACTGTTTTTTTTTTCTTTTCCAGTTTTCTCTTGTAATTTAAATTATTTACAAGCTATATTGTTTTACTTCATAGTTCATACCGAGATCTACTTTTCAAATTACTAAATTTATTCTGTTGCCCAACATACAGCTTGCTTATTTCATTAGTCTATTAAATCGCAACGTGGTGAATTTTTTCCGTAAAATTTCTCTTTTAATCATACAGTCCTATTTACGCTGAGACTATTTTGTCACATGGGCTATTAGTTTATTCTGAATGTTTAAAGGATTTAATGTTTGGGGGTTGGATGATTATGCCAAAATAGATACCAAAATTGTTTGGAGAATTCCGTTTATAAAATATCTTAAAGTGGTTATTGCGTACCTACTTAATTTAGTGCTAAACTTCGTGTTTTTAAAGCGATTCCACCCTGAAAGATGACGAAAAATGTCCTCGTCCCAGTAGATAATAAATGCGAAAAGCCGAAAGACACCGTTGGAGACAAAAATTTGTTAAGGAAATCATTGAATCTGATTGGTTTATACCTACCTGGCGAAATTCCAGAGTATATACGTATAGTATAGGCAAAAATAACCCCCTCCTAGACTGCCTCATTCTTTGCTGTTGTGCAGCCAAACTTATCGGTCAGTTTTATTTTTCTCTTCACCTCCGTGGTATTACCTCCTGTAAACGACGTCCTTGGCATTCGTCGAGGAAAGGACGACCAGCGTTTTAATTGTCGTTTGTCGATCACCCTTTGCCTTGCCTCGCCGCCGTCCTTCCAAACGATTTTACCTCTGCTCCAGAAGCGATTACGTCGATACCTGATTACCGGCCAGACAGACATTCGGCCCGAATGCCGTACGGTAATCCAGCGCACGCGCGAATTGCTGGTAATAAATCGTATTCGTGATTTTCGACGCTGCATGGCATGTCTGCGGTATTGCTGTTGGATTTTTCGCAGGTTTTTTTCTTGTTTTTTTTTTTTTTTTCCTCTAATCGATTCGTCGCCCGTTCGACTTCTGGTATCGCTACCAGCCACGTTGTTAGTCGGATCGTGCTTCTCGTCGATACGAAGATCGGCTACTGCGGCGATTGTTAAAAGACCAACCAACGATGGTTCGTGTCTATATAACAGATCGAAGAGTAAATAGTGCTTTAAAGTGCAAATCACGTATCGATATATCCTCGAGGGAGTTCAACTGGAAGTCCGCATCTTTGCTTCGGGTAGACCTATTCATGTTTTTTTTTTCGCTATTTCCGTCTGTTTTGTATCCAGATCCGGTAACGAGGGGTAGACTTGGGGCACAACTACACCCAGCCTTTGGCTGTAGAAAACCTCGTGTGTATTGTTGTGCTGCCAAGTATCGTAGCTCACAAATCGATTAGAGTAACGGACATCATCATTTCCGTTTCGTCGAGCCTATGTCACCATATTTTTCTTTTTCTTTTTGCTCAACGTGGGCAAGAATTCGTCGACGTCGACTCAATTGTCAACGATTGATCTATATTCAATTTTTTTGAGCCTAATTTAAGCGGTTTGAAAAGGTAGGAAATGGGTCGCCTCGAGTAGTTGAAAAATTGGCGGTTTTAGATCCAACTAGAATCAATGACCTATCACGTGGAAGTTGAACTTTTCAAGGACTAGTGAAATTTTAATTTTTTCCCCTGTATATATTGTGACTGATTGGTCGATGACGAGTCAAACAAATTGGCGGAAGAAAATAACGGATAAAATAATTAAGTAAAAATATTTGAACAGGGGTAATTTTTGTCTTAATTGTATTTCGAAGTTTTGAAGATGGTAGCGGAGATAATTTCTGCTTCAGGGTGTGGATGGAAGACACTTAAATAATTTGATGGGTGTGTTTGGAATGCAAGGCTAAATGTGTCAACCATCCATATTTAGTGACAACGGGAAAATGATTATTTTAATGAATTAATAGACGAACATCGCAATATTTAATAACTTTCCATTTAACCCTCGCTTAATATCTCAGAATATTCCACTTTTTGAGATACGGAGAATTTGTTTTTGGCACTTGGGCAAAACATTTTTTTTTCGCGACAAATGAACCGTTCCCCAAATTGGCCCAAAATCACACTTTTTTAGCATTCCGTCTAATCCTATTAATTATTGACATACGTACCTACCCTACTTCGTGCATTGAACTGTCCTGTTATCTTTCTTCCATTGGCATCCTTTCCGCTCTGGTATTCTTTATTATAAATCTGTCGATGCAGCGAACATGACAGCATCTTCCCAGGCTTCTCTCCCTGTTCCTGCCTCAGACTCACTCTCACAAATCAAAAATATGCATTGCCTCCAAATTGTCCAATTTTTGGAAAACTGAAATCGACTATTGTTTTATCCTATTTCATCTGCGCCATCAGTTGGATATATTCCTGGTCATTGCAACTCACGTTCGTATCTTTATGAAATCCATCTTCCTCTTTCTCTTTCATGTCCTCTCCATAAGGACGTTCCTGACGTTATCCATTTACAGCTTACTCTCCCTTTTCCATATCATCATGTTCTTCTCTTTTTTTAAATGAAGGTTTTTATCGGGTATGAGGTTAAACAAGTATGTATGTTGTTGTCCACCATTGGATCCACTGCTTGGATTAATAATAATTAGGAGCCAAAGTTATAGAATAGCTGAGAATTTCGAATGAATGTATGGAGCTGAATAAATTTCAAGGAAATTCAAAGATAAAATTTTGATGATTTGATATTTAGGGAAAGGGGGGAGATGTTTTGAGTTTAATTAGGAGACGGATCAACTTTTTAGTCCAGGATAAGAATGTTGATGTTCGTTCCGTCTTCAAACAACATTGCGATCATACTTCGCTCTGTACTCATTTCTAAAATGCTTCACGTATGTTGTAATATTTATGTAATAAATGCTGCCGACTTAGAATTTATCCTTGACGTTAGATTAGGCCTACATGGTTAGTTGAATTAAAATTCGAATAGCAGTTATAAGAAATCTTACGAGAGTAGCCTATTCCGGACAATCTGGTGTTTCTTTATGACATGACAAGTACGTTATGCAGTCGATCTGTCATCGAATTCTGAATTATTGAAACAAGAAAAGTGATTGTCGCGATTTGGCTGCTCTTCTCTGGTGAAGCGATGTGTACGTTAGTGCTCGTACGAGTGGGTGGTCTTGGTCTTGTTTTCAGAACTGGGATTACGAGTCGAACCATTTGTCTGCGTCGTAAGTAAACTCTCCGCATGCTACTCGTTCTCTTGAAGACGCGTACGCGACATCAACTATACTTATTTATTTTTTCAATTTTCAAAATACAGTATCTGAAGGGAAAATGAAGAGAGAAAGAAAAAAAAAACAAAACTAGCGCAGCAAGCCTTACTAAAAAAAGAGGGTTTTCGAGAGAAAGAATTATGAATTTTGATGGTCACATTAATTGTCTGTAAGTTCATTTGCGTTAATGGTATGTAATGCTTGTATGAAATGTGTTAGCTGCTGACAAAATATATTAGACAATGTGAAATATAAAAGCATTTTTTCTTGAAAAAATGAAAAATAAATTGAGATGAATCACATAATTTAAAATAATACCAATGAAATATAATAAAGTTATGAAATAATAATAAAAAAAAAAAGGAGCATGTGGTTAATTTTTGTAAAAAGAAAAGTTCAGACAAATTTAAAAAAAGAGAAAAAAGTATTACCGGAAGTACCGTCCGGTCAATCCGCACCAAAATTAATAGCATGCTACAATAAATTTTAATGAATATTTATGTTAAAATTCGTACATATGGTTCCAAAATTCTGCATTTTATTACCAATATAAAAACAAAAATAGAGGTACCAGAAGTATCGTCCGTCGATCTATACCAAAATTAGCGTATGATACAATAAAATATAATAATTATTTGTTTCAAATTTCGTACATATTTTTCCAGAATTACCCATTTCTTGACTAATATAAAAAAAGTAACGAAACCGGAAGTACCGTTCGGCCGATTCACTCCAAAATTGGTAGCGTACTACAATAAATTATGATAAATAATTGTTCCGAATTTCGTGGCTATTGATGCAAAATTGAGCATTTTATAGGCAAAATAATAACTAAAATGGTGGTACCGGAAGAACCGTCCAGCCAATCTGCACCAAAATCAATAGGTCTGGTCCTTGGCTTAGTACAAATGTTTGTACCAAATTTCGTGATTATCTGATGAAAATTGCGACCTGTACCGTGGAATCAAGAAATGGATGACTTGTATCTATCTAATATATATATATATATATGAATTTTAGTTATTGGTGCCAAAATTTTCCTGAGATCATGAAACGAAAAACGTACCCTCCTCCAACCCTGGGGGCTAATACCGCACCAATCGTAATAATTAGATTTTCTAAAGAAAACCTACTTAAAAATAATAAATATAACTAGTTGTTCTTCGTACGTGGCCTTTTTTCCCCCTTTTCGTGTTCCCCTTCGGCAGCGTCGACAAGCTGCTACTCACCCGGTTGCCGTGTGTATTTTAAAGTCCGTCTGCAAGACGAAAAGGGGGAAAAAATGAACCGAAACGTTCCTCGAACGTTTCATTAATTATGTTCTCTCTCGTTAACGTGTTGTTGCCAACGTGTAACGTATTTACAGTAGAAAGTGTGTATGAGCTACGGTGGGTAGGAAGAAAAAAAACCATCTATTTTTTCTGTTTACTTCCAGCCCATTCGCTATCTGCGACTAAAAGCTTCTTTTTCATTTTTTTTTGTTTTGTTTTCTTACAGAGATCGAAGCAGCCGAGGCTTGTAAATGGCTTAGAGCAGCCGGTTTTCCGCAGTATGCCCAAATGTACGAAGGTAAGTCGAAGTTTCTTTGTAGGTTTTTGTTTTTCGCTATCTGTCCACCCTCCGTCTCCTGTAAACGCAGGATGTCTGTACTGTTGCGCGTGATGATTCGAGTTTCTCCCATTGGAAAATAATATATTATAATAAAAATAAAATCATTAATAAATCAATATATGAAAACCAAAATATAGAAATAATATGAACATTAATACCAATAATTTTAATTATTATAATATCATTTTTTTCTATTAACGTATTATATTTAAACAATGAAATAAAATTAAATTCTATAACAATTAAAATTATAGGAAATCAATGATTTTGAAATTACAACTACATAAATTTTAATTTTAATTTTAATTCATATATAATAATAAAAAATAAATTTAATTTCAATTTAATTCATATGCTTTCAAAATTGAAAGAAAACGAAGCCTGTCAAATTTGGGTTCGTTCCGTTTTTTTGATGTGTTTTAGGAGTGTGTAGTTTACCAAAAACATACCCGTGTAAACGCTTAGGCTCGTATCTTGAGCAGAAATTTTTCGATTTTTTTTCGAGAAACGTGTAAGTGACCCTTTCATATACCTGTAACTTTTTTAAGGTTCCTCAGTACCGAGAAAATTAACGAGACTCGTAGTTCAGCGTAAACGGAGGGGGTTGAAAGGTCCATAAATCAGAAAAACGTACATGAGTACAATGCTTCACTGTCAAAAATTCTAATTTTTGACCGCCTAGTCTACGTAAGTGGTTCTCTTCTGTAAGTGCATTGCTTTGGACGAATTCTGAAAAATTATGTTTTAATTTTGAAGGCCAAGAATTCATTACGATTAGTAATAATGTTATTAGAGAAGAGAGGGATTCAGCGTTCTTCGACGAATGCCATATTTTCTCGTAAAAATGGTTTTTTAATGATTCTATCAAATTTTTTAGAACGTAAAAAAAAAATTTAAATTCTAATAATTTTTTATTTAGGCAGAAGCAGCGCGTGAAAGGAGAGGTGCTGAAGCTGTCAAATACCTTCAGTTGCTTTTTTTTTTTTGTTTCGACTTCAATACTATTAAATGATAGTATGATTAAGACAGCCATCGTTCCTATTATTTATCTTATCATATATTTAGTTGTTGTTGTTACTGTTGCTGTTTTTTTTTCTTCAACGAAAATTATTTATATTTGAGTTTTACCAACGCCTGTTGTTTAAAATTTTATAAAAATAAGTAGGTATGGAGTTTGTTCACGGTAGGATCAAGCTGGAATTATCACGAAATTATTCTTCTTTTTTCAAAAATGGTTGATGAATAAGTGCGACTCTCTCATACTTTTTTTTTTACCATATAAAAGATAATTTACGTGTTGTGGGGAAAGATGGTAAACAATTCGTGTTTTTTTGGGGGGTTTTTTCTGAATTTTTGCGGCTCTATGCTGTCCTAAAAACAAAGGGTGGTTGTTTTTCACATTTTATTTATTCGTGATGGAAGACCGCCTGTTGCATGGAAGAACGTTTGGCCGAATCTATATTTATCGAAATTAATGGGCGTCCCTTCCTGGCCAGAGGTGCGGATGTGTAACTTATGCGCTATGCAAGCGTGAAGGAAAAAAAATGAATTACGATTACCAGACGTTTATGAACGTTGTTGGGTTTTGGCGCAGACCGCATCGTCTCCTATATTAGGGCTCGAAGTTGTTTTATTTTGGGATACCAGTTGGCGATATAAATTATTTCGTGCTGGCAGAAAGCGAACAATCGCTCTTGCCTATTGACTGTGAGCATGAAAAGGCCGTCCCGTTACATTTTTTTCTGCTAATCTTGAAAAGTTCGAGACGAAAAAATGGTCAATGACGAAAACGTTTGCGGAGAACAGATTTTACCAAGGGTCATTTAAACTGTTGTATTGTTGTTTTCATGTCGATGAATGCTCCATATTAGTGCTAGCACCCGCCCTTAATTCAACTCTGTTGGTTTTTTCTTGAAAAGAACTAAATACGAATCATGAATTGTGCTTGAATTGTGGCATTCGAGAACACAAAAAGATGCTCGATATTGAAACTGTCTCAAAGGTGAACTTAGTCCATCAAAAATACACGTTTGTGTGTGTAATTCGGCAGTCAAACTGAAGTGACTGGCATCTGGTGTCCAAATTTGTGAGCAACGAAAAAGGTGTAATTTTTATCACTTCAACGTAAAGGTGCTTGAGAAATTTTTTTTTTAGTAGAATTTTAAATAATTCCAAAAATTTTATTTTTCAAGTAAAACTGTTGACATAATTGGGGTAGTTTTCTTATCAAAATGAATCTAAACGAGACTCTGTTACCTTTCTTCTGGACTTTTTTCAAGTAGTTTTCTACGATTTTTCCATTATTTTTATTGAAACACCACATTCACCAACTTCAGAGAATAAAATTTTTGCATGCACTGTCTACTAACATGCAATTTTTTAGAAATTCAAGCGGTATATTCACTAAAAAACCTGAAATAACTTTTGAGAACCTTTAATTCATATGAATGAAGGAAATTTGCACAAATTTATTTGTTATTTGTGGGATCTTGGACCACCCAAACATTTTAAATTACAGAAGTTGCCACTAGTTATATTCTGTTTATTAGTATAATTTACCTGACCAGTAAATTATTAAGTTTATCTCTACACAAGAAAAAATGACGGCAAATATTCTATCAAAAATATAATATGTTCCTGGATATATCACTGTGTTTAATTGGCAATGTCTTTATCTACAATTCCCAAAAAAATGTCTTTCTGTTGCTTATCTTTTTAGAGGCAAGCTCGTTTTTGTTCTCATAGCCATGCTCAGTCCATTTTTAATTGGCAACTGGTGAAAATCACGTTGGTTATAAAATGTCTAAAATTGAAGAAATGATAAATTGCTTGACATAAACTCAGTTGAACGCTACGAAAGTTTATGAAGTAGTTTGCTGGGATTGCAGAAATCATGTACCTGGTTTGGTTTTTGTAACATCCCTGGGTTAACAGATCTGTAACGTCGTTTTGATTCAATCAACATCAGATGCAAATAAATGGATTCAAATATCAATAAAGAATGTAATTATTATTCAAATATGTGTCATGTAAGTTTACTCTTTCTATACGAATAGTGTCAAAAGAGATAACTTATACTTTGGCATTCTACACACATTAAATGTCCTGCCATTAGATGGTGATAGATAGGTTAGGCTAGGAGCCTCGTAGGCTGGTGTTAGAACGTGGACTTGCTCCCTTTGCTTTTCTCTATGATATACAATGTTTATTGTTACTGTGAATTATCAGTCATTTACTTCACAACTTTTACAATACATCTATATTTTTATTTCTCCGAGTATATGTTTGCTACCCGTGTTTTTGGATGCCATATATTTATAAATATTAGCTCAGAAAGATCAAATCCCTATAAGAATCGTTTCATTTTTTAATCGGTTTCCTTTTTTGGTTTTTATGAGTATCCGAGTCACAGTGCATTCTCCAATCTATTTGATTACCAAATGTATTGAAGATGAGACAAATGTGTTCCACTCTTGTAATAAGCTTGAAAACATTCATCCCAGTAACTGCTTTTTGAATTTGACTTCTCAGAAATTATTCAAATAGTTTTTTTGGGGGAGTTAAAATATTGTAGAAATACCTTCATTTTAACTGGAAAGGGTAGCTTCTAAAGTAAAATTGTGCCAAATTTTAATTTGAACTTTCAAAAATTATATGTTTTGTATGAGGATAAGTAGAAAAAATGTTTGTATGTTCATTTCATCATTGAACATAAGAAGAAAACCGTTTGAAAAATTAATTTTAAATTTGAGTTCTGTGTCTCTTTGCACTATTGATGGATTTTGTTAGGAAAACTTTTACCAATAAAAGACATTTCTCTCTTTTCAGCGTGACATTATCACAGATGAAAAAACAAAAAAAAAAAATGTTAGTTACAAGTAAAAACTAGACCAAGACCATTGTACCATTGTAGTCCTGATCCTGATTTTGCCCCTTTGATTTTGACCCTAGGTCTTCCATCAATCCTCTTTGCTTAGTCGTAATTTCTGTTTTATTTACAAGAATTTTACCATTATTGATGGCAAATTATAAACTTACCATTTACGACTTTTTAAAATACACAAAAATCTTACTTCCCAGTTACCACAAATCCATGTAATTGATTAAGTAAAGAAAATAATTGAACTCCAATTGTTGAATGTTATTCGAGGAGCTAAGTTGTGAATATATTTTATAGTTTCTTTCTATTTTTTCTCAAGTTTTGTCTTGATCTTAGTCTAGATGGTAGCTACTGTAGATGTGGTATTAATCTTGGCCTTCGTCTTTCGTGCAAGATCGAGACCAAATTTTCTCATCTGTAAAATTACCATTTCTTCGAAGCGTTATGCAGTACATCGTATATAATGAAAATAAGATCTATCCCAAAATGGAAAAAAACTGAAGAAAATCCTCAATCTTTCCCACATTTATTGGTGATTTACGATTTGATGAAGCAGAAATTACTCAGTAATTGGTGATCTGTCATGTAGATAGTGTTCCATCCAATTATGGCGACTTGAATCATATTTTGAGAAGAATATTATCAGTAATTTGATCCGCGATGCAATATTTGTGATCGGCTGCGACTGAAAGGATTTGAAAAGAAACATTGTATAACTGCCGTCATTTAGACAAACGACTACCTGAAGAGGATGAGATCCGTTTGTCGAGGAAGCTAAATTAATGCCGAGAAAAATGAAAGTTAATTTCTCGTTAAAATATTGAGATGACATGCGAATGAAAAAGAACATCCGCCGAGAAAAAGGATGCCGGCGCTTGTGGAGAACGCGTCTATAATTATTGTTTATTCGTGTCTTTTCATTTTTTTCCTCTCTGTCCTCGTCTCTCTACACGTTTCTTTCTCTGCAACTTTCTTTGGTTTTAATTTAGCTGACAGTCAGCGTGTCGCCACACGACCAATAAATTTGCAGTGGCAAAAAACACCAACGTTGATGAAACGTGGTCGCAATAAAATTAAGAATTCTTTCGTTTCATGTTTTTCAACCACGCTTCCTATAAATGCACGGATTGTCGAAAATAATCGTAAAGAAATTGTAGAAAAACATTCGTCTTAGAAAGGAGGCAAAATGAAAAAAATAAAATAAAATAGAAAACGAAAGAGACTAATTGCGTTTTACAAGCATTTCCAACATTTTCTACTGCTAAACGAGCTGGTCATTCACACTGTTAATTCAAAAACGACTGTCAGGGAGATTCATAATGAACTGTATTGTCAAGTTATTGAATTATTCAATCAGACAAACTTAAATACAATGAGATCATTTATATACTGGTTGATTAATATGTTAGTGCTTAGCAACGAGAAAAGTAACGCCAAACCTGTTTCCCTTTAGACTGCGTTGGTCCACCTGGACTCCACATTATTTTCTTGTAAAATTTATGTGTGCATTGTGGCAACGGGCAACCACGTAAGTGCATGAACTTTTGTCCATTCTCCAACTGGCTCATGTAAACTAGTTGGTTGGATTTTGAAGCAGGTGTGTTGTTTAGATCTTTTAAGTTGGTGGACCTGATAAACAGGGCCCAAGAGAGAATTTTTGTTCCTCCTCGTATGCCAGCATTTGAAATATAAAAAATTTTTTATACATTTTTTTGTGTTATGGAACATGTATTTTAGTAGTTGTTTTGGAGCCTTTGGGGGGTTTGACACCAAAACGCGCTTTCACGGATACGGCCCTGACACACTTTTCAAACATTTACTTCAAAATTGCTATTTATTTCAAACTTTAGACACGTACGGACCTTTAAAAAAATCTTGGGCTCAGTACCTATTAATACCTTCGCCTAAGGATCTTTACTAGCTGGTATGTGCATGAGGGTGATAAGAGATGAACCACCATTTTTTGTTGTATATACTATAGTAATATTAAACAATGTAAAATTCATGATGAACCGAATAACACAAGATGGCGGCTTATCCCTTATCACCCTTATGCGCATACCTGCTATTAAAGAGCCTTACTTTCCTCTCTCTGAAACCCCATCTACAAAGTGGTGACCCCGACATGATCCGCGTGCTTAATGCCTATGCTATCTGGTTCTGCCACACACTACCATGTCAAACTAGCAATTAGTGAAAGCATTGGTACCAGCTGCAATGACGTACTCATATGTCCCGTACACTGCTTGCTCGAGCTAATCACACACACCCACACACACATACACGAATTCCTGCTTGTTTTCCAACTAGCACCTGTAGTCTAGTTGGTATAGTGGCTTTTGGAGCAGTCAGCGGGAGAGTTGTACAGATGCTGGTACACGCATTATAACATAGTACCTAGTTCACTGAGCTTTTCTCGATCAAATGAGTAGCTGTACACTAAAAAGTAAAAGATCATATTTTAAATTTTATATTTAAATTCGAAATTCATTAATAAAATTCAGTGCTGGAAGCCGATTTCAATTATTGACTATGATTTATCTATAAAAAAACTCTAGTGCAGCTACTTCGCTAGAAAACTCAATTTACCAATTTTCATCTACAATGCTAAAAAATAAAATGAATAAAATAAATGAAATAAATGAATAATAAATAAACTGAAAAAACATAAATTAATGCAATGCAGTAAAGACGCTCGTGTAAATAACGAAAGGATACTTTAAGCAACTTAGTAAACTTGCTTTTCTCCAGAAATTTTTTATTTATTTTTTACATTTTTCTCGGAAACCACTCTCCCAATAGGCAACGAACCCCTATTAGACTTTTTCCTATATAAAGATTACCTTTCGTGAAAATTTAAGTCCTATTACCTTTCGTGCAAATTTGAGCCCGATTGCTTCGGTAGTTTTCTCAAAACAGTAAACCGAAAATTTCCTCAAGCAATTTTTTATTTTTCAGTTTTTTTGGAAAATACTGAACAAATAAGCACCAAACTCGATAGACTTGCAATAACATAAAGAAAGTCTGCCGTGAAAGTTCCAGCCTGATACCTTTCGTAGTTTCTTCAAAATTTGGGAAAAACCATTTTTCCAGGAATTTTTTATTCTTCAGTTTTTTTCGAAATTACTAGACCAATAGGCACCTAACTTCTTTCAAACCTTGTCCTATACAAAGACCATCTTTCGTGGAGATTTTAACCTTATACCTTTGGTAGTTTTCTCAAAACTGTGAACAAAAATTCGGATTGATAGATGCATCAAAAACAAGATTAAGTCAAAATGGAAAAATGGTGTCCTTGGTTTATTTTGTCGTATTACGAAAAATTTCATCACCTACATTCATAATCCTTCATGAGGTCAATTTTGGTACCTCGTTTGCAAGTAAACTGGATAAAAACGTTAGTTCTCGGTGAATTTTTCTCCGTTATCACTCGCTGCTGACGTATAGATTGACATGCTCATATTTCTTTTCTACGAATTTTCTCAAACTTGGAACCTATCTAGATCGTTTGCTCGCATCTAAAAATCTCTATCCTGAAAAATTTATTCTACATTGTTGGTCCAGTTATCGAGAACTCGTTTACATTCAGATATATATACCCACATACGTTTACGTACATACAAAAGTGCATAAAATAAATTATTACACGTATTATATTATGGGATTAAGATAGAATATGCGAGAAAATCCGGCTGATTTCGGTACAAACAGATCCAACCAGTTCGTGAAAACCTAAAAAGGTAGCTTGATAAAAAAATCATGGAACAATGAAGATCCGACTAACTGTCTGAAAGCTACTAGGTACCATGTTTCAAGTTCACCACCCCAAGTCAAAGGTATGAAACTAGATTTTTACCTCAGCGAGTCAAATATCAGTTGATCCAAAGTGGCAGGAAAATTGGACAAATGGCAGTCCTTCAAGCGGCTGTTTCTTCGAACCATTCAAAACGAAATAGTAAAATCAAGAAGCTCTCGATTAGGATTTCCGAACTTATGTGGCCTACAGCTTCCATTTCGGAAGAAAGTTACTCATCTCCCTTTCTGGAGATCTGCCTTCTTTAGACAAGGATCTAGAAAAGATGCGTTGAAAGTAGTCTCCTAGGGTACTATTGCTCTCCTGGATGACTCCAGTAACTTCATCCCTAAGGGGTGACGTTCACTTTGAGAACCATTGGCCTGAATCGACCCTCCTTTTGCGACTATTGGTGTCTGACTCTTAACAGTGAGCTCATCCTCTGATGACAAAAAGCGAAAATCAAAGAGCCAACTTTTTTTCGATAGATCATCATTTTGTCGTATATTTATTTTGGGTTCAAAAAGAGAAAAATCCGTGCTAAATGTCAGTTTGGTATCCGGTCGTTTAATTTCTTCGCCTGGTTTGTAGTTATTACTGGGAAAAAACGACGAAAGATAGAACATCATCACGTAAGTATAAGAGCAGAGCGACCTTGTTGATGTTTTTTCCCTCTTTGTTGTTTTGCCCTTTTTTACGCCCCCTTGTTTGACACACCATCGAATAGGTTCGTCTCGCGAGGTCGTCATTTGACGAAAGAAATGGACAAGGAGGCGATCTTGCAAAATAGAACGGTTCTGCTCTGGAGCCTACAGAACTATTTTCTTCTTTTTTTTTTGAGTCGCGCTTATCTGCTAGGTATTTTGCAGTATGTCGTCGCCAACGTCGTAATGAACTTCATTAAGTTTTTACGATGACGCTTCGCCTGGTTAAAAAGTTGTTTTCTTTGTCGACACCACAAAAAGTAATTGTGATAAGCATCCGCCAGCTACAAAATCGTTCTGCCATTTATGGTCGGAAAGTGACGAGTAGGAGAATAAAAATAAAAGTTAAAAACACGCTTTTTAAATGAAGGAGAATAACAACTGGGCATTGGGTCGATCGCTGATTTCTAGCATTGCTCCAATGTTTGGTAGGGATGATGAAGGGTGTCAGTGAGGTACATCCTCATCGTTGTAATACGAAAGTGAAAGGATTCACAATCGTCAAATGCTGCCATCTATGTTCATTTGATGAGAAAAATTTTGTGTATAATTTATGTTCCGATTGCTCGTACGACTCTGTCGATAAAATATGTCCATTATATTTAGTTCTGTAACCAATTATGTCGTTTTTTTTGGTCCTCTTTCCCGTTGTTCCTGAAGGAAGCATTCAGACGCCAAAATGTCCTATTTTCAGAAACCAGTCTTGCAACTTGAGAGAAAAATCTTATTGATTATGTTCGATATGGCAAAACAGTGTTAGCTTATCTTCAGATTTTCAGTTCTAGACAGTTTCTGTTGAAACCTAGTTCTCAGTTCGACCATACATGGTTTGAGTTCTATTTCAGTTCCGTGACGTGAAGGAACTCCAAAAATTGATAACGCGAATAAAATAATTTTTCGTGATACAAATGCGCTCATTGCTCAAAAGCAAAATTTTTCATTAAAACCTTGAAATTCGCGTCTGTGGCGCATATACACGTGGCTTTTGAAAGGTTGGTTTGTAAGAGGTATGATATTAGTTTAATTTTTACTTCTCGGTAGCCCCGAGCAGGAAAAAGGAATTCCTTAATTTTCGATTTATTTTTAGCGTAAGATATGAACATACTTTCGAAAACAGGCAAAGATACTGTGGCGAATCTCGTGCCTGGTTTTGTGAGAGTTTCTCGTGCAAGTTGGAACTGCAACTGATTATGTCTAGGTATATATTAAGTACCTACCAATTACACGAAAGTACCTAATTTTAAAATAACACTTGGTTATCGTCGTCACTGTCCCACGACATATGCCTGTACCACGTTTACATAATTTGTAAAAATTAGAATAATTATTTGTTTTCCACCCCGAATTATTCGTTTCCTTTTCAAAATGAACTTTGAATTTCTCGTCATGCGCATATTAAGGCAGTTTCGTCGATCGTGTTGAAATAAAATTATGCGAAATTTTGTTTTGAAAATTAGGCCCAAAGCAAACTATACGCGGAAGTCAGTGGGTACGAGTAGGTACCTACATCAAAAGTGTTATTTCACCAAACACTTCTAGTCTTAATTATAAGGTCCATCTGGCCAACGGTTTCGGAAATCGTGTTTTTCTTTTCTTTTGGGTATTGTGTTTGTGAATAGGTAGTTATTAGATAATTATAATAATAAATCTGATAAGGATAACAGTAATCGAAAGCAAAATTATTATTGTAGTATTCTGGGAATACGAGTTTCAAAAATACGTAAACTCGTGTAGTGTACGAGCAGCTATCTCTTTCGACGACGACGTTTATTTCAATGTCGTGCGCCACACGGAGTCGTTAATTATGATTCGGTCGACTAGCGAAACTGAGCAAATGTGAAATTATAATAAACAAGTGTGCGGCGAGGCACCAAACCGCCAAAGGTGACGATGGTGCATAATTTTTTCCTCACCTCCAGTTTTCCTGTCTAGTGTCGTTTTCCTTCACAAATGTACCTATCCGTATGCTGTATCTTGGTACCTGCTCGTATTGTGTAGCCTATTTCATTCAGTAAATTATGGTCAAAACATGAACCGTTTTGCTATGTGGATGAACTTCGACGCACGATCAGACTGCTCTGTCTGTGCATATAGATATAATATATATATATGTGTGTGTGTTTGTTTGTCAGTCATTGTCCATCAATGAAAAAGAAAGTTTTGAAATATTGAATTTTTGATTAGTTTTCGAGCTCCTCGTCGTGATCAGAAAGCGAAATAGAGGTATAGGTCATTGTCGTGTAATTTTGCGCGCAGGTTCTTCCACTTTTTTAATCTGGTTATTCAAATTGTGGGCCAAAGAGCTACGCAAAGCGGGCGTTGTTCTTGAATCGGTTGTGCGTCGCACGGAGGGCGTACACACCGTCCTGCACATTATTGTTAGCCCGCACCCAAAATGAGACAAGCGCAGAAAGAGTTTGTCAACACGTCTAAAAAAGCGAAATCAATTTCTGGTTGGGGCCCATTGTTCGCCTTTCGAATTGGGTAGGACACAGGTTTTAATTACGCGTTTCCAGCGCCATTATGTTAATCTGCCCATGAAAGGTGGTCAGAATATGTTCACAGCTGTAGGTGATTGACGTTGAAGTGTGATGGTTTGGGAGAGCATCGAAATGTTCGACTCTGTGATTTTTACTGGTTGAGAGAGTGAAAATTTTTTACCTTGTGCTATTTGCTAGATAGGAGATTCAAAATTTTTTAGTTTTGTAATCTTTATTGTTGGAAGAGAAGAACGAACATTTTAAAATTTGTTCACTTCACTTGTTAGGATAATCGAAATTTTTGACTGTCCTCTTTGCTATAGTTGAGTGAACCAAAATTTTTGAATCTGTTTTCTTTATTAGTTATGAGAATCAAAATTTTTGAATATTAGCTCTTTACTAATTAAAACAAATAAAAATTTTTAATCTGAATTCTTTTCTAGTTGGGAGAACTGAAATTCATAAATTTGTGATCTTTGCTGTTGGAGAAACCAACATTTTTAAATCTATATTCTCCACTTGTTAGGATAACCAAAATTTTTGAAACTGTGCTCTTTACTGGCTGAGAAAACTAACATTTTTGAGTCTTTGCTGGTTGGGACAACTGAAATTTTTAAATCTCGGCTCTTTATTAGCTGGGAGAACCAAAATTTTTGACTTTTAGATCTTTTCCAGGACAACATTTTCTACTTCTTCTTGCATGGGTGTATGTATATTTATAAAGGAGGACACCGAGATCCGTATCTCATTTTTGTTAAGATATTTGTTGAAATAAAAATGAGATTAGGTTAAAACTCGCTCTTCAGAGCTCTTTACCATTGAAAATGAATGTATGCATTAGAATAGATCTCGATTTGCTCATTTGTATTGTAATTATAGGAGTGAATATCTACAAGGATCCCTCTTCGACACTTTCATTTTGTATCAGTAAAATACAGTAATTAAGTTCCTGCCTAAGATTTTCACCAATTACTATTATAGTGCATGCGAGTTCCACTTTGTGTTACACATACGCATCCAAAGCGTCGCGTATTTTGTTGTGAAAACAGACATCATACCAATACACACACACTATCAAGCTATGATACATACCTGGTAACAAATATCGGACTTCGAAACATTTATCAACGTTCTATCTTTGATGTGTTTCTAGTCCAGCGTTGGACATCTCTTTAGCTGTATTTCTCTGTGAAAAACAGCTGAGCTTATTTCGTCAGTGGTATTTTTGGTCTTATTGATAGGTGGTCCAGTGTGTCGTTCTGCTGGAAGAACTTCTAGAAGGACTTTTTGGCATGTCTTTCCAGCAGTCTGTCCGAAGTCCTGCTTGAAGGGTGAACACACTACTACTCAAATTACACTGAGTGTTCTAGAAGGACCGCCATTTTCCGTTGTTTGGACATTATAAATGTATAAACATGAAATAATTATAATTTATAGAATGCATACTGATGCAGTGGCTTTTCTAAAAATTTACAACTCCTTTTTTTACTGCTTTTTTTTTTTTAAATTAACTGGGGCCCCCTTTTGGCTCGCCCCCATTGTGACGGCTCTGTGACCCTCCATTACACCATTGTACTGATAGAAGATATCAGTAAGTTAATTTCTTTGGCCATATTTACATCTAAATATAGTCTAATTATTCATTTTCAGCTTACCAATAAGAAAATAATGCAAATCATTATGAATTTAAAAAAAAAATAGAATTTTTTCTGTATCTCGCCACTTATCGAAGTTGTGTAATAAATTTGTGGAAAATTTTTGTTCAAAATTAACATCATTTTTATACTAGAATACTTTTATTGTAAGTCACTTAGCACTTACCTATTTAAAAAAAAAAAAATGAAAAAAACAGAAGTATGAAGTATTCATACAGCCCCCCTTAGGTAGAAGTACAAAGTATGGTAGTCTGAGTTTTTCTATCAATTATTAAGGAGCCCTCTCTGATTATATTAGCATAAAAATTTAATTTTCCAACTTCCGGACACTAATTGCATTTCTAACCTTTATTTTACTGGGCTACACATTTAGTAAAGACTACACAATTCGATCAAATCCTCTTATTAGGATGATTTTTTTTTAAACCGTTGAAAATTATATGCTAAACTCTAAAATCTGGCATAAAAAAAGCAATATCTAAACGTCGCGCAATGTTGCCACGTTTGCACTGATAATAATCTGAGAATAAAACATTTAATAGCTCATAGATTTGCTTTGAATTATCCGATTTTAATTTTCTTTTTTTGCGCCAAATCTACGTTCAACGCTGATTTCATTGAAGAGCCGGCAGTACGTTGGATCATCTATCATTAGTCTTACGCTAACAAATTAGCCTCGTTTACGTAGACGACTTCTGTATTACTACGTGGTCCTCCTTCTCCTTCAGAAACCCCATCAATGGGTGGACTTAACCCTCACCAAAGGTGAGCCAAGGTAGGGTTTGCGGGTTGTGTTCTTTTTTTGGAGCCCGCAACGAAGATCCTTACAATATTTGAACAATTTGTGATGGTATTTGTTTTTGAAATATCACGAGTATAAAAGGGAGGCGTGTCGATGCCAGTTTTCTAGTAGCGTTGCAGAAATACAATTTGCTATCCCGGAAAGGATAATTGATTGGGGGGAAAAAGGTTCAATGTTCGTCACGACTCACGCAACCGCGATAAAAGAAATTATGTTCGCTGAGTAATTATTTTTTTACCTTCTAACCAAAAGCGTGTATTTCGTAAATATTTGTTTTCGATTATGTGTGCCACACACTGAAAAAGAAATCGACCGGAACGTGCGCTTTTCACTTCGGTAACCAATTACTGTTATCAACCGTAACTTATGTGCGAGAAGGTGACAAAAATAAGCCGCGTATCAGCTGTATATCCTTTTTAGAGAAAAATGTCAAATGTTCCCCTTATGCTGCGTTCATCCTAATTATACCCAAGTTTGGCTCAGATGAAAGAGAAAGGTAGGTACTTGGCGTCCGTTTTACCTACTTGGTTTAAGTGTAGTTCAACGCTAAACTCGATTTAAGACCAAAAAATAGCATGCGTTTTTTGTTCTTGAACCAAATTCAACGTTGAACCATGGTGGTAAAACGGATCCCTAAGGGTTTACTTAAGGTCTCTTCCCGTGGAGTAAAAGTGAATGATCGTGGTTATTCGAATGTAAGTCTGTTGCGTTTCATCCGACGAGCAAAATGTCGAAGTTTTTAAATATTTTGATCTTTTTCGCCGTGTGTACAGTTTTACTAGTCGGCGAAATTTTACTGCGCCTTCAAAAGATTTGTACATTATCTAGTTGATACAACATCCGTATGACATACTGCATTCGTAGAATGGTGTTTTAATTGTTCTCATCAGCTCGTTTGTTAATGATCAGCCAGCAATTTTGTTCATCATAGTCATGAGCAATAGTAAGACCTAGACTAAATATATGGTCGCCTTGGTTGGGTCTCGCACTGTCATCGGTCTTGCGTATAACATTTTCACTTTTATTGATGGCTAAACTAAACTTACCATTTATGTCCTTTCAAAATAGTTTAAAAAAATTTTGAATCGCCACAACCATCTGAAAATGACAGCATTAAGAAAAAGAGAAAAAAATTGAACCCTAAATATTCCAAATTTATTAAGTACTAAAATTATGAACATTTTATTTTTCGTTCATATTTCTGCTCTATAGCGTAGATAATTCAATCATAAAAGAAGAGTCTACATCTACTCATCTGTCTCTTACAAACATTCCGCTACGATACCACCACCACCACCACCACCACCACCACCACCACCGTCATCACCAAAAACACAATTTCATAAAGGCGAGTTCATTTGTTTGGAGCTGAAGGAGGTTCAGAACCCCAGGAACTTTCCTTTGTCTTCGATTTTATTTTTGCTAAATTTTTTTGGTTTAATTTTAGTCCTGTTTTTGCAGAATGTGCAAAACCAAAACCAATTTTGATTAATACGATTTACCGCTTCGTTTTTGGTGTATCTGTTACGCTTCTGTGGTGGGTTTGAAGAGTGCAATGACGTTCTAGTGATTGTCTGTGGTAATCTTACCTTGGTTTAGGAAACGCTAAATATTCCGATCCGAGTTCTTAAAGATTGTTACTTTTCATTGAAACCCATCTAATCCAATATCTGTTAATGGAATGTGTTTAAAAAAAAAAAAATTGTTAATGGAATTTTGCAATTAGCAAAACTATCGTTAAAATGTCTCCTATGAATACAGCCATCAAATAGAAATAAAAAAAACCTTTCAATTTTTTTCCTGCTATTTTTATTTGTAATTAATAATTCGCTAATTTACGGTAGTAAAATACGACTGAAAGCTATCTTCCCAAAATTACGCGTGTTGGCATTGAAAATTCTCTTTTCTTTCTCCTACAAATACCGAATACTTTTGTCATAAAAATAGAAGAAATCGAATTTAAAGTATGTAGAATGGTTTCATGAATTCGTGTGGGAGCTCAGTGAATCCATATCCATTTTCCTTCTCGTCTGCGAGAACGCGTAATTTTTCCATTCTCTCTTGTTCGGCTTTCGAAGACTTTTATTTGCGCAATATGTTTTGCCCAATCGTTTGGAGTTCTGTCGCCATTTTCCAGCCGAAGTTTTGTCGAATATTGCGCAACAGATGGCGATCGTTCGATCATGAACGAATTTTATAATGGATCTCCCCTTGGTCTTTCCATGTAAACAAAATTAATAAGTAAATTTTTGTAAAAACGAGGGCATTTTTGAATAATTTAAGGTTTTCTTAAAATGTATTGTAGGTAGATGCTACCTACACAGGGTTCATGGAACCTAAGAGGGAGACAGTGGTCGAATTATTTCTCAGTACCGGTAGCCAGCTGGTTTAAGATGCCTTACAATACACTAAGTGTACTTCCTAACTGGGGCAATCGTCCAAAGGCGAGGCGGTACCTTATACAGACCACAGCACGTATATTGTCAGTGAGTATGTAAGTAATAAATACTCACTTGCCTCAGTTTACCGACTCTTGGTAAACATAGAAACGCATCGTCTGTATGAGTGCATACAGACGATAAAGTTTGTTTAACGTGCAATGCACAATTAGTATGGGTTGCGGACTTTGGTCTGCGACCCGTCTGTTAAAGCAGGGCTGAGCCCTGAGGGAGGAAAAGAGGGAAACATCCCCACAGCCACTCCCCCCTAGTATTTTTGTAAGAAAAGACTAAGTCCCGTCATTACTTAAAAGTTGGGGGGACATTGGACTGAAGATTGTCCAGTGGGATTACGTCCTCTGTAAGACCTAAATCCTCCAAAGAGGATATTGCGGAGGGCTTGGCCTAAGGCATGGCCATTAAAAGTCCCTGTATTATAATTGAGGATCCTGTTGTTGGTCAAGAGGAAGGTAAACTAGCATTCCCCTTACACATAATATCTACCCGTATAATTAGCCATCCGGTTCTGGTGGTTTGAAAAAAACTTACTTTCAATTTTATTCCGTCATTGGGTGTTGACGTCAAGACCTTGTGATTATTAAATGTCTTCATGTCGGGATATGGGTGTTGGCCAAAATCCGGTGGCCAGTAGTTTGGAATTTTTCAACTCCCTAGAGAAACACCAAATGGACCGAACCGAAAACACAGTCACTTTAAATAAAAAATGCGACTGTAACTGGTTTCGAATCGCCACCCCTTAGATTCTGACGTCATGTGCAACGAAAAGTGAAAAATTTAAACAAACCCATAAAACATGATTGTTTTGTTAGTGTGCGTGTGCCCTTAATTGTATTCATGATTCAACTCACGCACACTAACACAAAATCGAATTCGTAGTTTCCCCGGACTCAATGAATTCAGCAGTATTATTCTAATACGAAAACTTTAACGCACCTGCAGCTTCATTAGAAAAAAGTAAGTTTTCGAAAATTATACAATTAGGTTCACACTAAAAATTATTTATATATTATAATAAATATTTGTTCAGAATTACATTCCTGTTGGGCATTTTAGAGTCAAAATAAAAATGAAAATAATCTTATCGGATGTACCGTACGACCGATCCGCATCAAAATTTATAGCAAGTTATAATAAATCGTGATGAATTTTTGTTTCAAATTTCGTAGCTATTTGTTGAAAATTGAAAATTTTATAGTGAAAAAAAAATAAAAATAGCCATACCGAATGTACCGTATGGCCGATCCGCAACAAAATCAATAGCTCAGTTTTTTGGCTTAGTACTAATGTTTTTTACAAATTTCGTGACTATCGGATAAAAATTGCAACCTGTACCGTGATAACAAGAAATTGGCTTATATTTATATGAATTTGAGTTATTAGTGCCAAAATTTTCCTTGAAGTATGGAGCGAAAAACGTACCTACCCTCACCCCCAGATCGTTCCATGACACAAAGATTAATAATAAGATTTTCAATAGAAAACCTTAAAAATGAAAATTAAATACAAACATCATTTTCAATGTATCTTCAACTGTGCAAGAAATGTAAATCGTGTAAATTTTTTTCATTTGGTGGTTCAAGTTTTCTATGCTAAAATTTGGAAAATTCTTTGCAGTATATTTACAAATGTTTTTTGAAGTATATATTTTCCTCGGATGTTAAGTATTGAGCGAATACCGTGTGTCCACTTGAGTGAACCATTTGTTATTTACGAACATCTACCCAGTGGTTCCCCTTGCATTATCTGTCAAGCCGCATTTACCTAAATTTTCTGTTTCGAAAATTGATGAAAAATAATTTTGATAAGGAGCACTTCGTTTATTGTTTTAAGCATAAACTTTCTGAAAAAATTAAAATTAGGATATTTACGCCAGATATATCGCAGCGAAACTTGGAATTGTATTAATTGTCTGAAAAGTAGATGATTTTTGTAATAAATTGTTAATCCTTAGGAGCTATTCATTGTGTAAACAGCTGGTATTTACATTTTACTAAAAATAATTTAAACGTTTTTTTTGTCGTCCATCATCGGCACTGAAGGGTGAAAGGGTGAACTCACTGTTGGTAATTTTTTACAGATTTTTCAAGGTGGTTTTACATATTAAAACTAATGTTTTCCCTATTTGTATCAAAAATATTGAAAACTATTGTTTTTTTTTTATTTGCGATAAGTTCAAAACTTAGTCTTGATTTTTCTTACAAGATTTTTGCTATTATTAACTTAATTTGTCATCCTAGATACTATCCTTTCCTATCCAGTATCATTCTATGTCCTGAACTATTAATTAACAGTGTGTGTGTGTGTGTGCGTGTGTGTGTGTGTGTGTGCGCGCGAGCGAACGAGTGAATTTGTTCTTAAAATTTCGCCCAACGACGTTGCTGAAGTTTGCATGAAATTAGTTTTTGGGTATAAAGAGAATGATCTAGATAAATTTAGGCACCAGTAAAATTATTTTATGAATATACTTTTTCTTTGGCATGCATTCGAATTTCTTGGGGAAACTTAATGAGTATTTTGCGTTTGTTAACGCAAATTATGTGAACAGAAAACGTAATAATAACTTTAACAGTTGCTTCTCAAAACTAAACTACGAATGCAGGGGCCAGCATCTCATTCTAATGGATGAGTCACAAATCCAACGCCTCGGTATACGTTCTAAGAAAATAATTACGTCAGCCTTTTTAAGCATCAGGTTTTCACCGTTTGAAAATCAACTTATACTTTTTGTTCATTTTTCAGCCTTCGACATTCGATTTCGTTTCATCACATTGTAAATCAAGTATTTGGAAAATTCACGTTGGAACAATAATAATTGGACAAATTTAACGGTCGTTTATCCGAGTCTAAACTTGCTCAATTAACAGCTGCAGGCAATTTCCAAATTGCTGCAGAATATAGTATTAAATATATGATTATGTTCAGATATCGTGAACAAAATCCTATTTAGAGGCTGCCTCGAGAAAGAAATTTCAAATCGTCGTTATTTTCGCGGCAAATCCCAAAATCTAGTTTTAAAACAAAGTTACTCGGAACTGCATATTTAATTAAAAACCGCTTTCGTTTTTACAGCGTTAGGTAGGTATAAACTAAATTCTTAATTAATAAAATATTATTTACTAAAACTAATTAGAATAAAGAAATCAAAGTTCAAAAAATAAATAAAATAAAATTTTCATAATAAACATTAAATTTGTACATATGAGAGAAAGAATATCAGCTTTTCCAAATCCGCTATGGATAAACTTTGAATAATGAAAAATGTAATGGAGGATCGATTCCTGTTGAATTACTAGTGATGAGCAAAATTGGTCTTTGTATTGTACTTTTTGCCTGTGGCGTACCCATGATTTTCTTAAAGCGGGGATTTGATGCGAAAAACTTATTCCCATTCTCCTTACCTCCAGCGGCGAATTTCAAGAACTTGTTTTTCTTAGGGGGGAATAGATCACTGGTGGGCTTTGGTCAACCATCTGAGTGAACTAAAAAATTTGAATTGAAAAATGTCGACCGTCATTTTCCGAACTAGGGGCGTATGCTGGATTTAACCTCGGGGGGAGGAGAATTCATAAATTTCTGATTTTCATGCCAATCGTCATTATTTGTCATGAAATTAAATATTCTACTGGTTTTACTCTAACATTTCGATTTAAAAAAATCCAAAGGGGGATTTGTTCCCCTAATCCTCCCTCAGTGACTATGCCTCTGCTCTTTGCTTTCTACTAGCTAGACTAAGACGCAATAACACTCGTGGGCTACAATCATGAAGTGAATTGATAATTGATAAGAGTTTATAGCCAATGTAGCCAATGTATTCTAAATAGCATATTAATCGCTATCAATTATCAATTCAGTTTATGATCGTAGCTTTGCAGTAGCCATATATAGTTTTGGTCTTGATTTTGTTCATTACTATATAAAAGCATTGAAGTGTAGTTGACAACCAAGAGACAAATCGATGTGATTGATCTATAATTCAGTTTTGCAATTATATAAGTAAATATGAAGTAAAAATGAAGAGGAAACCCGACATTCAAAATGTTTGCAGTCAAAATCAAAGTAAGTATAATTATGAACACAGTAGGTGAACAGAATCTGATGGGTTATATTTAACTATAAAGTATGCTCTTAGAATTCGTATTGAAGGCTCTTCGAATAAAGCTTCAAGATGATCAATAATCTGATAAAACTTTTCCACTCAATTGTAAAGTGGCCTATGTTTTCCAAAATTATACTAATATAGGTATTGCTGTGGTATGCCAGATAGGGTGACCTTGTGTCACCACAACCAGATCCAAAAGATAAAACACAAAATCACACTCAAAATTACCACAAGTAAAATATATGTTGATAACAAAATAACATACCGGAGTCCAATTTAGTGCAGTTTGCAGTGATGGATAGCCAGCCATGAGTTCAGATTTGTATAAATCCTCTATATTTTTACCTTGTTTTTGAAATCAAAAATTAGGACCAGAAACAGGCTATCTACCTATTTAGATGATTAACCTCATCATCGAAACTATAGTTCTGAAAGAATCATGATTTTCCCCTGAAGGTTACCCTTAGTTCCTTATTAGCAAGACATAATGAAAATAAAACGTATGTGTAATACTCAGATAATACATGAAATTTATAACATACCAATATTATTAATGTATGGAAGAACTTCAGAGATTCAAATTTGAGATTGAAGATGGTATTGTAGATTCAAAACCACATGTCAGATAAAACACAAGACATTGAAGAAGCTTTGTAAAAAGAACATACATCGAACGCTGTAAGCTAAAGAGTAATTTCATCTATGATCGAGTAAGTTAGAGCAAGCTCAAACTTATCTGAATTTAGGGAAAATTAGCTGATTAATAAATTTTATTTCTTTCTTATCGAGATTAGAAAGAACAGAAATTTATTAACGTTTTTAATAATGTATGAAATCTGGTGAAAACCCGCTAGGTTTTCATCTGGTGACCGGACAGAAATATCAAGTTAGTATGCTTCTCTGTTCAACTCAAACACCAAAGATGACACGTCCAAACCATAATTTTTCACTTAGAATAAATTAGAACTTAGATCCAGCCTTCTACTTGGCTCTCTTATGGAAAAGTTCTTAGAAAAGGTACCAACAGACAGAACGTTTGAATTCTTTGTAGGCGAGCCTCCTTATCCATCCGTATGCTGCTAGCTGCCTAACCTCTTTCTATACATCAAAGAACGTTAGGTAGTTCATGATAATCGAATATCGAGCGATAAATTTGGCGACTTGAGAAAGTTTTTAGATATCCGTTTTGGGAGTTCGGGGAAGTGCGAGGAAATTTTGCCAATTCATTCGGTAAGGTACTATTTTTTTTAAATAAGGTGCGCAAAAACTGGAGGAGTAAATTTAGTGTTGTGAGACTAGATTATCTTTTTTGTGCAATCTCTTCGTCACGTAATAACGTTAATTCATTGACGTTTCTCGATCGAAGCTGAAGATTATACACGATCGTTATGCCGATGAAAATAATTATTCAATGGCCGCCTTTTCTCCGAATTAATTAAACAATTTTTTTTTGCCAACGATTTCGAAACCTATTTCCGCTTGCTGAAACAGCATTCCCTACACTCCACGCGCTATATAAAGGCTTAACCAAATAAAAAAAAAAAACAATAAATTTAAACAAATTTTCGGAATTTATTGTGGAGTTGTTAATGGACTCATTTTCATACCGACGTAGTGAAAAATTTTTTACTTACATTAAAAATCTAGTGGTAAGCCACGTGTATTTAATAGCCATAAAATTGGTCTTGGTCTTGCGCTGTTTATATGACTTCGATCAGAACTGACTATGCAAGACCAAAACCACACCAGAATCGATTCCCAACGGTAAGAATCAGACCTAAACTAAAACTCTAGGATGAAAGACCAAAACAGAATAAAAACTTGAAAAATATGGACTAACTGAAACTGACATATTCGCATTGTAATCTTGTAACTTGGACTATTGACAGTATTTAATGTTCAGTTGTTTTCTTTTATATTTTAGAAAATACGTGAGGTCGTGAGGACGTGAATGGTAGTATCGCTTTCAACATGTCTGTTTGGAGAAAAAGGTATGCGTAGTCAACATTGTCAGTACCTATCTCTATAACCAATAGGTATTTGCTAGTGTAATACTTATTCAAAATTTCACTAGGGAACAGGACCAGACGTACCAATGTCGATGCGTTATAAAAAGTATCGATATTCAGTTTCGATAATACTAGAATTAAGTAATACCGATTCTACAGATATTGAAGTGTAAAAATATCGATACAGCACTTGAGTATCGATATTCGTCGATACTTCCTTTTCGTCTCTGATTTAACTGAAATGAAGTAGAGGGGATAAGGCACAAGGAAAAATTAAATTTATAGAATAAAACTAAAAAAAGAGATAAATTTTATTCAATTGTGCATCCAACCATTTGAATTGCAAAATAGCAAGGAAAAATATCTCTGCCGCGCATCAACCGCTGTAAGATTGTATTTTCCAAAAGTTTCAAATTTTTTATTGGGTGCTATTCGAAAACCTGTATACTGATTTCACTTAAATTCAATACCAAACCAGTCGCTAATAGTTAACAGCTACCATAAAAATTTCAAGCCAAAATCTTATTAATTCACGGGAGTTATCGTGATGATATCATGGTGGGTTTGCAACACTTTTAGAACCCCTTCCTCCGAAATTATCGGATGATTTAAAAAAATTTTAACATAAATTTGTAGCCTATAAAAGCTTCTAACATTGCCCCAAGTTTCTTTGCCATAGATCAAACAGCAGAAGCTACACAGACTCTCAAAAAGTGCCAAAATGAGCAAAAAGTAGAAATGTATGTGTTTTATATATGTATATATATATATTGTGTACCTATTTATTCGTGATCTACGACTCAAGATCGGCACTTTGCCTCAGGTCCCATCTCAGTTCCTGTTATTGTACTGAATGCTATAGTTGAATAATAAACTAAAACTGTAACTAAAATAGTACAATCAATACATCCGTTACTATTGATTTTGATTCAAGAATCGATATTTTTCAAGTCAAGTATCGATACTAGAAAAACATCAGATAGTTCAAAATATCGGCGGTACTCGATATTTTCTGGTCGATATATCGAAAAAATATCGACATCTCCGACAGATATGTTTGGGGTATTTGTTTCCGCTCCAGCTGGCAGGACCGTAGAGAGGAAATTCAGCCCCGGAGGAGTAACAAATTTATGGCCTCCCTAAAACTTGAACATTGCATCTATGTGCGAGTGTAGTATTAAGAATTTATCTGTAGAAGGGGTTTTACAATACAAGGAAAGCTCATTTCGCAAGCGGAGAGAACGAAGAAATTTTCTAAGGGTTTTTCAGTAGATTTCTTACAAAAATTTTCTTATTTTTCTCTTTGTTTTTTGATAATTCCGGGCCCCTAAAAATCCCGGACCCGGAAGAATGCCCCTCCGCACTTCTGGTCAGGCCTGCCCACTGGTTGAGGGTTTTTTAAAATTCTTAGCGTTCATTTGGACACCGATATCACGTTGCGCGTTTTGGTTGTTGTTGATACTGTGCCGAGGGCACGCGTATTGACTGAAAAAGCAACGGTTTGGTGCCAGCAGTCGAATTTGTGTTACGTCTTGGAAGAATAATCGCAGAACCGTGAAGAGGTTACGCCCATCGCCGTTAAATATTCGCGAATAACGAATGGGTAGGTCGAATTGCTCACGATTTTGTACGTACTGTGTGATTAATCGTCGACAAATCGTAATTTTCAACGGATACAAAAAAAAGAAAAAGAAAAAAGTAGACTTGCAAATTTCACCAACTAATCGATCAATCACCGCCAGAAGAGGTGGTCGTGGTTGCGAATCGCGATCATCAATTGCCTCGACCCCCTACGGGCATCCAGCAAACCATATTTTCGCAACCGTTCGCAGAAATCGGGTTACGTGGTGTGGGTCATACGTACTTGGTAGTTGGCCCAGGAACAAATGGACGATTTTAAGTTTTTGGCGGCGGAAGGGTTTTGGGGGAGACGTAACGAGTTTGTGATGATATACCTTCGCCTCCACTCCCACGAACGGTTTGAAAGCGCACGGAATCGTCTTGCGAACGTGAAAATGGTTCGTTGGGTGCTGCTTGCCTGCACCAGACGTCGTCGACTCTCCGTGTGCGTGGGTTAACGGGGGCAACTTTTTGTTCTCATTTATCGCGTTTCATTGTTGGGAGAGGTCTTTTTGGCTTCGGATATGTGATTAGCAACAGCAGAGTTCCGAAAAATCAAACGACGACGACCACGACGACGACGACGAGGAACTTAATCGATGACCAGAAATTTTATTCAGTCGTCCCACTCGCTCGTTAGTTGCGCCGTGATCGCATATAGGTACGCCGTTCTTTGATATTGCAACATTTTTTTCCTTCATCACCAATGCGTTGAATATCAAATTAGTTCGGCTGGACTGGTCGTGCAGTGTGCGTAAACTTGTCGAAGCGCCCAATGATCGTATTAAACCAATTACGGTGGAGATGGCGCGAGCTTCCATAAATTACACTTCTTATGCGCCCCAATTACGGGTGCCCTTCTTTTTTACCTTTCTCTTTTTTCGTCCACAAATCGTTATCCTCAGTCCGGTTCCCGTCGATTGACTGGATTCGCGGTTTTATGACGATGGTGGAAGTTGCTCAACGACCCTATTCCGACCAGAATGTGCTAAAGTCGAGTTAATACGAAGTATCAATATGTGTCACTTTGAAGCTATTACGTTCAAATTTAAGCTCATTGGTTGAGATATGTTGTTCCTCATAGTCTGTCGTGATACTCTACGATATTTAGTCGAGGAAAATAACTACTAAACAATGTTATTAATAGGTTTTCTTGGTGAAATATGAAAATTTGTAGGAACGTGAAGAACTTTTGATGCTCAGTTGAAGCGGACAACGGATAAGATTTTCTTCTCATTTCGCCAGTGGCACTGTCCACAATCATGTGGTAAAAATATAGTGTCTGTCCGTAGTTCTGCGCATTCATCTTTTCAGCCTTTCGTTCAGCTGGAAGGTGTAGAATATGATGCTGAGACGATACCTATCAATTTTGGAAATTACCGAAGTAGACATGAGGGAAATTTTTTCCAGAAACCTCGATATTTGAGAAAAAACCTTTCTGGAATTTTGCTGCGCTCTGTTTCTTCCGCAGCCATTAAACAAGAACTTGAGAAAATGTGATTTTCCTTTTACAAGAGCAATGACGCGTGATAAGTGTAGTTGAAGAATAGAGTATTTAGTGAAAGGGTGCGAGTGAGCGGGGGATATTTTGGTGGGTTGGAGCCAACGCGCGATCGTCGGACCCAATTGTCGATGTTTTTTCTGGTTATCGGATCACGGGTACCCACGTATTAAAGTTTGTGGTATTTTTCATAATAACTTTAGTGCATGACGCACGTGTGTAACTGTGTTCTAACCCGTGGTTGCGGTACGACCCTAAAATCCATTCGTGATGTATTGACGAACTAAATTGTGACAATAACTTTTTTATGACTAGGTTTTTATACACACTTTCCATGTATAACTTATCACATTAATTTTCGTCTAAAGTTTATCAAAAATGCGCTTCGAAACGAACTCTGTGTGCTGCTTTTTATGCCTCGCTTTACACTGAGGCCTCACGACATCGAGTTCTGTACTAGGAATTTTGCGCCTTGCAAAGAACCCGAAGTACTGTCCTCTTCGCTTCGGTGCTTTGAACCTTAATGTCGAGGGCTCCCTAGCTCCCTGAAGACTTGTCGTTTTGCGCCTAACTTGAAACCTGAAAGCTTTGTCTCCCTAGACCACTTGGCACTCGGTGCCTCGATTGTGCACGTTGCCATTCATACGGCTATAGACGTAGCGCTTCGTATCTCTCTGTGAGTAGGAAGCGCTCTTCTGGACTCGACATCGTAAACCTATATCAAGTATCAGTAACAAATGAAGTCAAAAACGTGTTCTCTGCCTTTAATTTCACCCAACATGTTTGAAAACATCAGAACCCAGGGAGTGCCTGGTGGCAAAGCGCTCCGGCGAGTTTTTTTTTTTTTTTTTTCTATTTCTTTTGAATCCATTTCCTACATACAACCAAGCGCAGCCGTGGGCAGCAATTATTTTGAAACGATATTTAAGCGACGAAATTTAATGTTAAGAAGTTGATATTGCTGAACTGCGTTTCAAATTTTCATTTTGTCATCATTATGAGGTGGAAAAAGAATGAGCTATTGTTGGGTGGATAATGATAATTGCGAAGCGTTTTCATTCACCATCTCGAATCCGCTGGGTTGGGTGTGAAGGCGGGCTGCGGTATTTGGAGCAAGTACAGAGACCGATCATTAACCCCTATGCCTTCTGACTTCGAAGTGCGTGTGCCTTATGGCGACGCTTTGCCCTACGGGTATCGGCGATACGGTGATTGCTTTGAAATGGGTTGACGCACGCGTGTCCATCGGTTGACGTGTGCCGTCCATTTTCGCGAATTTCTTTTCGCCTAATCAATTCGTACTTTTCGATTAAAAATTTTTCTCGCATCGAACTTCGCCATTCATTACCGAGGCGGCACGCATTCTCGCCCGTCGTCTTCTAGCGGTCGTTCACTCGTAAAGATTGAAACGCAAAAAGCATAGAGAAATGATACGAATATCATACGATCGTATTTTATGAATCATTAAACGCTAATGAACGGGCGTAAACAATTACTCAGTAGCAGTCGAGTGACTCCTTCCTTTGCTTCGCTATTTGATATACCTATTACCTATTCCGATTTTACGCCGTCTATGATGGAACTGTACACCTGCGCTTCCTTCAATCGATCGTAATAATTTTGTTTTTCCTTTCGTTTTTGCATTCTTTGTTCACTTTTTCTGCCTCCTGGCTTGGTAAAATAAATGCATAATGTTTACTGTACGCTGCAAAGAGTTGGCTATTGGAACATTCGCGGTTTGTTTACGATTGTCGACCAGCGCGTAACCTCATTTACTTGTGTGTTCCTCTCTTGCTCTGTCTTTGTGTATGTCTCTCTCTCTCTGTCTCTCCCCTCTCTCCCAGTCTTATTTAAGCACTCTAGTATGTTTACAAACGCGTTTATTATTTAACGTAGCTTATTTGTTTTGTTTTTTTTTTTTGTCTGCTTTTACAAATGTGGGACACTTGTGTCGGCGAAGATAACACGCAAATTAGAGCATTCGCGATAATGGTTCCCTTCGTAATTAGCTCGAGTAGTCGTTAAAATGAATACCGTATTCTGAAAATTACGGTGCCCAGTAACAGCCGACTATCTCGGTATCATCATCGTTCCGTTTCGAGGGGTGGTTTCTATCCACCATTATCTTCGTATATGGTCATTATATAGATGTGTGAAATCACGACAATTGTCGTTTTCAATTTTCACAAGTACTGGTGGCTGAGGACCCCCCAACAATGGCTATGGCAAAGCCAACTTTACGTATCAAGCCACGGAGTAGAGCTACAGTGAAGCTGCTGACAACAACGTTGAGTGTATTAACTTTTCACTGATATATAAGTTATTATAATTTTAAGTAGAGAAAAAATGACGGAAATGGCGGAAAATTTCTTTCGAATTAGAAATTATGGAATACGTTATTAAAAAACTAACTTGGAAAAACTGTGCCCCTACATAAATATGTCGGAATCATAAATTAACCAGGTGCATTGATACGATATTATTTAGAAAAAAATTATTTCGAGTTGAACTCAGTTATACGCGTAGCCAAGTATATCTGTAGCCATAGAAAAGCAGCTTCCGTAACGCTATCACGTGACCATAATTATAGATATATTTGACTACGCGTATATTCCAGTTACAGTAAGGAAATAATAATAAACGATAGGTATGCTGGAATGATAAGAGGGATCCCCTGTATTTTAAATGAGAGAAGAAAAATAAAAAAAAAATTTTGTTTCTTCCTCTTATTTATACATTTTAGTAAACTGTGTACTTGCTTTGGAATAAAATGATTAAATTATATCAAAATAATTCAACAGCAACTAAATTGAAGACCCTAAAAGACATAAAAACTTTCATTCGGTCTGATGGTATTGATAACAACGTGGGAACCGTCTTATCGCTCCAGTATAGCATACATTTCGTTTATTATCAATTCCTTAGTTACCATCTAACTTTAAATCATTTTTTTGTTTATTTTGCACTTGATTAATTGATAATTCGGACCCATTTATGGTTTATGTAGGTCTGTGAATTATTTCTGCGTAGCAGCAATGGGTACTCATTAGTAAGATATATCTATTACCTATACCAGAAGTGGGGAAACTTTCGGGGGAGCAGGTCAAAATGACAAAATAAAAATTATCTCGCTGGTCAAGTTACAAATTTTATTTCAATATAAACGTATATAGTCAACCAAAGGATTTTAAATGTCTGGAAGTGTTGAATTCTTTATAGACTGCCACACTCTCATTGTAAATAAGGTACATGGGCTTATTTTTAAAATCAGTGAAATCGTATTTCAATCTACTCATCTCTGAAAACACAACACTCTGAATCTTTGACTATATAGTACTGGACAAGTAAAGAAATATGATTTCTGGTTAGACATGCCGACGCTAAATAAGCAACCCGAGCGTACCTTTTGACGTATTTTGCTTCGTGTTTATGTTCGCTATCCTTACGAATTTAAGGGATGTCTTTATGAGATTAATTTTAATTAAATTGTATTATTTTTATAAGTAACATTATAAAATATAATTATATTAGAATAAATAAGATTAATGTAAATTGTAAATTTATTTTCTAAATTGGTGAACTCAAGTAAAACGTCGAAAATACGCAGAGGGTACGCTAGGGTTGCTTTCTTTTTCGCCAGCATATCTTGAAATTGAAAAGTACATTGGTCTTACGAAGCTTTACTGATACAGTACAATATAGTCAAAGCTCCGAATCAATTTTACGTTTTTTACCAGCCATTCTGATCATTAAGTTAAACTGAAACTTCGAACAATTTAATAAATGTAGCTTGAGAAAAACTACGGATTGTTACGGTACAAATAACAACTGAGCTACGTTTCGATAAAATTATGATCGAAGAGTGTTTTGCTTTATCTGTTGGTTACAATTTTATCATCCTAATCGATATGTAGAAAGAATAATATGCTAACAATTTTAGCATCAGTTTTTTTTTTTTTTTTTTTTTTTTTAATGAAACCCTGTGAAGAAGATAATAATTTTAGAATCTATTTGCGAGCCGCATTGAACCAGGCTGCGGGCCTCATTTGGCCCGCATGCCGTACTTTACCCTCCATTGATTTGTACTAACATACGAAAGAATTCAGTTTTGTTAGAGTGAAAAGGATAATCTTGAGAACTACTGAACTGATCTGAATGATTTTACTGCTATTAGCAAGCTCACTTCTTACCTGTGAAAACAGGCTGCTTATTATTATGATCAGTCTATAATATGCTGAGTAGTGGAGTAAAATGTGCTTATTGTGCCTAAACAAAAATACATCATAAATGCGATTAGTTTCTGTCGAGGTTTTAACCAAGGAATGGAGGATAGAACAAAAAATGAACAACTCTCACAACTTTTTATCTTTTTCTCTCTCTATGATGCTGCAGTTCATATTTTCTGTGCATTTCTTTTCCAGCCTCTGTCATAAGAAATTAATGGCGACACTGGGAGGCCCTGGGGTTATTATCTATTATTTGCTCCAATACATCGTGTGTCTTAATTAAATTAAAACAGAACTAATCAGAAAATCATACTCTGTGTAAGAAAATTTATTTGCACGAAGCTAGCACTTGGTGGTAAGGAAAATGATGATTGGTTTTGGTTTTGCAGAAAATGATTGACCAAGAGTCGACTGTGCTGTGCAGAAACCAATACCGAATGCAAACCTTTACAAAAAATGTTATAAATAAACTGTAAAGTATTCGTAATTCTATTATTTAAAAATGTTTTTTCGACACAAACCAAACGAATACCGTAGGTATTTGAAAACTTGAATAAATTCAAATGGTATTCGACGATAATACGAATCTCTTCGAAGTATGTGACTGAAATGAAAGTAAGCTGAAAAATGTGGCTTAAAATCTTCAACTTTTGGTGGTTTTTTTTTTACCATTTAGCATGGAGGCTTTTGGCCCCTTCACTTAATGAGTCGTTGAGAATATTCGATTATTCAGATTTGTGCTGTAACCTTTTCAGCTTATTTTAAATTCGTACGCTTACGTTCTCTTGATTTCTGTTTTTTATTTTTTATTAGATGTACCCTATCATGTTACCGGTGACTTTAAGTCTGCTCTTCCGGCCAACCGGAACGAATGTAAACTCGACGAAAATCCGCTGTATCGAATGTCATCAGTTGATCTTACCTGCCTACCACTTCGGAAAAGATATAAAATTGCTAGAAAAGCGGACATCATCACGCGTAAAAATTATGTTCATCGTTTACATTTTTTTGACCTAGTCATTATAAAAAATCAACTTTAACTAGGTCGTTCGAAAATTCTTCTTGTTCATAAAATGAGAGCGAGGAACCTCGCTGATTTGAACCGAGTTTTTAGTTTAAAACAGTTTTCCATCCTACTTCAAACACACCACCATCCTTAAAGCTCGTGATTAGGAATCAGCTCGTTGCTTTCGAAAATTTTACTTTACGATATCATTTTCTCTATGCATTCGATTGAAGATGCCTCGTCTTGATTTTTCATCGAACTTTTATTTCGCGCAGTTCGACTAACTAGGCTTCCGGTTAACGTAATTTTACGTAAGTAGTCAGCAGTTAATTTGACACGTTTTTCAACAAAACTTTTCGTTGAATTTTTCTTTTGGACATGGGAACAAAATTTCTCACGCTCTCTCCAACAACGAACGAAATACATTCCAAAAAACCAAAAGAATAGTTATTTGTGATACGAGTGCAAAAAGTAGGTGATTTTGATACGAGTGTGAATTTTGCAGCTCTTGTCTTCGGCTCGCACTGCAAATCACACGAGTATCAATCACCTACTTTGCACTTGTGTCACACACTATTTTTTACGTCCTCCAACTATTCTCCAAAAAATAGCGATGAATTTTTTTTTTTTCATCAGATTCCAATAATAATTAATAATTTTATTTTTTTTTTTAAAGAAGAAAAATTTTTTTTTAATTTTTCGCAGTTATCTTGTTTTTAGGATGTTTTTGAAAAATACGGTATTAAGTTCCCAGGGAGAAATAATAGAAACTGAGAAAGTAGCCAATCCATGTGAGAAATTAATCAATCCGTTCGAGAAATTAATCAACCCGTGCAAGAAATTCATTGTGATGTGCGAGAAATTCAAGTTGCAAGTACGCACGTGTAGAAGATAATTTTTTAACTTCGTATCGAAATTCGCTTCTTTTTCTTTCAAGGCATCTAAAAAAACGTACTTTTAGGAACGGTGTTGCAAAAAAATATTTTTACCCAGTTCGCTTGCAAATAAGGTATTAAAATTAATCTTGTAAAAGGGTTAGAGAAGATGACGAAAATTATCCATTTTACGAGAAAAGAAAACGGTTGGTTCCGTTTTCCTTTGTTTTATTTATAATTATATATATATATATATAACGTCCAAAATTTGTGTTCACGGTTTTGAAATAATTATAAAAGAGATAGGGTTTAAATTTTTGCGAAATATAGTCATTATACATATAAGACTCGGTCTGATTGGAGTTTACTACGTATTGATTCAGTAGGTTCCGAGAAAGGTGTAGAACAAAAAAAAATTGCTGGAGAAAAGCAAGTTGCCTGTGTTGCTTGAAGTATCTTGTTCGTATTACGGCGCAAGAAGTTATTTTATTTATTTTACTTGAAACTGTAACAATGAAATTCTAGATAGATCGATATGTTCGTTCGATAGTTGTTTGCAATGTTTTCACGCATTTTGAATTCAGGATTGTTCGTAGAATTGTAGATGTGAATAGGCAAACTGAGTTTTCTAGCGAAATATTTCTGCGCTAGTTTTTTTATTTATTTTTTATTTTAATTAAATATTAAATCAGTTGCAAAGGAAGAATGAAAGCACATCATTTTTGGTTTATCAGGGTGAGTTCTGTAGGTTTATCAAGTTTCGGTGAATTTGATGAAACACCCTGTATGTCGGTGCCTCATTTGTATTATGAATTCTTTATTCTTCTGTAACAAGAAATAACTTATTTCGTTGAATTTCATTTATATTTTCGATGCAATCATTCAATATGAAGCTGGGATTATTTTTTAGCCCAAGCAAAATTGTTCATCTGTAAGAACTCTGCATTCACTTCTGTTCAGTCCTTCTATGTCTCCTGTTTATGAACCTTTCACTGAAACAAAATTCTTGCGCCATTTTCTCGACTCCGTTTTAGATTTTAATCTTCTTTAGTTGAATATTTGGTATGAAATAATAGACGTAGAAAATCAAAAGGAAGAAGCAGAAAATTAATCGAAATTTAAGTATGAAGATGGAAGGTAAGCGGATTAAATGGTGAAGGTGAATTCATTTCGATCGTCCGATCTAGGTGCGTGCTTGGCGTAAAATTTTCCTTGATGTTGCGAAAGTGTGTTGGCAAAGCATGTTAACGTCCGAGAAAAACGACTTTATTTTCTTCAACTATAAAGAATTGAAATACTTTTTTGCAGTCTGTTTCTTTCACTCAATTAAAAAAGAGGAAAAAAAAAAGCGATTGATTTGGGCCATTGAGTCGTTTGTCTCTGTGTACAAAACACGAAGCCGGCGATGATTTCCCTTGCAGTAATCGAAGCCCTAACATCGCCTTTTCCTTCTGTGATCAGTGATAGATAGATCGAATAGAAGATCGACGTCAATTAGCGTACATACTTCCGCGATGCGAAGGAAAACGATGATCTCATTTGGCATTGAATACTTGGCCATATTATGGAGCGTAGGTCGTTCGTTTTGCTCTCAATTTTTGTGGGAGTTATCCATACGTAATAACATTCGGTGACGAGAAAAATGTTTATTACATATTTTGATTTGTAAAATAGCTGGCAAGAAGGTTGTGATTTCCTCGTCGAAAAAAAAAAAAAAAATGAAATTTGTATATTTTTGATGGTAAAGTTGAGAGTCAGTCAGTCGATTTAAAAAAATAGCCTAACAAAAATCGACTTTATCTTTCAAAATTTCCAAAAGTTATGTTTTGGCTATGGTTTATTATTGATCCCTTTGTACATTATCTCTGAGTTTCTAGCACATCCGACTAAGTGGTGAAGAGAAACCTGTCTTGGATTTTTAACGTCTGTATTAATTAGAACAGTACTTATTCCAATAAAGCAATAAGTGTATGCCTGATAGAGATCGTGGTGATCGAAAACCGCTTCGCAATGAAATATTTTTCTAAATCGTGGAGTGGAATATTATTTCTAACTAGCCATTCATTGTGCTAGCTTTGCTTCCCTCACTCACCGAAAGTATGGAGCCGTTTCAGAATATGAGCTAGATTTTTTATTCCATTTTTTGTCGCCCCTAGGAGTCGAAGTTTTGATGTGAAAACCGAATATTAAATATGAACTTGGTGCCTCAAATAACCATAGTGACATTATATCGTTGAAAAATACAGATAATGTTTTTTATTATTTTTTGTAGACGTTAGGGGCTTGAGGGCAACTTTAATCTAAAAATGGACTTGAAATTTTAGCTCAGCATCTCATAAAATCATGGTGTGTAGAGTTATAGATATAACCAAATGTTCTTTTGAGCCCTATTGGTCATAATAATGCGAGCTTCCTTGTGAAAATAGTCATACAGTATGAACTCGGCAACTTGAAAACTCGTTGCATAGGTAAACAGTAGCATTATAGAGAGAAAAAAGGGTAAAGAGTCGTGAAAGGAGGGACAGAGATGGAAATATTTTTTCTGTTTTTCTTTCGTACTATCCTTCATTAATCCAACATACGCCGATGAAATGTATAACGTATTTTTTATCTTGCATAATATGCACATTCTCCTGTACCACTGAGGATATTGAGATCTAATTATAGTAATAATAATAAGTAGCAAATTTTTAGGGTGAAGAAGTGAGCTTGCTAATGACAAGAATTATTCAAATCCGTTCAGTAGTTTTCAAGATTGCTCATTATACACACACATACTGAACACTTTAATATATTGGTGTAGAAGTATAGACACACATAGATGTAGGTAGGTAATAATGTAATAATAGGTCATTTTTTTCTTCAACAATTCTTCACCTCTAAAGTACTAATTAGCATTAAAATGTCCAAATATTTGTTTAACTTCCTAACTAGTGTAATTATGAGTAAGTTAAATAACATTATTAGGGATAGAATCTCTTTTCCTAAATTTTCGTACGTTATCAACATGTTTCTTGGCAACGAAGGCATTGATGCTTTGATCTTCTTTTTTTCTTCTTCATTAATAGAACTTTGAGAAAGAACTCTTCGATAACCAAAAATTCTAGTGAGGGTTTTCAACGAGCAAAAAAAAAAAAACTAATATTAATCTAACATGTGATCTTTGTACATAAATTTAATTGCTCGATGCAAGAAATTTGTCATTAATTGTTTCAGCTATCCATTTAGGAACACGAAAATGCTAAAAAATAGTCATATAAAAACAGTAATTCAGAATTTTAATTTAATACTTTCAAAAACGTAAAAATTGATAAATGAAATAATAATATGTTGTAACTTTCTCCTAGCCCTTATTTTGATTTTTTAGGAGTTTAAAAAGGGGTCGAACGGAAAAACAAATGCGAAATTTGAACTCGGTGTTCCAAAAAATGCGCAACAAATAAAATGTGCGAAGTTCATAGTGAAAGAGCTATGATTAAGCTGTAGGTGTATTAATTTTATGAAAGTCCATTAAAAATTTGTTCCCAAACACAAAATGGCATATAAAAAGCTTCGAAGACCTTTACTACCCTAGAGACCTAAGATTATTTACACCATTTGGCGCATTCAACTCGACTATGAAAAGACTGGACAGTTCTATTCAGTCATGAAAAATGTATTCCTTTAGTATGGCCAAAAAGTATCTAAAATAACGTCCAGTTGAAAAGATTCTTGAAAAAATTCTGGTACTTATTAGTTTTAAAAATTGATTTTCAACCAAGTATATCTTAATAAAACAAATAAAATCATGCACAAGCTGAAATAACGAGAAATGAGTGTGTAGATAGATGTATTTTTGGTTTTTTAGGCACTCAATGATCCACGCCCACCGGTCTGACTACATTGGATCCTAGAAATTAAGATGGAGAGGAGTAATCGAGTTAATGTCGATGATTTCTTTTTCAAACGGGTGTATTATATCGTATTTGGTGACTAAGTATTTCGTCGGTATTAGTGAAAAAAATTTTTTTTATTATTCGATTGAAAAATTTGTTATTTTGGACCACTCTGAGTGGGCGTAAGGTTCGAAATTTTGGTTCTTTTTTTTTCCTTAGCTGAGAGGTGCTTTTCGGTTACGAAATAATCACATGATTGATGACTCCCTGTTGAACCAACAGACTTACGAATTCAGTCATCCTGAAAAAAGTTGTTAGTGTGTGGATGTTGATTGATAGCCTCTTCAAAGCTGAAAAAAGGCACTCGCCTTGTGAAGAACGCAGATTATAACTCGTGAATTTTTCAGCTAGTCGATTTATCATCTGACTGGAAGAGTGCGAATGGTGAAGAAATTATGAAATAAGGTTTACGCGGTCGATTTTATTGAGAATGATTTTACGATCTTGCTCGCAGCCATCAAAACGTGGACATAACTAGTCGTACATACGTCAAAAAGATAATCGTGTCAGATCTGGAGAAAGGTTCGCATTCGATCTTCAGGGGCATCCGTTTCCTATTGTACAAGTTGGTAATGAAATTTAATTGGAAAAATAGAGACCAATAATTACGAAAGCACTTGGATTAATTCTGATTATGATTTGCGCCTGAGTATTATTTCGGTTTTTAACTCGTATTGTGCGAAAGATCGAAGGTTGATGATTGAAAATTTGATCTCATTTGTTTTATTTGTTGATGGATGTGTGTAATATCAGATATGTGTATTTCCTTTTGTTTTTTTTTTTCTATTACTATATTGGCCCATTGAAGAACTGTCGATTCATGTAGAAGGCCTTTATACGAATACTGTGTAACTCATGGAACTGAGCGGGAGAGCGACGATCGAAAAAAAACACCTACCTATTGAAAAATAGCAGAGAGTTAATAATTTTTCGGAAAAATTAACGTCGCTGCCGCTATTTGTTTGATTGTAGGTCGGCGTTGTTGCGCGGGCGTTTTCATTTATTATTATTATTTATTACTTCATTTTTGAAACGTATTGTGAACAATCGTATGGTAAACGATGTGGAAAAATGAGAAATCGTAAACTGGAAAATAAAAAGAAGAAAAAAAGAAAGAGTGAAGTAAAGATTAAATATCACAAAATATGGCCCTCATTTTTCGTCGTTACGTCAATACCCTGGTTTTGTTTTACCAAATTTTCATTTTACAATTTTTTCATTCCATTCGATTTTCTAACGTAATTTTTGACGAGCGTTTATATAAAAGAATAAATGTTACGTTCCAAAAATGTGAGAAACGTCTTTAATTTTCGTAATGACCACTTTTTTTTGTGCTAAAATTATGGAAGTGGAGAGTGTTTACAGGGTTAAATTATCCCTTCTTCGTCTTTAATAAAACAAAATTTTAGAACTTTTAAGTACCAATAAACTGATAAATTTTTTTATTTTCGAGTTCCAGGTTTGAAGGAAATGAAATTGTGGGTTTGTTGAAGAAAACATTAAGTCCTCTGAGGAAAAATTTTATTTTATTATAACTCTGGGAGGTAATAAACTGGCTAAACAAATTAATTTTGGGAAATGGGAAAAATGGTTCCCTCGATCATTCGATAATCCAAAATTATTTTACTATTATGAATATAACAAAGCTTGCCTAAAACATTTCGCGGTTCATCATTTTCGAAGTCTGTTCCCCCCTTCTGAAATGCATTTATCGCTATTTTCATGCTCAGACTGGCTGTAGTAGACTCCTATCACATCAGTTTAAATGCCACATAAATAATACCAACTAAGTATATTTCTTGATAATCACTCATGTTCACAAAATCAAAAATCACGATTACAATTTTTACGACACTAAATTTTGCGAAAATCAAATTTCCCTAATACCATTTCATGACATCCATTTTCACGTATCCACTTTCCCGACTGCTAGTTTCAAGGAAAACGGTAATTTGTTTTTAGTGGTAGGTCAGGTAAGGTGAATAATTATATTTATTTGGATGTCGTAGGATGAAGTTGTACGGAAGACACTTCTATAGACAACACGACTGTATACCCTTCCCCATTATTAACTTATTAGGATGGAAAATGATTCAATATTCTCTTTTGTTGTCCGATTTTTCGAAAAAATTATTCCCAAATTCGTTAAAAGAAACGTCATACATAATGCCCGTTGGTTCCTAACCTGGGGGTGTGAGATCAGTCCCAGGGAAACGCAAGCAGTTTTAAAAAAATGCATTTTATGAAAGCGCTTGCTGAAAGAAATCGTAATATTTTGAACCAAGTAGTGAACCAAAAGGATATGAAGAAAACAGAGAAAAGCGCGAAGTGGTTAAATGATGGACAGAGAAACGCCATTTTATGGAGTTTAAGAATCTCTACCTTAGGTAAATTAATTGTGAAGTTCAGTCCAAGAAAAGAAAAATTTAAAACCGAAACAGAAAACTCGAAAGTTATTTGTGGTGCAAGGGTGATAAAAAATATTTAAAAACAGATTTCTACGACGTTGCGGATGCAAAGATTAGGGATCGTATTTTCGAACGAAAATATGTTTGTGTTTGTCTCTTAAAAAAGCAATCTTTTTATATTACGTATACAAGAACTTGATTGACCTAACATCTTGGAAAAAATAAAAAATCCTCGTCTTGTGCACCACTATTGACTTTCTTATCGAGGTTTCTCGAAATTGTTTTCCTTATGTCCTTATTAAGTGCGTTTTCTTGCAAAAGTTCCCTCTCGGTTCGCTTTCGTGTTTGTGAATTGACAAGCGCAGCTGTTTAGTATAAATAATCTCATTTATCGAAATTATAAGAAACGACTGCAAACACGAGAGAAATTTCTTCCGTCATATTGGTGGAGCTTCGCCAGAAAAGTCAATTATACGAATCAATGCTGTTCACAGATAACCTGAATTTCAAAACCAAATCTTCAGTTCCGTATGACATTCATGTATTGAATCGTGATTGAACTTCGCGTCGTGTCGCCATTAAAACTATTCCTTATCAATTACATTGTCGCGAAATTATTGTCCCACGTATAAAAAGGTTTGTGTGAGGGATTTACCCATTTAAAAGCTTCTGAAGGTCGCATCGCTTACCGTTTGTGTGAAATTCCTTGTTTGTGAGGATATTTAGGTAAATTTGTGAAGCTATATATCAATTTAAGCGTGAGAAATGGGGGAGAAAATTCCTTCAAAAAGACCATACTTTTGATGATTCCCTAGCCCAGTACTACAATCTAGATGTTGCTCTAATGGTACTTTGTCTGTCACACTTTTCGATCATTTAGTACTGGATACCCAGCAGCCCTATCTCACCAATGTGAACGAAACGTGTAATCATTCTAAAGCCGAAAAATGGACATGAGTTTAATGCACATGTGCAGTAGGTTTTTTTTCGTCAGTTTTCGAAGCCGTCGTAGATTCACGATACCATCAGAACGAAAAAGGATACAGAAAGACTTCCTGCACATGTGCTTAAACCCATGTCTATTTTTCGGCTTTAGAATGATTGCATGTTTCGTTAACATTGGTGGGATAGGGCTACTGGGTATTCAGTACTATATGATCGATGGTCACACTCTGTGTTTATAGACATACGAGGTTTGGTCGTCGAGGCCCTTGCTTGATCGCTGAAAGTTACAGATAATATTTCGCGACTAGATTCGAAACCCAAAAAAATTCGATGAGATGTCTGTAAAACTTGTTGATTAACATTTTACAGAGGTTATTTTACTTGATGACGTTGGAGTTTGTTGTGATAATTACAATTTTCTGCCCTAAGGATATGCCCTAATTATGGAATTTTGATTGTTCCATTTCGTCTTAAATATGGTTAGGTTCATTATTTTACCTTTCTAAATATTTGGAGTACTTTGTTTGGTGGTGAGAAAATTGTAGCCGTGGAAGGTGAATACACATTCTGACTGCTCAGTTGCTCCAGCTCTAAACTCTGCCACCCACACCCATTGTCTTTTAGAAACTATTTTTTGGAGAAGTTTCATAAGTTTGGAGAAGAACTAGTCGAAGCTATTTAAATAAATTATTTTGAGGGGAAAAATTGAGGAGTGCTATAAATTTACGCAGGTGTCAAAAAGAGCGCCCCTATTTCGATTATTTCTTTTTTATGGAGAGTGAGCAATTGTAGGAAGGCACGTTAGATGGGTTGCTTTTTATTCGAAAAACAGAATCAGTATTTTACACCCATTCGAAAGGAGGATTAAAAATATATTCGCATGATTTTGGATGACCTGTGACCTCCTCCTCTCCCCTCCGGAGACACCCTTGATGTCGAAAACGCGCAGTGCTTTGAAAATCGACGTATGACGGTATTAGACAGCCATGAGAAGCTTTAGATTTTTTCACGAGTAAATACTAAGGACGAATGCTCAACGTTACGTAGGTGACGTAAATGCACGGCGGTGTGGAAATCGTTGTTGGACCGCATCAGACAGCTATGGAATCGTTGAATTTTAGTCTGGCCATCCACATTCTCCCGATAGTTTACAACTGCGAATTGTGGTAGTCTACTTCTCTCGTGCAGCTGGTGGGCTATGACACGATTATCAGATTTCTCCCTTCCTCTTCCCTTTCATTACGGAAGTAATTTTATCTGTCGTACAATGTTCTCGCGTTTATTTTCCAAAATCGAATAAGTGTTTGCGTTTTCTGTGCTCCCAAAATGCACCTCACCGCGTCCAAAATTCGTGCCTCTTCTCTGCGCAACAAGTTAGAAAATCTAACCCGTTCTTCTCCAACTCTCGCTGAGCTTCACGATTCGTAATGTGTGGAAGTTGCAGCCAAAAAATAATTTTTCGTTTCTCTGTATGGCCGCTCGTGCCTTAATTGCGCGTACAGTTTGACGGCGGACAATGGAGACGTTTTCTGGTTTTCGCTTCGAGGAGAGAGATGCGGTGCGACCACTAACTTGCGTACGGCTGTACCGATTGATTGATGGATGAATACGTCTTCTCATTTATCTTTATTTGTGCGATATTCTTCGGCTTTGTTGGGCTAATCGATGCTTTTTTTTGTTTCGTTTGCATCGCAGATAAGCAATTCCCGATCGACATCAACTCGGTGCAGAAGGATCACCAGTTCCTCGAGCCGGATGCCTTGCAGTCGTTATTCCGCCGATTCCAGACCTTAAATCGATGTGCCAACATGAAGGTGGAATTGATGCCGGCTAACAAGGTGAGTTAGCGTTCGATGGTTCGAATCTTGATTATTAATTACGTATTTGTTACTTAAATCATGCCTCTGCCAGTATCGTCAGCAGTTTAGTTTTACGAAATAAGAGCGAAGTGGCTAAAACCTTGAAAATATTTGCATCACTTATGGTTCGACGCGTTACGGGAGTGAACAATAAAATTATAATGGATGATTAAGTAGACGAAATATTTGAAAGATATGATAGTTGCCTACTGAGCGGGGGTCGTGTCTTTGATACGCCGACAATGAATACTCAATTTTATTACTTCAATTTGACAAAACACGAATTATTTTGCCTCCAACTTTTTAAAATGAGGAAATGATTACGTTTACAGGAAACCAACCTAGTGCACAAATTGTGGTTTAGAACAGCTAATTTACGGTGATGAGAACTAAAAAACCAAGAAGAGCAACCAGAAAAAAAATTAAATGTTAAAAAATTAAATTTCATTGTTCTTTTCTGAATTATTTGTATTTCGAGAAAACGCCCACAAAATATATTTCGAAGGGGTTTGGAAACTGGAGAGAAAAGTGTTCTCTGTTATTCTCGGTTGCAAGAATTTTTAAATTTTTGTAGCGACTAAATGGAGTTTGAATAACTGTGTTTCATCATGTAGTCCAATTCGTACACTAGGGTGGGCTCTTCAGTTTGTTTTCCTGTAAAATAAGTGTGGGTAAACCTCGATACCCAAAGGCATTTAATTTGTACTTGCGTGTTCTTCTGTTACTGTTTTGGTAAGGCAGCCGATCTTTTATAACATTGGAAACCGGCAACTAACAATAGGCATTGTTGGTCTATAGGTGCGCGTGTTTGTTGTTTAGCCTAACGTTTAACTGCCTTACGTGTATTCACGTAGGCGTGTTCAAGCCAGGCTATGTTTGTAGCATTTAGGCTAAATGGAGAATGAATTTTGTAGCTTGTCCGTTACCCCATGTGCTACAAACATGCATTTATGTTTTAACATCCGTAGACTTAAGTATGTGGACTTGGTGATGGACCAAGTCACAGTCTGTCAACTGGGGCCAAGCCCCGAAAGAAGGGAGGAACATGGTCCCCACAATAAGTTATTTTTTTATTTGGAAAAGTATTATGGGTGTAAAACTGGGAAGTTTTGCTGTTAGACTGAAGCAACAAAGTTGATCGTTAATTTATTCTTTCGTGGACGTAATAAAGACACAACTCCTACTCAATATGCAACCAGCGTAGCTTGAAAGTAGTCGGGTCCACTTCGGAAACACCATAAATGGTCAAAGATTTGGATGCAGTGGTCTTATTTTTCAAATTTAGTCGAGTATTAGAAAGTGGGCTGCTTCTATGAAACTTGCTAATGATGAATCCTCGTACCATAGGTTCGGTGATTTTCAGTACCATAACAAATGTCCGTAACAAGTGTTTGTAGTCTGTAGGCATCACCTTGAATTCTATTGCAATTATATTGGAAGTTGTAATCAGTTACCGTCTAATCTGCTCCCAGTTCTCTCGATTTTCGGACATCACTGTACTCCAACGGCCAGCTATCATCCAAAATTAGATCCGCTCGTCAATTCAAAATCGTGCTCCTGTCTGGTTTTTCAGAGTTGATATACGTAAATTATTAGATGACTTACTCTTTGCGAGTGTTTTCGTACAGATAATTATTTTTCATTCGTTTTTGTTGCAATTCATTTAGGTACCCAAATTTATTCGATCTGCGCATCAGCCAAGATTTATAATTATGCCAGGTTAACGTCTGCATTACGTCTGTCGTTTTCCACATTCTTCAGTCTATTCTGCGAAACCTAAATATGGACAAAAATAAGGGAAATGCCAAAACCATGGTGTTTATGGTAGTGGTGGTCTCGTTTTAGTGTTACTCAGTCGTGTATTGGTTTAGTCTCAGTCTTAAAAAAGTTTTCCTATTACCTACAATAATAGAATTGAATTTACTATTCATGTTTTTTCAAAATGTACGAGAATCTTAATTTCCCGCCAACACAAATCAGTGGTCAAATTTGCAGAAAGAAAGTAAAAATTTAACAAATATTGCGATTTATTTGAGAACATTTACAGTTTTTTTCATATTTTTCTTCGAGTTTTGTGTTTGATCTTGATTTGGATTTCGTATGTGGGTTATTGGTCTTGTTCTTTCATAGTCAGTCAGTCGGTCTGTCTTGGTCTTGGTTTTGCTATTATAGGTGAGATATTGGTATTGATCTTGGTCTTGTGTTTTCTGCAAGGCGTAAACCAGTGTTACTCATCATCATCGCAAGCAAGATTTCGATTTGAAAAATTTAATGTCTTGTTTTTTTAATTTTCGAATTACTGTCGTTTCTGGCCTACTGTCTGTTGTGAGAAAAAAATTAATTTCATTCCTTCCGTTCTTTGTCCTGTGTATATTATGTTATGATCATTGTGATTTTGTTTCGAACGCAGTTCCATACTGGTTTCCCTCGGCTTTTTCTCGTACTTGACAATCTAAAATTACTCATTTTTTTCATTTCTCCTCCGAACCGTGACGGTTTTTAAGCAGGTTTTTCTTTAAAAAATCTACTTATTACGCTTGTTGGCGGTAGCCCCCAGGATTGAGGGTAGGTACGTTTTTCGTTTCACGACCTCGGGAAAATTTTGGCACCAATAACTCAAATTATATATATATATATATATAAAAAAAGTCAATTTATTGTTCCCACGTTACAGGTCGCAATTTTTGTCCAATAATCACGAAATTTGATACGAACATTTTTACTGAGCCAAAGACTAGACCTATTGATTTTGGTGCGGATCGGCCGGACGATACTTTCAGTACCACCATTTTCGTTTTTATTTTGGCTATAAAATGCTCAATTTTGCACCAATAGCCACGAAATTCGGAGTAAATATTTATTTTGATTGATTGTAGTACGCTTCCAATGTTGACGCGGATTGGCCGAGCGGTACTTCCGGTACCGTATTTTGTGTTTTTATATTAGTCATAAATTGCGGAATTTTAGAACCATATGTACGAAATTTGAAATAAATATTCATTATAATTTATTATAAAATGCTACCAACTGTAGTGCGGATCGATTAGACGGTACTTCTGATAAAGCTTCTTTACCCTCTTTTTTCTAACTTGCATGAACTTTTCTTTTTACAAAAATTAATCACATGCTCATGTTTTCTTTTTTTTTTCATCGGTTTTATTTTAAATTATATATTAATGTACCACACTTCATCATCTGAATTTATTTTTATTTTTTTCAAGGAAAAATGCTTTTATATTTTACATTGTCTAATATTCTGTCAACAGCTAACACATTTCATACAATCATAACATACCATTAACGCATTTAAACTTACAGACAATTAATGTGACCATCAAAATTCATAATTATTACTCTCGAAACCTACTTTTTCTAGCGAGGCTTGCTGCGCTAGAGTTTTTCTTTTTCAAGTTTTAGTCGCTACTACTTTTAATTATTGCTTTTATTTGGTTGTGTTTTTTGTTTCTCCGGGAAAGGGAGTTCTTGTTGGAATAAATTTACATGTAACCGATATGTCGAGTTTATAATTATTAAAATAACGGTTTATTTTTCTCGACTTTTTGTCACAATCCTCTAAGTCCCGATCAAATGTACGAGCGACAGGTACGGCATTAAAATACCGAAATCTCATCAAATGTCAGACTTCTTTTATTTTTTATATTTTTCAATGTGTGCGTGTCTTGTAGGCTCTGTGGACGCATGCGAGTCGTGAGATTCGAAATACACGCGAAGAAGATGAAAATATGTAGCTACCTATAATTTGTAACGTCGCTGGTTGTGACGGTATTTACATATTTTCTCTTCTTGGTCGTCCTGTCCTTTGTCTCTGTATTGTTGTACAGGTACCTACCGTAATACGAAACCGTACCACCATTTTTGGGAGGCTTAACGGATTTTCCGTCAGGAAGCGGACGTAGGTCGGATTTTATCAACGAAATTTACATTGCGCGTTTGTGATGGAAGGGATTTAAGAAGATAATCTCATTTGGACCATCGATACGGTGATCCCCTCAGCACCGTCCTTTAATCGCCCAATTAACGAGATGTCTCTGACTGGAAGTGTCGAATCCAACTTTAGACCTGGATGTTCGGCGATTTTTCTTAATTTTCGTTGTTATTAATTCGTTCGTTCAGCATTCGTCTTCTGCCATTGTCAAAAATTTCATTCGGATAGAAGAATTTCTTAATCGCGTTTGATTCATTTTCGAAGTTTTCGAAATCAATTGTTTGAAACCTGAATGTTATTTGAACTAAACTTTTTCTTCTCATGCCTTTGCTATGATGGTGCTGAAACTCGTCATTTTGATCGGGGAATTTTCCATGCATTTAGGCTCATACCGTAATTGAATCCATTACAAGTATCCTACCAATAATGATAAGTTACGTATTAATTATAATAAGCAAAATTGAACTTGATCTACTTTCTACCCAACGAAGATCAATATGAAATGCAAAACTTACGAACAAACTGTAAAATGTTCGCAATCTTTTAAGGGAAGGTTGCCAAAATCGTACCATTTCGTAAATCGTACCACTGCCGATATTCAAAAAATGGGTGAGTTAATTACTGATCCTTGTGATAAGTAATAAAACAAAGTACAAATAACCACAAGGGAAACAAAAATTCTCTCAATATACTAATTTTCCCCCTCTTTACAGGCTTAAGAAAAAAAGTATATTCAAGGACAAATAATTAGATTATGTTGTTTTAATACGCTTAAGCTTTAAAAAATGTTTCCGCTCTCAAATTTGTTAATTTAGTTGAATTTGAAATCTTTTTATCATATTTTTAGAAAATTTTAATTGAAATTAACTGTAGTTTGAAGATGGAAAATTTAAGTTTTATTGGAAGTTAACGCTGTTTCCTAAATCATACCACTTTTTGTTTTTATGTATTTCAAAACATTGTGACTAGTTTATTGCAATTTATTCATTAAAAATATCCCTAAAAATATGGTAAAAAATAAAAATAAAATAAAATCAACACCAAAAACAATAAAATAAGCTACACAAAAATGAAAAGAACATCACTGATACGATTAAGGAAACTAGATATCTAAATCGTACCATTCCGAGTTTGTTGATAAAATCAGCTGTAATTTTGACAATATTTAAGTGAGGCTATTGTGAATGAAAACATCATAGAAGTAAGGATATGAAAATCAGAAAATATATTGTTGGGGATTCCAAAAATATTATTTTTGTCATTATGGGCAGCTAAACTGAAAAGTGGTACGATTTTGGAAACTTACCCTATTTGTCCTATTATCCTATTATTCCAATTATTTTATCTTATCTTATCCTATCTATAAAAAAAAGCCACTTCTGTAACGCTATCACTTGACCATTTTTACAGATATATTTGACTATGTGTATATTTGAGTCTGACTGAAAATTTTTTTTTTTTCTTCGCAATATTATATCAATGCACTAGGTTAATTAATAATTCCAATACATTTGCGTAAATCTGTGTGAATTATTGCTGCACAGCAGCATTGGTGCTTGCTAATAATATTTTAAATGAGTATCCAATTGCGCCAAAACTACCAAACGGATTCAAATGAAGCTTGGTATGTATGTAGAGTATCTCATGGTATAGCATATGTTCTAATTTGTATCTCACAAACTTGTGGTTTTTGTGCAAAAGGTCAAAAATAAAAATCTGGATGATAGGCAATTCTTTATACGTCATGTGTAAATAGTTGCATAACCTTTCAGATATTAGGCGTCTGAAAAAAGTATATTATGTGCGTAATTTGTTGCAAACGAAGCCGCAACAGGTAGTGGCTGGTGTATAAATAATTTGTAATATCTACTTAGTGTTTAATTTTTTCTTTTTCCATATTTAATGGTTAAATTATATTTATGGTAAGTCAAGATTTTGGTGTATATTTTCGAAGCACATGACTGATAAATTTAATTTAGTCGTCAATAATATTTGAGAGAATTCAAGGTTCAGAACCAGCGGGTTAGCTACGTGTTCACTCGTATGTGAAAGGCCAGGCTGTGGAATGAACCAATGAACCAGGTGTGGTCATCAATGACTAAACACAGCCTATTGAAAACGTGTAGAATTCGACTGTATGTACCAATACTGAAATCTGTATATTGTTCTTATACGAACAAAAGGTTAGGTGATAAAGAATAATCAGGTATCAAAATGTTAGAACGCGACGTACGAACAGTGAATGAAAGAGTAAAAGTGAATGTACATCTTGACGTCTTCGTATTATACGCTCGATAGTACCTTATTGTTGAGTGACAGTATCTGCAATGGTTCTTGATAACCATTACTACGAAAGAGTACATTGATTTGACTATTTATACCCATCATCCTGTATCCTTTTTAAGTGTTTGCTCTTTGAGCCATCTAAGTGGAGCATCGAGTAATGGATTCAACCTCTCACAAAGATTCTCTGTCTTTGACCACGCGATGGTGAAAATCTTACAATTGAGGCCAAGACTCGACTGACAAGATCAAGACCATGATCAAGACATGTCTGTGTAAGACTAAATGTAAGACCGACAGTAGGTTTGATTGACTGCTCCAACTGACCCCGGCTGTTGATTGGTGTGAATTGTCGAGTTTAAATAGTGTGCAAAACCAAACTACCCAAATCCCAACGAAGACGTTTAGAAGAACTGATGTAGGCAGTGTAAGACAGCTCAAGACTCTCACGGTCTTGGCTTTGATCTGCATTTAGCTTTTACTCGTCACCTTTACAACTTTTCAAAATGCAAAAAGGGAAATTTTAGAAGCTGCTACGAAGTCGTTTATCGACTCCTGGCGAAAGAGCTGCCATCAATATCCAGATTCCAATTCGTCGTTTGAGATTTTACATCGATTTCTGCGGAATTTTCATTTACCTCTTAGAGTACTAATACTTCGCTTATACATGTCATTCAACCCCAATCAACAATCTAAAAACGTCGTTTCAACAATTTTCAGTTTTAAAAAACATTTTTTTTTTACTGAAAATTGTTTTTATTTGTTTTATCTTGATGGATGAATTTCAGAATAATGTACTAATTGATTTCCAGCCACAACCTCCTCCTCGATCGCCCATGGAAGGAATATGTTATCGTTAATAACTTATTATGTGGTTTTTAATCTTGTATAATGAGATCGTATTGGATTACATGAAAAGTATTCGGTTGCGACGGTGCAACCGCCACTTTTTTATTCTCTTCTCAATTGAAGGCTGAGTTATTTTGTAAGCTGAATTTATTATATTTTCATATTATTGGAACGCGACGTGTACAATGCTGACGCATTACATGTTCGTAGGTGAAGTCCCTTACCTAGGCTTACTATGTAACGCTATACCTGCTGTCGAAATATTTTCCTCTTTTTTTCTTTCTTTCTTAATTTTTTTTTTTTGAACGCTTAATCTCCTTGCGATCGCTGCTTGAATTTGATTCGGAATTCGAACACAACGGAGGACGAAGAAATCTTTGCTTCAATGTTTGCAAAATTATTCCATCCGAGAATTTGAAGTAGGTTCAGAAATTTTATGGTTAAAAATGGTTGGACCACGTTTATTGGACGTTTTCTTCAAAATTCCACTATCGTAGAATGTTGAGTTATCTTCAGTAGCTGCGAAGAAGTCGCCACGCTGAAAATATAAAATCCAATTTGTGGAGTGAATCTGCTCGATTAGCTATGTGGCACTCGTATTGTTTGCTCTGTTATGTGCAGGAAAAATTATTCGACGATGGTGGCGATCGAATGCGCGGAGAATTTTATAAAGCTTGTTATTGGTGTCGAGTTATGCGTTGAGATTGTATTGAGAGTCGAACGTTTCTGGAGATGACGATTCGATGATTTTTCACCCTTTCAATTTTAACAGGTTTTCAAACCTGCTATTTAAGATCGTGCGAGTTAGCGAAGTGGGGGTTGGAAATATAATAATTTATCATTTTATAACAAATCATGACTTTTGGTACAAAAATCAGAAATTCGTATATGTTTATATGTACACAAGCCTTGAGGCGTCGCTTCGTGGCGCTTTAGCTTGTATCGGATCTGGATTTTTTCTGTCTTACAAGTAACATTGTAAAATTCGTTGTCTCGGCGGAAGCAGTGAACTTTTTCTTTTGTGTCTGTGTGTGTCTCTGTGGGTAGTGGTGGCACATACCCATCGAATATGGGGGAATATATTAATGAAATAATTTAGTGAAATAATTTTGATGAACGAATTAATTTTGGCTGTTTTGTACATTTATCATTTTTCATTGATCCTGGTTTCGATCTGAGCCTTTTTTCAATACTGCAGGAGTGCAAGACTGAGACAAGTTTTGCCCATCACTGGGTGTTTAATTCGATGTTAATTTTATGCAACCCATAGAAAGTGATAAACTGAAACTCTGTATAAGTCATATCTAGTTGAGTTGTCACATTTAACCTTAAAAATTTTGACATTATCAGTTTTACACATCATTGTTGGAAAACAAATTAAACAAATGTTAATTGAATAAACTTCATTAAACAATCGAAATATTAACATCATACGCCATGATTTACCCACATGATTAAACAATACTCCAAAATAAAACATAGTTGCCAGAACCCATAGCAGAACAAAATGATATGAAAAAAGAACAAAATACAGATCTAAGTTTCTGTTGGTAATTCATATGTTATTTATCATTTAATTAAGGTGCTCGATTAGGTGATGAAGAATTCACTATCGAATAATTCTCAACAATACCAAATTTCCCATTACATTTTTTGATATTGTACTTATATATTTTATATTGTAGCACAATCAGTGTGGAACATTTTATCTTGCAGTATATGATGAATATTCGATAAGAACGTTCACTTATTAATGTAAAGGGCATTGACATCGAAAGCGAAATCTCTTGTGATTTGTAAAATATTGCTGTACGTGCGTATTAAATCGCACTATTATGTGCTTGAAAATTTTTCCAATTAAGCTGTATTACGTCAATGCAAATCACTTTTTATTTTTTCAGTTATAATTGCATCTCATTCTTCTTTTTTGTGAAATTCTATTTTTTAGAGTCATTTTTCTCATTATTATTTCATTTAATTTCCTCATTAAACATTAAAATGTGTTACTTTGTATCGAGTGATATCATGGTAAATTCACTTCAGAACGTACTGTATATTTTTACCCTATTGTATTGAAATTGACTTTTATTTGAATATCTTTGTCAATTTTTCAACCAGGTAAGTGTGTTACTGCTTATATGAAAGTTGAATTTGACTGTAGAGCGCATAAATTACAATTAATTAATTTTCATTTAGACCAGGGAAGTAGGTACTTGACGTTAGTAAATGGTCAGTACTAGAAACAAGTGTCAGCTTGAAAGGATGATCGATTAACCTGGAAAAAAAAAGAAAAAAAAAGGTAAAACCGTTGTATTCTTTGTTAAATATTTGTTTTTCAGTATTCTGATTAGTTTGTGGTGGGCCCATAAGAAAGAAAAAATTACATCTATGTTCAGGTGCAGTATCTAGAATTTATCTTTGAAAGGGGTTTTAGAACACTGAGGAAGTCTTTTTCGCTCGCTCCGCTCTCAAAAAAATTTTTTTAGGAGTTTTTTATTAATTTTCCTTGAAATTCTGCTTTTTTTTTTTTTTTCCAGAATCGAGTCACTTGTGTGCAAGTGTGAATTTTTTTCATTGGGTCAAAGGAGGAAAAAAATAATAAAGAGACTTTGCATGTGTTGCCGAAAATGATTAATGAAAGACGTTTAGTTCAGTACAAACCGACTTCTCTTATTTGTTCCTGGTTTAAAATAATGTAATTTTCTGCTGGTTGACTGGTTACTCCGCTATAAATCGAATAATGTCACTTACATACGCCAGTTCTGGCACCAGCCGAACGATTTTTCAGGTTATCGTAATAGGTTGTCATTCCCACTTCTTTCATTCTGTCAGCTAATAAAACTCGAAAAATAAAAAGATTTTTGCGCCTAAATTGAAACGTTCCGTTCTTGAATACATTATAAGTTCATGTCAACTCTACGCATTTAAATGCAGTTCATCTATCTAATCCTGCTTCTTTCTCTCATTCGATACTGTATAAGAAACTGTTTATCTTTGCGAGTAATAATCTTGGATAGTGGTTGACTAAAGGGGCTTAGATTTTAGTTAGGAGATAAGTACTAACATACGAATGGAGAGAAAAAATATCAGAATTAGGATTTGGCCTCTTTTTACCGGAAATCCTGAACAAGTCGCTGAATTCTGGAGGTCATTCGAACTAAAAGTGTTGCTTGAAAAAAAGATTTAAAAAGCAGAGTTAAACGTATGAGATGCCTCCTTGTGGTCATTAATGAGGTAGCCTGGCTTGTAAGGACTAAATGTAAAAATGATCTTGATTAATTCTTAAATTTTTCCCATTATCAATTATATTTATACATAAACGTATGATTATAATAAACGTACAAGCCGTTAATTATTTCACAAAATTATTTGCCGATATTTCACCAATTCCCTCATATTCGATGTACATACGCCACTGCTCACACAGCCACACACAGATACAAAAAAATGTCCGTTGTTTTCCGCTGAAACAACCAATTCTACAGTGTTACTGATATAAGTATGCCATCAAAAATCCAGAGATGGCATAACTTGTATTTACATACAGATATAACTTCATGGAGATTATTAATTCTTAAGTCACCGTTGATATTTACGTATCGTTCTTGCATACAGTCATAATTCAAAATTCAAGAAACCGGACGATACTCTTTATCCATTAACGGTGACATGCGTACGTGTGTGTAAATCATCTCAGTTATCATCATCATCATCACCACCACCGTCGTCTTCGTAATCCATAAAAAAAACTTACGTAACTTTATGACATGGTGGTCGTAAAAAAAATACGCTTTTATTATCTCGACGTCGAGAATGATCGCATTGGACTGAAATTCAGATCCAAGTGAAGATCAAGAAAGGGAGAAAAAAACCGAACGGATGCCTAAAATTGTGTATCGATTTATTCGACTTTGTCAAATATTTTTATAATTTTCTTTGTTTTTTGTTTTTTCGATTTTATCGACTGCTTTCTATTTCGATGGGTACAACACAGTACAGTAAATTGCTCCTCATAGACTGGAATTGGCCATCGCCTTGTTTGTTATACCATATATTGATACTCGTTATAAACTTACGTGTGTGCGCGGTACTCCGCTCTGCACGATGAAGGCAATGAAAACGAAATTACTAATGAAATGACTTCGACAAACTCTTCTTTGGCGACCTTTACTCTTCGCATCCGATCACCTTGTCCTTGATTTCGCACAGCGCCTTTCGTCGCCTCGGTGAACTATAGGTTTTTATGTACACGGTGTCTCGAAAATTGTTCACGTACCTACACTTCATCAATGGATGGAACTAAAAACTGCTAATGGAAAATCGTGTGTTATTTTTGTGTCGTTTGCTTTCAGAATTTACGGAATTACGTTATTTCAATTTTTAAACGATCTACTTAGAACTGAGGTTTTATTTCATCGGTGATGAATTTCGCTGTAAAAATCCTTGAAAAATTTGATATTGTTTCGCCGATTCGGTACCATTAGGCATTAACGGAATTCTATGTTAAAATTTGAAGAAAAACGTCGAAAAATTGATTTTGAGCAAGCGCTGTATAGCATGTGCCACCCACAAAGTATTCGACACCACTTTCACGATCAAAATATCTTCCATTCCTAAAAGTACCGACAATTTTCAATTTCATTTTTATCTTCGAAATTCGTGTTGATTGTTACTGATAAATTAATAATTATATTTACTCATTCATTTGATTGAATTATTTAGAAAAAAAAATAAAAAATCTGATTATTGCCCATAGGTCCGAATGAGGGGCAAGGAAATTAGAGTTCGGTATCGTAGGAGTGGAGACGATAGCTTCGAAAGTGGTGCCATTTTTCGTTGCAGCGTTTAAATGAGCGTGCGGTACTCTATTATATTTAATACACTGTTGGTGCCACCATAGGTATACGCATTGCTTATCCAGTACCTATGTTGATCATAATTGCCTCTAAATACCTTCTTATAGTTTCTCGCCGTTTCAACCCGTCATTATATTCGGTATGGCACTTTTTGAAAGCTTTTGCTCATCCACTTTTTATTCCCCTTGCCCCCACTCTCTAACTGGTTCTATTTCCTTCTTCGATGTTACATTATTCAAAAAATATTCATACCGCCTCCTATAATTCACTATTCGAGCTTTTGTTGAGATAATAACTTACGAAGAATGAATTTCACCTCGAAATATAAATATCGTAGTATAATTGGATTCGGGAAATCGACACGGATAAAATTGAAGCTCCGAAAGTTCGCGCCTATATGTAACTTCAAATGTTGCATCGAGAAAGGACATACGAATACGTTCGAGCCGAGTTGAACGTTTCTCGTTTATTAAACTCGCTAGTCGGCTAATTCTGAAAATGGACGATTGGCCTCTTTCGAGAATACCAAGCCCAGTCATTTTTCGATAATATTCTGTAGGGTCTCGTTTTGGTTTCAGGAATTAACGAATACGAGTTGATGACGAGAGTTCGCATACGTCTTCGAATCGCTAGAATCGTCTAAAGTTGTAGAGCTATTTTTTTTTCTCAGCGTGTTTAACAGAGTTTGCTCGGAGAGTCCGTGACTCTATTCCGTGAAACGAATCTATTCTGAATTAGGTCCACGAACCGAATCCAGAATCGAGTTTGGAAATTAGGTAGTTGAAATTTTCAGCGTGCATTTTTTTGTCGAAAAATTATAGGCGTATATTTTTTTCTCTTCTTTTGGAATGGGAAAATATTTTTCAAAGCAAGCACGTAGAACGAGTGACCGACAAAGAAACCATTTCACTCGCTTATGTCGTTCGGTATTATGAAGTGCGTTGTTGCTGATGTCAACGCACACGTCCTTTACGGTTATTCCATATTTCACGGTTATTTTAAAATTCGTATTTGGTATTATTTTCGAAAGTAAAAATTTCTATTTTCGTGCGTCGTACGAAGAAAAATACCGTAAAGTGTTCCCCGTCGTCTCCCGCAAGGGCGCGACACAACGTGGAAATGCGACGAAAGGAATGAGTCTGACTGGCCCCGGGGGGGCCGGGGGTAGGGGGGAAAGAGGAACCGGTACCGTAATTTCAAAATCTTATCTCGTCGACCTTATCCGTTTTTTAAATCGTATTATTTTATGCGCGCACGAGTTACACAAACTAGGGCTAGAAACGTAAAATGTAAAAGTCAATAAATCAAAAAAGCGATTGTAGTTCGGAATATTATGAAAAAATTATACGTTTGCGCGAGCAAAGGCAGCGTCACTTTTTTGACGAGTGTCTCCCGAAGAAACGTTTCTTCGAATTTCAACCCAGAATCGTGTCTCATGCTTCGACTATGTGTAGTAATATGGACTGAGCTTATTATGGTGGGCGATATAGTACGGTGGAAAGCAACTTAATAAGTATCATTGTAGGAATGAGGTGATAATTATCGCAAGAAGTGCGGCAACTTAACTGTATTTGAACTCAAATTTTCAAATTTACTAATAATTTTATTAAAATCAATTCATTTTTCAGTTGTTGGACATTCTCAAGTATGAAAAATGTCAAAAATTGTCGATTGATAGGGATAATTTCACTATTTGAATAGTTGAATCAATAAAAGGTGAATAACATTGTTCCAATTAAATCAAATTAAGTAAATGTGGATTCACTGAATAATCTGTGTAATGCCTCAAATTCTCAATCGATTAAAAACCATTTGCATCATTTTTATTTAATTAGGTCTTTAATATTATAGTTTGAATGACAGGTGAGCTGGACTAAACATCTCATATTCCACCATAACTTTACTCCAAATGTTCCTAATGAAATTAATGAGGACTCAATTGATCAAGTGTAACGTCCCAAGTATTTTAACCTTTCATTCATCATCGTAGCTTTGTTAGGTGACGAGATATTCTAGTTTAGTGAAAAGCAGAGAACCTTCCTCCAATGATACTTATTTTGATATCTTGCCTTCATATTTTTATTACTATGCTTAGTCCATATAGTTACGTATAGTCAAAGGCCTCATGTCATGTTTACTGCTTCAATCTCAATTTATGCTAGAGATCGTCAACCCAGTTCAAGACAAGTTGCTGTTAATGGGCAGTTTTGTTCTTTTGAGAAACGTGTTCTGGCTGATGTTTTTTAACCCTACTCCTTGGTTCTTTTTCTATTCCTGCAAGAACCGAATGCTGAATGTAAACGTAAATTGGTTGCAGTGCAATTCAAATGACTAACTCTTTATTGGTGACTGACAAATCTGATCTTTAGAGACACCCTCTCTCATTGCTTGTGCTCTTTTCAAAAATATATTTTTGAAACCATTTTATTAGTTTTTGTTATCTTCTTTTTCTTATTAGTACGGAATGCTAAACGCAGCGCAGCTTAAAGAACCAGCTGTATGATCTTCAGAAATATCAGTTATCGTTGCTCATGCTTTTTTCTAAAAAAAATTTCTTAATCTCCCTTTTGTTTTTTTTTGGTTATTGCAAGCATAGAAGTCTGAATAAAAACATGAATTGGCCGCGGTCACAGATTATTAAATACTAGAGAGCATTCATTGCTTCTACGCAGCACTAATTCATACTGACCTTGTTAAACATGTCGAAATTATCAATTAACCAGGTGGGCTGTTGCGTTGATATGACATTATGAAGAAAAAATTATTCGAGTTAGACTCGAATATACGCAAAGCTAAATAATCTGTAAAACTAATCAGGCGTTAGGCTTACGATTAAATCTTGTAGAAAGGCCTTAATTTCTCTAGAAATGCCGACAAGATTTTGATGTGTTGCATTATGTTCAAAGTCCTTATTTGCATACACTAACTGAACAGTAAAATAGAATCCTACAGTAGACTATAGTATTGTATTTCAAGAATGAACAAGGTACAATTTTCTCAGCATAAGGTGAAATACTTTTCAAATATTCTGAACAGCCGCTGAACTTCCCACAAGGGACAAGGATACAAGGTGAAATTACTGGTAAAATTCGACGAAATAAAAAAAGAATCTTTGTTCAGAAAGTTGTGTATTTTCAAATAGAAGGCTCTGTTGTGTTTCGAATGTTGAAAGATCAATATTTTCAACACATGACAACAGAAATGTTAATCACCAGAATACAATTTTCAACTGGGGTAAATGATAGTACTGTCTGAGACGAATGAAAAATTTATATCACCACGTTTTGCCTATTCTTAAAATTGAAGTTGCAGGAAAACGTAGAAATTTTTCTTTAAGAGACCAAAAAGGTCTAATTTTTATTTTTCTGAAGTTTCAATGTTTTTATCAATTTTGAAAATTTCCTTAGTCAGAAATTCTATTCCGTTATCATATGGGTTAAAAATATTGATTTTTCAACATTTAAAACACAACAACGCCTTCATTTAGAGAATATGCAACTTTTCGAGTATAGATTTTTTCTTGTTTCATCGAATTGTATCTATTTGTACTGGCTTGCCGATCGAAATCCGGACACCCTGTATAAAAAGATAACAAAAGAAACACGCAAAATGAAAGCGGCGCCACGTTTAAATGGGCTTTGCTCCAAACTCCTAGGTACTAAACTAGTACCAAAATAAAATTGAATTTATCTTAGAAGAATCATCCTATTTATTGCGAACTGAACTACTACAACAATGATAATAATTGATAAGTGATAAGCAGAAACAATGCAACAACGTCTCATTTTTGTCAATGCAGATTCCCCTTGACAGCATTCAGAGTCGCGTTATATCTAATACTGTGTGGTCACAACACGTGGTTTGTAATGAGATCAGATTTTGCAAACTTCTCTGTTTGACAGACTTCAAAAAAAGGAGAAGGTTATCAATTCCATCCGTATATATGATTTTTTATTTATTTTTTTAATATTACCGTTACGCTACTCCTAACTCTCTCCCCCATTGATTGCGGTTGTGTGGTTATTGAGGTACGCGCGTTGGTCAGTAGTGCGTTATGAATAATCTTGAACCGCATGGGATGTATTGATTTGAAATTCAAGTTTGACATCAAAATGAATGGTGATTTAAGCCAAATGAGACGTAGGGTTCGTGTTTCCCTTCTTTTGTTACCTAGAAATTGAAATTTTTATCGTATTTTAATTATTCATTTTTCCGATTTTACGTTCTATAATGAGCGTTATAATAAGTTTTGTAAACCACGACGCTGTTGCCCAAATCTTTTTGGCAAATTTTATTCTTAAAATTCTGACCAGTTATCAAGTTTTCTTGATCCACCGTCTGTTTTGAGTACGACATTACTGCTTACTCGTTGATGGTTTCTATTTGTCCGATCGAATTCTTCTCATGTAGACATTCCCAAACCTATTTGGCGTTGTGCCCTTTTCTCATAAAAAAAAATTACTAAACGTAACACTCCCTTGGAAATCGACCCTTTTTAAGCAAACGGTTGAAAACATTTGTGACAATTTCATCCGAGTCCAGTATCGCTCCAAACGTTCCCCCGGGATGGTATCGTCCATTTTGGAAAGCACTGTTTCAATAGATTGGGTTTCATAATATATCTCTTCTCTGAAACAACATGTGTGCTGTTTCATCGTAGGTACTGTAAAAGCGCCATTGCTCGTCGGTATTTGTAATCGAATTTGGAACAAAATAGTGGGATTGATGATGACATCGTGAAACATTCGCACAAACGCACACCGTCATGTACAGAACCATTGACGATAACATTTCGTCTCTCCGGATTTCTGATTGCGGTTTTTTTGAAATGCTGCGCCGTAATCCTTTCAGCGTCAAAAGTATTTGGCGCGCGAGCAAAATTTAATACGAGTTACGCATTATATGGGCTCCCAATTCGGCCTTTTGACTTTATTTCTGATAAAATTTGCACGGATTTGGCTAAAACGTATTATTTAGTATGCGGTCCATTTTTTCTTATTTATAAGGTAAATGCTATGCAAGAGTTGAATGGAGCAAAAACTTGACATTTTTCGAGTGGATGAGGATAGGTCGTCGATTCAGTGGCTGCTGCGACTTTATCGTGTTTTATGAAGCTCATTTGGGACGCCCTTGCAAAAAATTCTTCAGCTTCGCCTGGATATAGTTTTTTTCAGCGCTTTTACGAACGTTATTAGTCGTCACGATACGTGTAAAATTCGAAATCACAGGCTGTGCATTGCCCAAGATACAGTGTGCAAATAAAATTCGCACGAAATAAACAACGAAGCGAGGCGTATTTTCAGCTATACGTATTTTGGAGAAAAATACTTCCTTACCGAAATCCACGTCGGTAATGTATCCCTTGTCGACAGTTCGGGAATTTTTTCACCAAAATTTCTTCAGCTTTTTTTGGATGGGGACATGTAAACGAAGTTTATTCATAACCTTTGAAAATTCGAGGATCTGTATGAAATTGCGTTCGTTTCCACCATAGAGGGTCGTAATTTTGTGTATTCGAAATTACTATAATACCAAAAGGCGAAAACTTAGTGCGACTCCCATTCTCTGGCGATAACTTCAATGAAAAAAGGTTTTTCACTCATGGCCACGCAGATCAATAAATTGTCTTCAGACCATATTCGTTGCTCAAAGTCTGATGGGGTCTACGTGGCGCACTGGTAAGGTGCTCGGTTTCTCGATCGAAAGGTTGTTAGTTCGAGAACGGTCGCCACCACATTCCCGACCCAAAAATGGCGATTTATTCAGTTTGGTTTTATTGGTGCTGCAGCATGTGATTGAAAAATTCATGTTGGCAGACTATTAGCCACCAGATCCCCACCTTCCATTATCTCCGACGAGAAATATATTCTCCAAACGCTTGGTAAAATGACCTTGTAGCCAGAGCCCAGTGAATTAATGATAAAAACGATAAGAGTAACTAGTTACGTTATGGCTCTTCGAAACAGTTTAATTTAAAGAAGTGTAATTTGCAATGTAGCCAACTTTTTAACAATAAAATTGCCAACTTTCGAAAGATGTAAAAATTACAAAATTAACGACAAAAAAAATTTGTGGAGCACTGATGGAAAACCTTGTTTGCCGTTTTAACACACTTTATTTAATTCTGTATAAAATAAATGAAAAAGGGATTTGGTATGTTGATGAATTTGTATCACACGAGTTATCCTTCTCTGAATGGAAAATTGCCATAACTTAACTTCAAGGCTTTTATGGAAAACTATCCGTAGTTACCGATATCTGACTAACATATCAATCTGTTGATAATTCATTGTAAGTTTCTGGTAAAAAAAAAGTCGAAAAACTATGGATGGTTATCGATTTCTTTAACAAAAATATCGCTCTATCGATGTTTTATTGCTAAAAACAGATTTTCCAAATATTTTGTTTTTTAATTTTCGCGAAAACTACTAAACCGTTAGGCATCAAACTTATTTCAGATCTGCTTCTATATGAAGATCTCGTGAAAATTTCAGCCCTATCAATGTTTTAGTTTTCTCAAAACCACTTAGATCAAAATAGGAAAATTATACCAATTTTTCTGTTTTCTCATGAAATGAAGAATTATCATCATTCTCACCCATTACCCTTTTGTAAGGTCAGTTTTAATAACCCATTGTAAGCAAACTGGGATTAGCACGATTTTATCAACTATATCATTATTTTGTCAACTGAAATCGAGCCAGGGGGCCACCCTACTCGAAAAGCCCCTGACGATATATGACCCAAACAATTGAGGAAAATATATAAAATCACTCATTTTTCTCCTCTATAACTGTCAAAAACTGATCCAATGATAACAATTATTTAAATTTTAAACTCTACAACCCGACAGAATTTGGATTAACGTATGATGTGAGAGTTTTTTAATGAGAGTTTCAGTTTTTCATTCTGGTCCGCCGGTAATTGAAATGTGGTTCGCTAAAAGAAGTTCAAAAAATATTATACATTGCGAGGAACCATCCCAATTCTCGAATCTTGTCAGCTCCAAAAGCTAGCCCCATACTGGCCAACTGCAAATGCTGATTGGCAGACAGGCGTGAGATTTTATCTATACGTGGTTGCCACTCAACTTCCCTCAAGTGGCACCCATGAGGGACAGAAGGTAGCTGTGGCAAGGAACTTGTGGAATTCGTAGAAGGAACAGAAACTTGATCTGATGCACCCCAGGTGCTGCAGAAAACCTTCTGTTGTCAGAATATCTTCCACGATGTAAGGTATTCCACACAAGTGCATAAGTTGCATAATACACTCAAATGCAGCTCCTCTGTATCACCAAATAAGGTGTACATACTAGAAATAGTACTATTGCTCGTATCAACTAAAATCTCCCTGTTCAAGCAGTTATGATGAAAAAAATGGTCAAATAAAACCAAGTGATGTCAGATTTGAGATATTTGATACCGAAATGATACAAAAAATCAGTGAAATGTTGGTTCACGCCTTCACATTAAACTTTTGAGGGGCTGAAATGTGTGCCTAATGGAAAAATCATGGCCAAATTCGAACATACGGTCGCGAAACGTGAATTGGGTACCTACCACTCGTCAAATTACAATATCCTACAGAAATCAAGAAACAATGCCTCTAGTTTTTAAATCCGATTGTCGTCCTAAATTTGATTTCTCGTATCGAGTATTTCTGCATTTTTTGTTATTTTCGTTTTGTTTAGCCCTAATCATATTATAGAAATATTAAATTACAATACAGCACTGTCACAGCAGCCCCTATTTTTCCTATTTGCGTCAGAACGGATGGATAGATTATCATGAAAAAGGATATCAAGGTGGATCCAGACTAATCGTGCCAGAACAAATGGGTTGATTTGTTAGTCGCCAAAAAAAACAAAAAAAAACAACAACATTAAAGGTGGTCCAAAGATTGACCACGGCTCGGGCGAATAACTCGGCTAATTTAATCCAATTCGATCAAATGGCTGTTCATATGTTTCTTCGATTGTTTTTTCAAGTTTCATTCTAGCGTTCTTTATTATTTTTGTGCTTTTCTGCTTTGGTATTTTCTTTCAGTCAACCCCATTATTTATCAATTTTTGGTTTTGGGAGATTGACTCGTCCAAGATCTCGGAACTATCTGAACCTCCATATAATCTTATTGATCCTTCGACTAGTTACCCAAGCGTTACATTTATTGGACGAATAATAAGAATACGGTTCCTAGAGCTGTCGTTTTGGCAACTTCCAAAAAGTCAACGACCCCTGCGGAGCAGTCGTAGTATTGTTCTTACGATGCATCTCATTTGTTTGTATACAACAGGCCCGTACTGAGGAACCTCGCATGATACCAATTATCACGACGAAAATTTAGAACAATATAATTAGTACGCTGGCTTATTAAATTTCACTTATATATACCTATATACGTAACCTAATAACCTAATTTTAACGTGTTCCATATCGTTCCTTTATTTTTACTTTTTCTTCGTCAGATTCTTTTATTTCTTATTTTGTTATTTGTTCGAGCAATAAAAGCGTTAATGCTTCGTAGTCGTTAGTCCATCGACAATTGAAGTTATCCTTGTAATCGATAGATGGGTGTAGGTTTTCATCTTATTCTTTCGCGTTTGACGTCTCGTTCGAATAGGATGCCAGAGCTGGTTCTTTGGTTGGGCCCCCATGGGCATTGTGTTCGTATCATGACACGCGTGCGTCGTCCTACACTTTTTTTTGCCCTCAAATACCGCAGGGTTATTCGATCGGTATGTGTTCTAATTTTGCATTGTTTGTCGTATGTTTATGATGATCGATGACATGTTTGTGGTACAATACACACTAAAGACTTCAAGATGTGTGTGTGTGTGTTTATGTTTATTTGTGTGTATGTGTGTGTATGTTTGTGTGTTAATCTTCCAACGAAAAAACGGGTACCAATTTTTAATAACTGTGAATCATCCGCATCGGGAAATTTTTCCACGTTACCGAATCATTACTTGACAATATAAAAATTCAGGAAACCGTCCATTAACCAATTTCTTGACGGCTATTTCAACTATCGATATAACGTTGGCTTATTATAAGCTTTTATTTATGTTTTTTATCTCTTTCAAATATTTTCATTAGTAGCCTAACAGGCTAATTATTGGTAAAGACTTTTTCTTACAAAATGCAAAAAACAAAAAAAAAAAAACTAACGGGAGAAAAGTAGTTAAAACTGTTCTCTGTGCATCAAGCGACTTTCAGATTGAGAATGGTGCGCGTGCATTTTGAATTTTATTTGTCTGCAGCATTTTGCATATCGCATTTCACGTATTAATTTCGCCGATATACTAATCTACGTATAAGACGTAATGTTAGATATGAAAAAGTTGTATTGTAACATGTTCGTTGGTATGCCAATTTGACTAGGTCCAATTCAGAAATCGTAGTTATTGCAACAGACATAGATTTACAAATACATTCACGCTTGATCGCAAACACGCGCACAAATTCTATACTTATTGGGAGTAATAGCTTTGAATATGGCGAAATAGAAAATAGAAGTTTCAATTCTTTAAAGAGCTACTAACTACTAACATCAATTCTCCCTTGAATGAGGTTTCATAAAGAAAGAGTTCTTAAAATTCATTTTAGGTCTTCCCTAAATGGATAAAATTTCATAATCCACTTGTTGATCCTTTCCTTATTACTCATCTCAAGAGGATAACAACTAGAAATCTTTGCCATATACCTGTAATGAAAGGTATCTTTTCCTACGTTCTTTTGATAATTTATCGCTAACAGAATGACGTACGTGAATATAAGTGCATGAAACTCCATTTATCATGAGCTATTGCGTTTCTGCGTGATAACATTTGAGGTGTTTTAGTTCGACGAATTATACTGTGGTGGTTCTCATCATTAAGTTGACAAAATTATATCCGCGCCTTCAATCCCATCTTTTTTCCCCTCTGAATTCCTTAGAGCACGGAAGTAATCTGTGTGGAAGTATGGGTCCGTACACCTACAAATTTCATGTAGCTCTTCCCTCTAGATATCGTACTGGAATACATAGCACAACTATGGGAGAGTGAATACTGTGGGACCTAAATGTAAGTACATGTGGCACCAGTTTGTGTCGAAGCTACGTGGCTACATTCAGTACTTTTAGGCTGTGGACACGACTCGTGCATCAACGCTCAAGACTTACGTTCAACATCGATATTTTTTGATGCTGACCGTAAAAGGTGAGCGTTTGTACACGGCAACGCTCATATCGAGTCTGCGGCCTTAGTCTCACGAATTTAGGACACTGGTTTGAATTTCCGAGCCAGAAACCCCACATAGAGGTTCGTTCTGCAGGTTTTTCACATGTGGTTTCCAAAACCTAAAATATGGATGCAACCGACAACGGTAATGAAAAAACTTCCTTTTCACATATTATGGCTTGTCTTCAAAATTTATTTTCGAAATTTTGCAGTCCGTGGGTTGGAGAGTGTAGAATTTTTCAAATTTGAAAATTCGAGAAATCTGGTCGGAGAAGGGAGATATTGTTGTGCTCATTATACGCAACGGAATAGCTCTAATGAAATAATTTGTTCTAAACACTGAAGTATGAGAAGTTGCGTATGCATGAAATGAAGGGTCTGCCACGAAACACGTTTTCTCGCCACTTAAATGTAGGAGATACGTCATATGTTCAGGAAATTTCTTCGCAATCATACTCGGCTACATCCGTATTTCAGGTTTGGAGAACTACTCACGAATCATCCTTAATACTGCATCAAATATTGTTCGAATCCATTTGTGTGGTCTGCTGTATGAAACAAAATTTGAAAACTCGATACTGTTTGAGTTTAGACGTAGATTACGTTGAAATTCGTCTCTCTCCTGTTCATCCAGTTTCATCGCCAACCAGTTAGGGCGAATTTGATATATTTTGAGAAGAAGTGTTAGAATACAAAATTTCAGCTGCAAACTCTCATTATCTGAAGTTTGTTGTGAAATTTATCAACGTCATTTTCGAATCGGTCAGTTCTGTAGCAAACTTTCGACGGACTATGCGTTGTAGAACAATAATTCATTTGTTATCTCGAAAACATTTTAAGTCCCATTTAAAATCAGCTCAGTCTGCCCTTCTCTCCATTGCTTGAATTGCTATTGCAGTCCTGCTTTTTAATAAGTTCTCAGAAAAAGAAGAACCATGAATATTGCGTGAATTCGTGTTACCTTTTGATATTCAGTTGTTTTTTGTGGGTACTCGTAAATTTTATGTGACATTTAAGGTAACAAATTTCGAATATTTATTCATAATGTTTCTAATTTTTCGTATGCGACTTGCATGATTCGATATTTTCTCTCTGAAATCAAGTAAAATCTGTTGTTTTTCACTGTTATGTGTCAACACCGTACTGAAGAAAAATCGTTTTGCTTTTTTGTTTGTCTCCACAGGACGACGAGTCAGATTCGGACGCGGAATGCGCACTCAGTGAGTACTGGTCCTTCCAGCGCGAGTCCAGACGTTGGTCCAGAAATCGAGACGTACTCCAAGGATCACCTCCAATGCCAGGTTTGTATTCGAGTAACTGAGTGCTGACGCAGCCGTTACTGAATCGTTATCGTCGTCGCCTTAACTCTTGTCGCCCTATTTAAATAGGGATTGAGTGTACGAGTACGTACATTAAATCAAATCTCCCTTTTGGATTATGAGACCGTTTCCTCTCTTCGCCGCCCTTTACGCAGTAAAAATGCTCAGTTTCACGAATTCATGGCCCCCGCCTTTCCCAACATTGACTACCGAATCTTCTTACTCTCGCGCGATTTACGTATTTTTTCTAACCGCCATACAAATGGACGAAAGTGCTTCCTCTTCGCTGCGTAAATTTGCCGTTCTCTGTTCTAACAATTTATCAAGACGACGTTAAAAGGCTCACTTCTACCTTCGAATTCGTTTTGGTAAATTTCAAATTGTTTTCTCTGTCGTGTTCTGACTATAGTTTTGGTAACTTTTTTAGAGTCTTTGGATCGTGGCGGGAGTTGTGGGCCGAATGCGCGAACAAAATTCGAGAATTGTAAATTACTTAAGATTCTGGAGTATAGCGGTGAGCTCTAACTCTAAATTTGAGAGTGTACACGGGTTAGCCCGTGGAAATTTGTGTGTTACTTTCAAAATTAGAGTCAACCTGAATGTACCCCACTCCCTTACACTTATTTATGTACTGTTTAGATCAGTTTTTATTAATTTCTCGAGTTCGACCCGTCAAGCTGTAGATCTAGTTTTTTCCTAACGGAATCAATTATTCAACACTGTTGGTTTTTTAAGATACCTGATTACGCCCAGCAACGATACAAGTAGATATATTCAAGTCGAATTTACCTCAAATGTGAAGTGAATGTGAAACAGTGGAAGCTGTCCTCTCGGTCATTTTCCTCGGTAGTTTCGATTAGGGATAGTATTGCCCTTCGAAGCAATTTATTCGAGGGATGGTGAAATTCTCAATTTAGCCAACTTTTGACATGATCGCCAACTTTCGGAAAATGTAACAATAAACGAGCAAAAAACAAAAAACAAATTACCAATTGAACGATTTTTCCTACTGAGATTGAGCCAGGGGATGAGACCACAACCCCTCCGCTCAAAAAGCTTACTATTAGGGATTACAGTACCCCAACACTGAAGGATACCTCACAATTTTTTGTAATTACGAAATCCTTCCTATATTGACTGCGGATTCTGCAGATTATAATCTATAATTTTTGATAATACTCTTTAGCCTGAATTTTTGACGTCAGAAAACTAGTTCAATTTGGAATTTTTGAGAATTAATTGATATTATGGAGAAAGATGATTTCAAAATTTTTATCTTATTATTTTTTTATGCAGGTAAACTTATCAATTTTTTCAAATTTTCTCATTGAATAACGTTGTATGGGCATAATATAAATGTTTTCGAACTTACGTAAACTTCGAATGATAAAAATATGAATATGCTTTGAAAATGTTTTATTTGTCGAAAATTCAAATAAATTCCGTCAACTACCCGCACCGTGCAGATGTATAAAAAACAAACATGCTGATTTTTGAAGAACTCATACCTTAAAAAAATGGAACTCTGGATTTTATATAAATTTTATGCAACTCCATGATGTTCAGCTGCTGTTGATGAATTCCATGCCAAATTTCTTGTTTAATAAATATCAGAAGATGGGGGTAATTAAAATTGTTGATTTTCGACAAGGTTTTTTAAAATTTCGTATAAATTCCCAAAAATTAGCTTACCATCTGAGGATTACATGAAATTTACAGATCTGCCGTTCGTTTTCCTGGTATGACATTCTCTTACGTTCAGTTAATTGTTGTTAGTTTTACCTGGAATTTCGGTTCAGAAATATTAAAAGTGCGAGTATTATGCGGAATATCAGGTGGAAGTGTGATTGTTTTTGCAGGAATTTGATTTAAAATTCACAATAAAGAGCTAAACGTTGCAGAGAATTCTCGAAAATTCATGTAAAACGAAACGAAATTTGATTTTTTCCTTTTAGATATTGACTCAGCTCGAGTTTTGCGGAAATATTTTTCTGACATAGTTTTATCTTTTATTGGTCCAGGATTTTGTTCAATTGCTTCCAGAAGTGTTCATTTTTCATGAATCAAGTTGATAGAATTATGAATTTGTTTTTTTCTTATTGCTTTTGTTTCGAATGTCATATCTAATGAATTTTCAGAAATCCAACAATAATACTATGCGGTATCACTAGAAACCTCTCCGGAGTCTAACTATAAACTTAGTCGGATTGCGACTACCAAACTTTGAGCGTGGGTAGTATGTTATTTCCCAAAATAAGCTATAAAATTCCTACACATGAGAAGTATTCTATGTTTTGTTTCTGTATGTATATCAAGTTGCATAGCATTTTTTTGTAGGAGTAATTTTACAGCTCTGTAAATCGACTGCGAAACTTCAGTGAAATATTTTACCATCATGTGGCCAATACAGCGGAATTCCATATTGAGTTTAGAATAACTTTTTCAAAAAAACCAGGGTAGGCTAAATGCGAATGAAATATTGACCATTTATGTTATCACGACGATTTTTATTTGTTTGATAAAATATTACCGACCGCAAAAGTTTTGACAGTTAATTCCCAAAACAACTTTTATACAAGGGTTTCAGAGCAAAAATGGACCAAGTTCATAAATTATTATTTCGAAGGGAAAAAAATTCCTTATGTAGTTGATTCTTCCGATTCTGTGAAAATTTATTCAAATCAAGCCTATTCTATCGAAGTAGAAGTAAATTACCGTCAAGTTCATCATTTTACGGATAAAGTGTGCTTTTTGACTGATTTATCTAAATTTAGTCTTATCAAATGGACTTGGTCCACTTCTGCTCTCAGTCCCTCGTAAAGTTGGTAGTCATTTTTATTAGACTCATTTTTACGGCTACGAATCCGATGAAAAAGTAATATCTCGCGATGGTCGAAGACGGTTTGGTAATGGCACACACAGACACTGCGCCCTATCGTATTTCCTCCGCAGTTGTGTGCGACGCTCTTCCAATAGATTGTATAAGAACGCTTTTTGTATTTTGGATTACCGCAGCGCCGCTGATGAACGACGACTCGTGCGACAGCATCGCCGTCCTCCTCAAGAATGGTTCCCTGCCTCCATTCGCCGTTTCCACCCCCGATAGCGACATAACGGTTTCGCGATTCCGCCGGTCCGGCAGCGAGCGGTTGCGGGACGGCGCCAAAGCGTTTTTGCGGCGCGTCGAAAGTCTCAAGTCAAGAAGACGGAAGCAGAAAAACCGCGAAGGTGTCGTCATTAGCGGCCCGTTGGTAAGTATGGTTGGGATGATGGCGCCCATCGAACCGAATAATTTTTGTGCTTATTTGTGGTTTCGATTGCGGCCATTAATTTCTTTGCTTTTCTTTTTTTTCGCTCCTTCTTGTTCTTCTTTACCTTGTGCGTGTTATTTTGCTAATTGCAATTCGGTGCGCAGATTGTTGACGCGTCGTCCATGGAAGCCCGAATCAAGGATCTGAACTGCGTGGATGTCACGCCGCCGGAGTCGCCCATCGCTACCGCCCCCCTCGAAGATGGTCAAAGGTCGACGCGTCGATATTTGTCCAAACCGGAAACGGATTTCTCGGCCTTCTCCGATTCGGAGGTGACGCTGCGTCAGTCTCTCGGCGGCGACAACGGACGTTCCACCAAGTCGAACGTAAGTTACAGATATTTAAAAAAAAAAATTCCGTTCCGATCCCAGCCACAGACCTACTCGCGGCCTCCCGCTGTTATTTGCTAAATTTTGTCCTAGCGTTATGCGAAGTACTTGCCATCATGCACCTTTTTTTTGTAACTACGTAATCTCAAGACATGTGCATTGAGGGTTTTTTGTGTGAATTTCGCTCAACTCTCCGATGTTGAGCTACCTTTAGTAAGAATTTTACGCGAAATTTTTATTCAATTGAATAGGTACCAAAAAAGTGATTTTTACTGGAAAAATCATGAAAATTGTTGTTATTTGTTTGACTTGTTTTTGTCGAATAATTCTGTGGCATTTCACTGAATGCTGACTTATTTTGAAGAACACGCCTTTTAATGGTGTGTTTTGTAAAATGTTAGAACTCAACATTTTTACATCACAAATGAGTGAAAAGAGAATAAAATGAACAATTAAATGTTTAATCGTTATGATGGTCCGAAAAAAAAGTGAGTTCCAGTGGGGACTCATGAAGGATTGATGTATAAACGTAATGGTGTGGTTACGAGCTTGCGCATTGCGCATGCACACAACAACACATCTACATGTCAACTGTTACAATTTGTAAGATGTACGAGTTACGATTATATTTCTCATTTTAGCTCCTGCTAGAGTACTAGACCAAGCACTAAAATGTTTACCCATCAAAAACAACTGTTGTAATTAAGCGAAAGGTTGGTTGTTGAAAAAAAATTCCACGTTAAAAAATATTATTATTGAACAAAAAAAAAAAATACCGACTTATCCATATTTTATTATTGGAGAATCATTACATATGCCCTTGCTGTATACATAATTATAAATCAATATAATGCCGTAACTTAATGTTAGTTGAGACAAATGTACACCTAAAATTTCTTATCGATCCATTAAGGAATAATTGATTTATTGTTGGGACAAACTAATCAGTGTTGAAACCTTTACTGTGCATGCACAATTTATTATGTTATTGTGAAATTTTGATTTAACCCTGGTGAGTTTGGACGAATGTATTATTCCAATTTCATATCGATCTTAATATCCAATCCTGAAAGATTGTTGAGACGTATGTACAACCGGACATGGCGGTCAAGTTGAAACAAAATTTATAAAAACATTCAGTACTAAAATTCATTAAATTTAATTCTATTACCAGAACTAATTTTAAATCCCAAACTTTCACATCGTCTTAAGTTGTGAAGTTCAAAATTAGATCCTCATATCTAGAACCCCATTCGGTTATAGTAGATAAATTCTTTAAAATAGCTGAAAAATTATTCAATCTGAACGTGTAGGGTCTCACATTAGTCTCGATCCACTCACTAACAGTATACTTATCATATACTGTTTTCAAAGTATTTCGCAAATTAATTTCAGTACTCTGCAAAGCCATTTGATCTTGGCCTATCCCAGAAGTCAATTCTTCAACCTGAGAGAGAAAAAAATGAAAAACATGAAATAATTAAAACATTTTAAACACACTTCAAGAATGATTTGTTCGCAATGAAACTGAATAACTATGCCCAAAAGTGGGTTAACTCCAATAATTGACATAGCCTACTAAACTGTTTTTTATCCTTTAGATTCAGAAAATTATTTCAAAAATAAGAAATTTTATTCAAATATTCCGAACACTGTGTTTTGTTTTTTTTGTTTGTTTGTTTGTTTTTTATTTATTCATTTATTTATTTATTTATTTTCCTTTCTTAGCGAAGGTAGATGAAAGAACTCTTTTACACAGTGAGGCTTAGGCTACATTTCAAACATTAGTAAAATTTATCTGCGTAACATAATTGTTGAGTGCTTGGCTTTGAAATTAAAAGGTTGGTGTCCTACCGTCGCTACATTTCTGATACAAAATGACGGAATATTCAGTTTGATCTATCGGTGCTGCAGTATTGTGATTGAAAAATTCATGTTGATAGACCTTTGGCCACCAGATCCTGACCTTCTCCTCTCTATTCTGAAATAATTATCCTCCATATGCTGGTGGGTAAAATAGTTACGAGGCCAAAGTTCATTTAATAATAATAGTAATAATAATAATGATAATAATAATAATAATAATAAAAAATAATAATAATAATAATAATAATAATAATAATTATTATTATTATTATAAAACAATTGATCAAACTCACCAACAATGAACTGACATATTTTGTCTTGATGTTGTAAGCAGAAAAGTATCCCTTGACGTAAGAACGTTCAAAAAATTTATCAATATGAATCTTCAGTTGCGAGAATTTTAAGACCGCTTCGTAAATATCAACTCCGGGAAATTTACAGGATTCCGAAAATTCGTTCTTTTCTCCACACGCTTTCACATTCTCAATTGTTTGAGACGTATTCATGCGAATTGATCTCGAACCTTAATGAATAACAAAATCCAATGAATTTACAAATTTGATAACCATTTTTGATGCCAATAACCATACCATCCAGTATTAATCCGACATGTACCAATGATGGTATGCTGACAGGAAGTAGTTCGCATAGTACTGCAAAATGATCATACCGTTGCCACCCAGTTATTATCACCCCTTTGAAATGAATCGAATTTCCATAATTAGCCATTACATGCATCCATGATATTTGATTTTGAACATGATAACCTTTGAATAATGTATCGAAAATTTAAGAATTAATTTGATTTAAGCTACAAAAATTAATTAAAGTCGTACTTACTGATGTTCGTTATAATTTTGTCAGCACCTGTAGCTCCCTTAAAGCTAGAAGCTACCCAAATAGAAGGAAATATTTCGGCATATTTCATCCACATATCGGAAGCGAGTGAAATTACTGGTTGGTAGAACCAAACCACCGGTTCAATCAATGTTCCAATGTCGAAATACTTCAATTTATTCGCAGAAATTGAACGAAGTTGGTCATCCCACATAAGCGGAATTATGTGTGGATATTTCGATCGCACGTACCTAAAATCATCAACTAACTGAAGAGTAATGAACAAGAGTAATGAACATTTATACGTAATATTGAAAACATATTTCTATAGAGTTTATCAATGGAGACCATTTCATCCAACAACAGGGAAGGTTAATCAAGTTTTTAGCTGCCACCAATGGCCTCTCAACAGAGACATGGAGAAAATAACGGAATGAAACGGACGGCGTCATTCAACATTTCTTATCATTAGTTGGTTTCAAAATTTCAATTTTTCAATACCAAAGTCGCTCATAGATTGCGATGGTGATGAGGAAAAAATTTTCTTACTTAGCTACGTGAGTGATATGATCCAAAAATAACTCATCACTATCCCAATGTTTAATAGCCATTTTTTCAACACATTTTTCACATAGTCCAAGCTGGTAAACTTCATCGCCACCAATGTGAATGTAGCGAATAAGTGGATGCGCTTTAATAACTTCGTCAAGTAAACCAGTTATGATTGACATAGTTTCATTGTGACTTGGACAAATGGACTACGCAAATGAACGAATACAAATAAACGCCGAAACAATCAGCAAAAAAAAGAATTTGGTACAAGTATTTACCTGCGGATGTTTAAATTCTTCCCGAAGATGTGAAAATTTTCTCATCTTTAATAGGAATTCCACATGGCCAAATGTTTGGACCAAAGGAATAACGTTAAGTTGATTTTTTTTGGCCATTTTCAACAAGGTTGTGATATTCTTCATGGAATATGCATTGACTGCAGTGGTATATTTACTACTATAAGGAAAAATATCTTCGAATTCGATTAGTAGACTAGTCACTCCCAGCTCATGAAACAACGGAAATATACTTTTCAAGTAGTCTATGGATGGAGGAGCTCCTTTTAAATCCAAATGAACAACCCTTTCGCCTCGGAAAGGAGCTAAATGTGATTCTGGAAGAACACGTAATTTATGAATCAAGTATTATAAACTTATTAAAAATAAATATCAGAACTATCGCTTAACCCGATGAAAATTTACCTGGGCCATCTTCCCAACTGAAAATATCCAGAAATTTTGCAATAATTATACCAATAATTAAGCTACTAAACAAAATGAGAATCACTACAGTGGCGAAGCGTAAGAAATACCCTCGAGTTAACATTTTGAAACTTAAACATTTAGTATAAAAATTGAAATCGAAGACAATTTAAATTGAAGAACACAATAATCGTGAAAAAGCTGGTGGTATTCAATCTACATACTCAACAACAGAAAAAAACCTCAAAATTGAACATCGTAATTTCTGTCACAATTAAGAAGTTCTTTTTTCCCTTTATCAAAATTAAAATGGAAGCACCACTACAATACAGAGACCTATCCATCATTACAAAATTAATTTGTGTTTACCGAGTGTTTACAGTGTTTTCTCGGTTTCATATTCTTATCAGTTCTTTTTCATTAAAAAATCTTATAAAAAACCATATCGTTTACGTACTTCAATATTTAATTCTCATTTCCCGTGTTCATCGAACCGAATTAGTATAGCAGGTACATACTTTACTTTTTCAAAATTTCCACCGTGATACAACATTTTAGACCAGAAATTGAGGTGATCTTTTGAGTTGTACATACGTCCTATATAGTTGATCAGTACACTTTAAATTGTAAGTTGAAGTCCTCTGATATGACTCGCATTTTGTGGCTATGGATCATTCAAGTTCTTCAGAGATTCGAAGAATAATTTTTGCGTACATCTGATCGCTCATTCTCAGTGTGGGCAATCTGCCATCTCTGGGTATTGGAGTTCTTCGTCGACTTTTAATCTTCAGCTCCGTTAATCTTCGTTCGAAGGCAAATACATGGCTACCTCTGAAAATTTCGATTCATTATTGCTTTATCGGCTCTGTAAAACAAATTTACATACTCAAAGTCATTTTTTTCATTCATTATGGACCTGATTAATTGATAATTCGGTCACATTTATACGATGCACAGTTATGGTTTATGACTTATGTAGATCTGTGAATTATTATTGCTGCGTAGCAGCATTGGGTTAGGTATTCTTTAGTTCTTTAATAGGAACTTGAAAATCCTTAAATCTACGGATAAATCTCTCAGGTTGGCAGTCTTGTGTATAATGTTCATTTTTTTTGTAACTAATTCCAATCCTGATTATCAAATTCTGTAGTTAAATTATTTTGTAACTTATGTTTCGAACTTAGACGCTGGCGCTTAGCCCCTCCGATTTTTGATTAAAAAAAAAACATGTAATAACTGTATAAGTGTATAACAGGCCGTGACACTCTCTAAGAATTTTTTTGTTGAAAATCATCTTATTTAACTTCTTCTCATGGAAAGACCTTGGGTTACAACGCAATACTTTTTTCGTACTAATTCTCAACCATACTTTTGACACTAAAAGCTAAAATTCATTAGTAATCGTGCATGTATTTGTATTATCTATATGTACAATTCGTGTTAACACTGTACAGGTTGTATTCAATGTCACAAAATTTTGAACAGGTCTTCATTTAGGGTCTGTCTTGATGTGCTACCAATTTTGGTTACAATTGGAAGTATGGTTCATGGCTTGGAGCTATTTTATTTCTGATTTAAAGATTTTGTGGCTCTGAAATAGGTACCTAATTAATTTTCGATCAATAGTATCCAATTTTTGTTACAATGGTACTATGGTTTATTACTAAGACTATTTTTTTTATAACTCGGAGGTTTAATGGTTCTAATGTGCACACTTTAATTCTTTCAAAATAGCCGATAGCCTTTAAAATTCAAATAAATTTCGTTGGTTTTGGTTTTGATTGATCAAATTGTTCTCCTGTTATCTACTATTTAGTATGATTTTTTGTGATTGCTTCCTTTTTTTTCTTAAGATAATAATAGTTCTTAATGTTGTAAAGGGTAAATTTTTGAAGTTTGTCTTAGAAAAACCCTTGTTTCCACCTAAAAGAAACTTCGTGATTTCAGAAAGTCAATTTTTCTAATTACCACCTCCCATTTGTGGAATTAATTAGGAATCTCTTTTCTCACTTACATACCAGCTGAATGCTTAACCAACAGTAACACAGTTTCTTCTGAAGTAATGGAAAATTTTTTGGTTCTTGTACTGTATTTTTCTTTTCCTTTTTACAAATACACGTGAAAAATAAAGTAGTCTAGCATAGATAATAGTGTCTTTTTTTTTTTTTTTACTTCGTTCTTTTTCATTTTTAGGTCGTTTTTTTTTATATAAAAATATACTGATTAATTTTTATTTCACGAATTTACTTTGAGTTGGTAGTCATCACACAACTCCCAGTATGATATGTGTTATTGGTGAAATGCCCCCACAGAAAATATTCAGAGGATACTTACGTTTTGAAGGTTTTATAGCTCTAAAATTCAAAATTTTTTTTAGCTACAGGAAGAAATATTTACAATGATCTATTCTAACATGAAATTAATTTTAGTGTCTGTGGCGACCATGAGTACCAGAATTACATCCGCCTATAATGTCCGCCCCTTGGTGCCATGGATACTGTGGTCCAGTTTTATAGGCAAACGTAATATATGGAACACCAGTTCGAATTCCTGAGCTGACAGAACCTATAAGTGGTGACGTTGACGTGATACCGAGAACATAGCAAAACAGTGATATCTCTCAGACACGCTTGGAACTCACTGGTTGCACACCCTCGCCTCCTCCAGCTACCTTCTGATGACGGGTGGAGTGGGGCGCGGACTCAAGCGGTGGCAACTGTGAACAAGGTTTGTAGGGTCCCTTCACGCGCATACTTTGCAGCTGCTTGTTGGCAAGCCTGCTTCTCGTACCATTCATACTGGAGGGGAGTAGTGTGGCTGGTAACCATGTGTACCAGAATACATCCGCCTATAACATCGGTCCTGTGGCGCCGTGGATACGGTGATCCAATTTTATGAGGGGACGTAATATATTGGATACCAGTTCGAATCTTTGTGCCGGCAAAACCTGTAGTGTCAATCTGTCATATGGTTTATCTGTAGTCAACAATTTTATTCCAATTCAGTGTTCCAAACAATGTAACTTATGATCAACATAATTACAAAATTTAGGAGGCTACAAAATTCATCAATTCATGATATTCTATACGAACTTATTACCAATTTTGGTCCTCATTGGCTGATTTTTGAAAATTTGCTTCTCCTGGCGGAGCTGTTATTGGGTTAGTTACGTTTTTCTTTGTGTCAGTCTGGGTGAGATTTTTTGGCAAAAAACCTTTGAACTTTTGCTCTTTTGAAGATGAACGTTAAAGGCTATTGAATTCTGTATTCGGTAAAGGTTGGAGGTATACGAGTTAGTATGAGTTTGTCATCAAGGAGGGCTTAAGCCCTCCAGATTCTTAACCCTATTTGGCCTATGATTGGGAATCATTCCCTGATCAATAAAGTATTCAGTATTAACAAAATTATTTCTTTGAAACGCATTCCGAACCTTTCAAAACTCCTTCCGAAAATACTGAAAACTTTTTCAAAGTTATAATTTTGTCTCTTCTTACTTCCATTTATCTCACGTAGAATTATTTCATTTTTAGTTCGCCTCTCATTCTTTTCCAGTCGCATGAATAAAAAGTAGGGATGGGTACTCAAGAAGTTCTTGATTACCGCGTAGAATAGACCTACCTTAGTTCGTATTTATATCCAAGAGAGTGGAATATCTGATACAGAGTGTATGCTGAAAACTATATTGATTTCCAAATAAGGTATTTAGTAATAAATAATTTTAAAATGAATTTGATTAACAAACATTTATTATGTTTTAGAGAATCATGACTGAACTATTAGATTTTGATTTGCTTAAATTTGGAAATATTTAATGGTCAGTTTAGAAATGAAATGCAAACAAACGTTTTGGTATACTCGAATTTTTTTGGTACCTATCGATTACAAAACTGCTTGTAAATCAGAATTAGTTCAGGACTTTGAAAGTCGCTATTTTCTATAAAGACTTCCTAAACGTTTCTGAACTGTCTTAAAAATTAGGTGAATGATTTGTTGATTCAAAAGTTTCAGTGTCGGAAAAAAAACAATGCGGTAGGGGGCTGAATTTGACGTTGTGGTTTCGTCGGGTATTAATGAACTTCGAACGAACGAAAAACTATCTAGGTCTCAGCTCAAGCAGCTCCTATCGTTAGGCAATTTTAAATATCACATTTTCTTTATAAACTTGCTAAACACATGTAAAAAAATATAAGTAAGAGCCCTGTTTTTTCGTTATTCATTCAATGACGAACTTTTACGTTCATTTTATGTTAAATTTTGTGTTAAATTTTGTGCTTAGTATTTAGGCAATCATATTCTTACCGCGAGGTTTTATTTTTTTTTGTATTAGTATAATTTTATTGGGCTTTAGTCTTATATCTATACCTCCGCCGTGGAAAAGACGAAAATTAAAAAAATTTTGATGAACTGCTTTCGAATAAAACTTTTAACGAGTATTCATATTGGGTGCCCCCTCAAAACTGACAGCCTTGTTGCCCATTTATAGAGGGAACGTTGAACGTGCGCTAGCCTTTTAATCTTTGAACTCGATATTATTTTGGAAAAAAGTAGAGCGAAGCTGTATTGCGGCTCAGTATTTAATGAAATTCGTGTAGAAAATTTAATTTTTGCGCCTTTGTGTTCCGAAAGTCAATTTTCTCGCTTTTTTTGGATTTGCAACGAAAGGGGAATGGTAGAGGTGTAATTTTCATCTAGTGCTTTCAAGTAGGCGTAGTCGTTGTCGCATTTCATTTTAAAATGTCATTTTAATAGTCTTACTATCAAGGCCTAAAATTCCAAAAAACAACTGCGTTTGTCAATTTATTTCAATCCAGTTAACTGGGGTAGTTTCTAAGTTTTTGTATGTTAGATGGCCAGCTCCAGATTTATAAAATTTTGATCCTCCATTTAGCGCAATCCAAGTATTTGATATGTTCTGTGGTTCAAAACGGAAGAGAAGCTAGCGCAAAAATGAGTTTTTAAGATTTTAGAACAATTTTAATCATTTTCTTAAATGGATAAAAGTCCTATGGAATTAAGTAAGGAGTTTTGTTTTGTTTTGTTTTGTTTTTTTTTAAATTAGAAATTTTGCGTATGTTAATGCATATGTGTAAAAGTATGAGGAAGCGCTGGTAGCTATACTGTCTTCTAGTCATAGTATAAGGGTGATACATATTCTGACTCATTATAGTAAAATAACATTTGTTGCGTCAAAATTTGAATCACTCATTTATTATTTGTCAAGTGCAATTCACAATTTGTTTCAACAACTTGGGTACTTTTGGGTACTTATTAGTTTTGTTCAAAACAAATTGGAGCTTATTCTAATAAAGATACTTTAATAAAATTACAAAAAGGATAACAAAAGTTATGAAAAATAAACAAACAGTTGTCTACAAATAGTCGAGCCAATCGAGACAGTAATATTTTTATAATTTCCCGTAACAATCACTTTTCAGAACATGACCTGTGATGCAAAGGTGTGCTCACATATTTGAAGGTCGATGCATTTTACATTTTGGAGGCCTCCCAGAAATCATGATCACAGTGAAATAGTATAGCAAAAAGTACCAATTTATTTAATTTTTGGTTTTTTTTTTATTGATTGTGAGGCCTAATTTTGTCGCTCTAAGCTGGAGGCCGATGCATTATGCATCATTAAATTTGTGGGAGCATGGCCTTGTCTGTGTGAGTATGATTGATTTGTTTACAATATTCAAAAATCAAAAATGTTACTAGTCCTTATCAATTTTAGATTTTTGGCTATTACCCTTTTATTTCATTAATAATTGTTCTTATATTTAGAAATTAGAATCAAAAAATCATTATTTTCTATTTGTTAAAAATTACCTTTTTTTTAGAAACTTTTTGACTTTGTAATCTTGCTCAGTTTTCTCTTTCATTTAGAACAAAAATGCAACGAATCAAGTTTTTCAAGAATTCATGAAGAAAGGTTTATTTAAATGTATCTGTTTTTTAGATGTTAGAGCCTGAAAAGTAATGAATTATTACAACTACAAGATGTACTATCAATAATTTGTTTATGAATGAACAATCGCCTTAGTCTGCGTGTTCATTAAGGATGGGTAATCTCTACATACATATTACAAAATACTACGGGCTAAAAACTGTTGGAAACACTATTACTCCAGAACCACAGGACTGATTTGCATGAGATTTTCCATAAAAAATTGTGTTATTCCTAGGAAGGTTCAGTGACACCAAGGAAATCCGTAGTCCCCTTGGGGGCAAAGTTACCAATTTTTACCATCTTTGAAAACTGAAAACGAACAAAACGTTTCTTGAACCAACGAAAAGAAGTAGAAAGCAGAATTGAAAAAACACTTCTCCTCACGTTTATCGTCTGACGACTACTGGTTGGGGAGGTGGATACAATTCTCTTTGTCTCATACTGTTTCGTTTTTTTTTGTTTTTTTTTTCATAGGGTTTCATTTGTATGTTCAAAAAAACGGTTAAAACAATTATTATACATCGTGCAAGTGAAACTGGGGGTAACAACTCGCACTTACAATAAATTATTATTACTACAAAAACTGAGAAAACGTATTACATTTTCGTATGTTAGAGGTGGTGTATCATACATTAGCCACATTGAGACTAAATAGTGTCTCACAGCAATTTTAGCAACTTGTTTCTTGTTAAAAGAATTTTTTAATGGTTCGACTAATTTTTGTTTAAGATCAGTTAATTAGTATCGGTATCAATATCGTATGTGTCGAAATATAGCCTATTCAACATAATTGTCGAAGAGAATAATAACGGAGTCTCAGTGGATAATATTAAAACAAATATTCACGAATGCAAGTATCTAAGTATCTAAATTAATTTCAGAATGGTAATTACTCATATCTAGGACCATATTTATGAACAAATTCAACCTGAGCAAATGAAAGAAGTATATAAAGGACTGAACCAGCTCAGATCATTCTGTTAGTGGCCGTCGGCGTGGTTTATTAATACTTTTAACAATTGAATAGCACTCGGATCATTTTTTTAGCATTCAAAATAGAAGAACTTAAATAAAATAAATTCAGACATAACAGTGAAGTTTAGTTTTGTTTAAGTAAACAAATCAGTCATACTCATAGATCATGTTCTCGGGGAGTGAGAGTCACGGGAAATTTTAAAAATACTACCGTCTCAATCGGCTCGTCGCTTATCATACATTTAACGTTACGTCGCTCACTCGCCTATGTCACATCTTATGTCAACTTCAACTTGAACGATGTGTTATATTTTTCTCGTTGTTTATCACTCACTCACAACTCAAAACTCGAAACAATCTTGTCGTATTTTTCTTCCACTCTGCACCAATCTGCATATGCGAACCCAATGCCGGCCGCGGGATTTTTCCTCGTGGGAGTTTTTTGTTTTTTGATACATAAGTGTAAATTCAAAATTTTATTTTATTTTGTTAGCCCCCTGAAAGTCACACCTTGGAATTTTTTTTAAAGATTTCCTTCTCAGATATGGACCACCCTCATCGTAAGATAAACTGAAAAAGTTTGGAAGTGAAAATTGAACTAGTTAATTTGAAATTAAAAGTTTTATACGTTTTTTAAAATTGTAAATGACGAGGTTTTTCTGAAAATAAATGCAGTGGTGGTTGGTTTGCAGCGGCAGACCCGGTGCGGTTGCATTATTCATAATTAAAAATAATACGCGAGATTAGTTGATACTAATTTTGCTTTTTTTAGGGGGAGTCAAAGTCGGTTGAACTCCAAACCCCCCTTGCGGCCGGCCCAGTGCGGACCTCTATAAAAGATAAGTTTCACAGTTCTATGTGGGTTTTGAGATGTGACAAAAACTTGGAAAATTTTCCGTGTGGAACTGTTGAAAGAACATTTTTAATGAGAAGGGCATGTGACACAAGCACATATCTTGAGAAGCGAATCTTTCGATCAGTATACTTACCTTTGACTATGTAGTACTACATATGGAGTACTCATACTGATGAAACCGCGAAAAAACAGAACATAAGTTTAATTTTGGAAACCAAAGCTGTTTCTAGTGTAACGAACAAACGACTGATTCATATTTCCATATGCCTACTATTTATGCGCTATTTAATGCTGCAAAACCGCTACTCTGCTACTATCAGTGGAAAATTATGATAGGCCTCCAGATGTGGAGTATTGTGAATATCTTACGGTTTACCTACACCCGTTTTTTCTCAAGTTTTACATTTAACTTTGGTATTGCTCTGTTGAGTCTGGTTTTGATTTGGCTGAAAATGCAAGTTCAAGACAACTTCTGTTCATTACTAAGTTAAAATCAGACAAAATAAAATTTTTCAGTCTACCTACTTATTTGAAAGTACACCGAATTTACTATAATCTTACGTATATTTTTGTAAAAATTTGACTCGAAATTTTGTTAAAATTCAACCTAATCAAAAGGCTCAGTCAAGTTAAAACGCACTAATTCGAATTCTTATGGAAAGGAAAAACTCTGGGAATTTTCAAATTACTTACTGAGATAAAGAATTAAGGACGTTGAAGTACAGTAGCAGTATGAGCAGAAATTTCTGGCGTTATTTACTGAAAGAAACCGTATATTTTATTTTCGAATTTCATATAGACCTAACTCTTTGACATCGAACTACTGTTGGTTCATCAGTAGTTTAGGTACATTCAAACATGGGTGGGTAAATTTATGAAAAATTGGTAGCTTCCTTGTGAGGTAATTTTCACCTCAACCAAAGTGCAACCTTAGGCAGCAACATGAATTTTTATTAGTCTTCATACCCGGTATCCCGGTTGCCAAATACTGATGAAGAAGTCAAAATGATATTTATTCATTCGAGCCCTTACAAATTTTTTGGTTCTAAAAACGGCATTTTTGAATCATAAATCATTCAAACAAAAAAATGCCGGTGGGCCGTTGTTGCCATTTATAAATAATAATTTTGACCTTTCACTTCTATCTTTCCCTCTAAATTTCGAGATACACCTTCAATTGAATGCTGTTTAGGGTCGTAATGCCTCCTTCCACTTCGCTACTCTTACCATTCATCGCATAATCAGCCACTCAAATTATTTCCAATTCCTATGAATATTATTCGTACTTTTTTTCGAATTAAAGTTGATCGCTCCTTTATTGTCACGACTTTGTAAAATATTTAATTTGTTCTGCGTAACTCGTTAGTCGACTTCGCCTTGGCTGCCCGGCAATTTCGCCGGTTCGGTGACTCAATATCTCTAACGTCTTTGGTCTGAGAAAGCGTTATTTACTTACGCACGATGCACAATTTTGCATTTTTAAGTAGGTTATATGAAAATTTTCGTATTAGTCTTGGTGTCGTGAAACTATCTGGTGGTGAGGTTTATTAAGAAACACAGTATATTTCCAATCGCAGTTTATTAGTCAACTGAAAAACAACAAAAAGAATTCAAGATATGAAAGAGCAATGGAGAATACGTAATGTCTATAAACCATTCATTTTATCGCTTCGAAAAAAGTTGATAAAATGAACAAGGACATTTTTGCTTTCTCAACACTCCCCCTCAAAAATGTCTTATATTTAAGTATATTATTTGATTAATGTTTTTTTTTTTTTAAATTCTTCTGTTGCTCTAAACCTATTCTTCGTCGATGAAGTTCGTAACTGATTCTTGGAGGTAATTTGGTCATCATATCAGCTGATTGTTCTCCTGTCGGAATATAGATAAGATTAATTAAATTTTCATCTACTTTTTTTTAATGAAGTGGTATTTTATGTCTAAATGTTTGAGACATTTATGTTCAGCTGTATTCTTTGTTAAAGCAGTGTTCTTCTTTGTGCAAGCGTAGGCATTTTCAATACTTGCAAAATTTTTCTCCAAGTTCAATTTCTTGCGGTTACTGCATTTTCTAAATCAATCATTTTTCTTGAATGGAATATTCTTAGATTTCCACTTTTTAAATTTATTGTTCGATGATTTTTGTGAAAATGTAGCAGAAAGAACTTGTGATGCCACCTTCAAATCTGATAATTTTGCCACACGCAGTTCAGTTTCATACTCAAGAAGTCGATTTTTGATGAACCCAATAGAAACTCGTTCATCAGTTAGAGTTTCTATTGCTGTGATAACTTCATCACACTCTGCAGGCAAAGTTAATAACAAATGACAAATAATGTCATCATCTGTTAAAACTGCTCCAGCAGATTTTAGGTTGGCAATAATCCCTTCAAATGTTGCAAAATGAGTGAGGAGAGATATATTTTCTTTCAATTTCAGAAGTAAGAGCTGGTTACGTAAAACAATTTGACTGGATAAACTTTTTCGTTCATAAATACTGCTCGAGTTATCCAGGATTATTTTGGCATGTTCAGTAGCTGCTGCTTCTCTCACGAAATCATCACCAAGATGAAAAATAATTTCACTCTTTGCAATGGCATTTTTCATCTTCCAGGTTTCATCGGGTGAAGCAGGAATTGTATTAATCACACACTGACGTAGTTCATGCACATCCAATGCACTAAGCACCCGATCCTTCCATACAGAGAAATTTTCCCCCACAAAACGTTCAAATTTTAAAAATCTCCGATCACTATTTTCATTTATTTTTTTTTTTTTTTTTCAATAATTTGTATTTTATTTTATTTAACCCAACACCAAAAACGTATGAAAAAATGAACTTATTATTTTTCACCGTATTTTCGAATTTTTAACAAATTAATTTCACCAACACGGTAGAGCTATAAGAGCGCAGTGGAAACGGGCCTGATCCCATAACCTATTAAGAAACACAGTATGTTTCCAATCGCAGTTTATTAATCAACTGAAAAACAACAAAAATAATTCAAGATATGAAAGAGGAATCGAGAATACATAATGTCTATAAACCATTCATTTTATCGCTTCCAAGAAAGTTAATAAAATGAACAAGGACATTTTTGCTTTCTCAACAAGGTTGGTATGTTTTTCTTTTCATAATTCAAGGAAAAAGTTGGCACCAAAAACTAAAATTTATATTCTGTACAGTATAAGTATGTATAATATTAGCCAGTTTCTGGTTGCCACGGTACTGGTTGTAATTTTTGTTCGATGGTCATAACGTTAGTACTAAGTATACCAAGGACCTGACGTATTGATTTTGACGCAGATCGGCCAAATGGTACCTCCGGTACTGCTTTTTTTGTTTTTATTTGTCTGCAGACAGTTTGATGGATGTCTCATCCGCGGAACATGCAAAATACGAATAAGTTTGCATACATTGTGGTGGCCTGTTTCCCAATCTGTATGAAAACCCGTGTTTAGCTTTGAATAAGAGGGATTTTGTAACAGGTTTTCTATTAAAATCTATACTCATTAATTTCGATCTGGTATTAGCCTCCAGGGTTGGGTACATTTTTCTTTTTATGACCGCTACAAAATTTTGCTAGGATTCGCTGAAATTCGTATACATCACTATAATAAACATCCAACTTTTGAAATATTCTGTTGAAAGTTTTCACTCAAAACTAATTGAATAAAATTCGTTTTTTTGTTAGTAGGCGTGTGTATTGGATGCGCCCACTGAAGAAAATGTTTCGTTGTTTCCAACATGAAACGAGTTTAACAGTGTTACCAAGTTTATGTTAAAATAAATTTTATTCAAAAAAAAAAAAAAAAAAAAAAAAAACAAAAAACGACTGCGTTAATCTGAATAATAAGCAGCTCTTATTAATGGATATGCCCAAATTTATGGCAATAATTTTTTAAATCTTAAATTCTCATTTTCTTCAATTACACCCTTCTAATTTTTTAATTTTCAAATATCAATAGCCAAGGATATTCTCCGGATGGTCAGTAACATTTTGAGGCTACTTTTATCAAAATCTATAAGGTACCTAAGACACTTGTTCTGAACGAACGAAATTCCGTTAGTTCCGAAGAGATAGACATACCAAACAATTTAACCTCCTCCGTACGTAGTCGGTAAAAAGTCAAAACACTGCGATGCGGTGCTTCATGGTTTGTACACACATACACACACACACACACATTCGCGCGCGCACGCACTTGTGTGCAGGTATTCCATTTTTTTGTTACAATTTTTTTGCGTTAATAATAAAATTTGGTGCGAACATTATCACTAAGCCGAGAACCACACCTGTTGATTTTAGTTCGGACCGACTGGACAGTACTTCAGGTACTGCTTTTTTTCTTTTTTTTTTTCTATAAAATGGTTAATTGATTGTGGACCAATAGCTGCGAGATTTGAAACAAATATTTACTTTAATCCCTTGTAACATGCTACCAATTTTGATGCGGATCGACCTGACGTACTTACGCAGCGTAAATTCTTATTTCCATTTTGAAAAGGGTTATCATGGTTTAAAAATGTATAATTTTAGGTCAAAACCTACAAAATATAATACAATCATTCATTGAAAACCTACTTTTTCAAATAAAGCCGCTGCTGCGTTTAAGTTTTTTTTTTTTTTTTTTTTTTTTTTTTTTTTTTTTTTTTTTTTTTACCTCCCTGCACGTTTTCGATATTAGTACCGTTTTCCAATTTTTTCAAAACCCATCGAGATCGTTTGGACGACTCCGTTTTTTGGCTTCGAAATTTGTTCGCGCGTTGAAACTTATGCTAGAAACTTGAAGTTTCCATTCAAATTTTGTTCGCACTCGCACAATGTACAGTAATCTTCGGAAGAAGTGCGTTCGTGCCAACCATAAGTAGGTAGGTACAGCAAAATGACGAACGATCTAGCATGTGATTAGCATTAATCGCGAAATTTTCCAAGTAGGTACTTACTATGCGACGGTGAATAAGTCTTGCTCGCAGTTGGCGTTTTTGTTTTCGCAATATTTTCGATAATTAATGGAGTCGAAATACGCACCAGCCGCTGCCGCTGCCACTGCCCCTTTTAACTAACGCAGTGTGTGACGGAAATTTCTCCGCATCGCCGCGAGGGGAGGAGGAATATTACGAAATTTAATGATTAGGACTCATAAATTCGGCTTAATTGTCGCGTTTATAGACGCAAACGAATGTTGTTTTCGTACACCTTGTTGGCGTGCGAAACATATTTTGCTGAACGTTAAGCACGTAGACTATATTTATGTCGTCGTCGATTTTTTTCTAGTTAGTAGGTTTCCAGTTTTATTGTAGTGTGGCGTTAATAATTTCCGGCAAATTTGGTCTAACGACTATGGTTTTGCGTTCCCTTGATTTGTGTACTTGTGTCCTCCGTCCTCTGACAATACCACGTGCAATAACTATTTCGGATACTCTTACATTTTACTATTTACTTGTAAATTTTCTGCTTTTTTTTTTCGGCCACTATATTCTCATAAGTTCGTTTATTTTTTCGATTCTTCTTTTATCGACTAATTGTCGACCTGAAAGGCCCACGACACAGTTTAGACCGATTCAACTCACCGTAATTGTATTCGGCTTTGGCCTTTTCTCGTTATTCAAAAATAATTAAACAATTAAGTTCATTTGCGATTTAAGTATGTTCATTTCAAGTAGGTATGTCTGTATGGTACCTTACCTTACCCTACCTCTAAATATCCTCGTTGACTGGATTCTGTTACTTATTGGTTCGTTGGGCGCCCATAATAATGAGGAAACTGAGTTTTTTTTTTTTTTATTCTTAATGGGGGATGTATTGAAGATATGCGAAGCTGCAATGAAAAATTCAGTTTTTCTTATTCCTGAACGGTTATCGAAATTTTTTCGTAAATATTTAGCAATAAATCGCTGCTGAAACTGGCAAATTTCAAATTCCTGAACCATTTTTTTTTAGGAATGGTAGGAGGGGTGGCTCCAGTATTTCATTTAGGGCACAGGGGAAATGCAGATGAGGTGGGTTCTTTTTGTTGAAAAAAAAAATAGTCTACGTCCATCTAAAAGTGGTATTAAAAATTTATTCATGGCTTTTTTGGAGAGCGGGGAGCGTGACCTCCAGACCTTTCCTGAAGTCGCCCTTATGTGTTGTTTTATAATCTAAACTCGACTTTATAACGAAATCTCAGTTAAAATTTCATTTTTCTACATAAATTATTAATCTTTTTCAAACTTGGGCTCATCAAAACCAGGGATACCGTTAATGATTTTCCAATTTAATAAATTTCCGTTGGTTAATTGTGTTTTGATATTATTTCTTTCCTTATTTGGTAATTAGTCTTTTACATTGTACCTAATATATTTTGTATCTATTGGATACTGTCATGCATAAACATGAACTGAAGTTGCCCAGCACAAACTGTAAGTAACATTGATAGCGATGGGAATTTCTAGCGTATTTATATTATTGGGTTGGAAGAAAATGAGAGGTAAATTACCACTGAAAGAATTGAACATAATTTGCTGTGGATTCCTGGTCATGTGGAGGTGTGATAATTATAATTTGAGATGAGTTTTGAGGATTTCAGGAATGAATTTTGAATAGTTCGAGAATGAGTTTCAAAGTAATTAGTGGGGTAAGTAGTGATTACTTTTCTTGTTGAAGAATGATTCCAAAATCGAGTTGGAATAAGCGAATAACAAGTTATTAAGTATGCCCCACCCAGTAATGAAATAATGTTTTCTTGCTAATGATTGTGAAAGTAATATTAGAGTTCAGTTCTGTCGGTAATAATCCCTTTTAAAAATTTGATACTTCAAAAATTTAAAATGTTTTTTTTTTATATCCTCGAGTGTTTTCTTGCACTGTATAAATAATTTAGCGTAGAATTTGTAGACCTTATTTTTTTTTTCAATTATTATGTTTCGGAAGCCCTATTTGAATGACTGGTTACATAAATTCCTTACACGCTACGATGAAAACCTTGCCTAAGTTTGTTATGTTTCAGTTATAGAAAACTAACGTTTAGAGAAACTGAAATTACGGTAACTATTGTTGACTATTGTTTCACATGTTACAGCTTCTGTTGGACGTTTCTGATATCTCAGCCAAACCGAGTCAGTGTTCGTCGAGGAGCGGCAGCCAGGATAGTCAAACCTTTTCGCAGTTATCACCTATACTGAAAAGTAAGCTATTATTTATTGTTCGCTTTCAAATTGATTGATCGCCTTCGAAGAAAACAGATCCGGTTTTATTTCGATTATCGTCCCTTTCGAAAAATCATAGGTTCAACCATTCTCTCTCACATTGTTCATACTTGCAATATAATTGTACCATGCGACAGTCGAGTAAAGTCATTTGTATGTTTTTCGTCGTACCAACGAGGCCGCTACAACAGGCGTCCAGGAATAATTGAGACTTGCTCTGCAAAAATAAGTCCTTGTTGTCACCAGCCGAGTATATGGATGCGTAGAACAAACAACCAATTATAAATTTTTGGTGATCCATTCGAGGCAATTGGATCATTCCTCCGTCAGCAAGAACCAGAAATGTAATAGGTATACATACTCTTTTGGTCTCACACTTTTGACAGTATAGAAGTTTGTAGAAAAACAAACTGAAATTGATGTTTTCTGGAAATGACAAAACTGGGAAACGAACGTGACTTGCAATTTCTAAATTTGTAGCTTTTTCCGCAGCGGAAGAAGTGTCTATAATTATTATGTCCAATTTGGCACTGATGCAACAGTTGCACAAAAAAGTCGGGACTTTATTATAATGCTAAAGGCCGAAGAGATTAATTTTTTAAGATGCAAATACGTTGATATTGAAATGGCAGAAAATATGGGAGTAGTTTCTGTTTAGGACGTATGGGGTGGCAATATTACGAAAAATAAAAATTACGTTTTGAAAAATTGTTGAAAATTTATAATTCAGTCGTTTTATTTTCGAAGGTATGAGACTGAGACAAAAATTGTACACTTTTTACATTTTGGTTTCTTGTCTTCAAGATGTGTTTTGAAATTTACGTGTTAGTAGCTGCGTTAGTAGTGACGTTGACCGTGTATAATTCGTGTCGGTCAGTAGTTGTTGCATTGTGAATTCTCAGAACCTCAGAATGAAACAGAGCTATAATTTTTATTATTCTAAAATTTTGAATCTCATTTGTTTTCCCTCTTTTTAAGGCTCATAGCCAATCGTTTTATGTTCGCTACTCTTACATTTAATTTTGAAGAGATTGTGCTACTCCTTTTATATCTAAAATTTCAGTATCGTTATTCATACTGTAAAATGTCTGCTTCAAAAGAGCTCTAGTTTAATGAAACATTTGCCACTGTTGAGATTCAAGGTGTAACTAATATGTTGAACTCAACTCGAACTGTAACCACTCAGTGAGAGGCGTGGCTAGGATAAAACTTCGAGAAGGCTCAAGGTCCTGCAACTGAATTAAAACTGTTAAATATTATTGTTATTGTTATTCTTTGTACAACCTCAACGCACTTATTTTCGATTCTTTTCTGGAAAAACTTTACCAGATTTTTGGGAAGGCTTAGCTCCTTACGCTTCTCTGCTTCATTCTGCTCTGCATCGACCGACTTTTGAAGAGCAAAATTTGCCGTAGCAGGCCCAGTGAAAAGTCTGAGAGGAAACATAAACGAACTTTCAATTATTATCGGTTTTGCTACTTGTATAATTTTAGGTTTAAATTTTTCTTTTGCTCTCTGTTTGATCATTTACTAATATTTATAACAAGTTGGGATTACTATATATTTTGGTAGGATATGAATGGTGACTGGTAAGTTTAATTTTGCCCATAAACATTAGTGAAAATTTGCGAGCAAAATCGTGACCAAGCCCCAAACTATTATGGTCTTGGTCTGAGTCTTATTTTCGCCCATCGTTAGTTGTGTTCTCCGCGAAAAATCAAGTCAACTCCAGATCGAAGGCCGATTTTCGTCTTTCCACAAAACAATCTAATTATCTTCCATTCGTTGGTTTGTTTCAGAAAATGAGAGCACAGAAATGTTTTCGGTATCCGAAACAGATGCATCGATGAGGCCAAAGTGAGTGTCTTGTCAGTTGGGTGAACGAAAAATGATCGTCACTCACCAAAAATGTTTACCGTTTACCCCTACTACTAAACGATTTGTGTTTTCCAGAACCACGGTGGCACGATGGCATAGCTTCCAGCGGAATTCCGCGCGTCCTAATTCGTTGCGCGGCCAGTCGATCAATTCGCTGACCGTGGGTCAAATCCGTGTGCTGCGTAAGCTGGCCATGCTCAAGCTCACTGCCATTATGGAAAAGTATTGCCCTACTCATCGCACCACCGGCTGGAATTGGGAGTTACCAAAATTTATTCGTAAGGCAAAGGCGCCGGATTATAAAGGTTTGTAATATTCGCGAACTAACTCGTTTATGGTCCGATGTCCTACAGGCATATCTGTAGGTATATCGAATGATGAAAAAACAAAGTGAGTGCATTGTTGGTGGGCCCAGTACTGCCTACTGATCACGGCTATCACTACACATTTAAATAGTTCTCGTTATTATTATTATTATTTTTTTTTATGATTGTGCATGCGTCGATATTCAAAATTAATTTGATTTTCTAACGCATTTTCGTGCTATTGTAAAGTCTAATATGCAATTTCACGTCGTCAATAGGTTACAAAAAATATTATTTCGGGGGGCTAAGACCCTGATCAAATTTTATCTGTTCCCCAATAACTCCTTCCTCTACTATCTATCAGTACAAAATCCCTCAGAATTTCAATGGATATTCTACTTTTTTTTTTTTTATAAAAATCTCTGGGGTGGCTAAATGCCTGTTTTTGGGGAATTAGCTCCCAAGCGACCAACTAAATCCGTCTATGGTGTCATATTCGTTTAAAAACTTTGACGAATTATGCGAAAATAGCACTGGCGTGAAATTCGCAACCGTGACGAAACATCGTCGTTGCATTAATTTTGGCAGGCGTAGTAGGAGAAAGTTTAATGGCATCATTTTGAGATGATTGAATGTGATTGCAGATAAAAGCGTGTTCGGCGTACCACTGCTGACCAGCACCCAGCAAAGCGGGTTCGTATTACCAGAGTACATCCACGAAGCGCTGAACTGGCTGCGAGCGAACGCCATGGACCAAGTGGGAATTTTTCGCAAACCCGGCGTCAGATCGCGTATTCACAAGCTGAAAATTATGGCCGAAATGAGGCCGCCAAAAATCAATTTCGACAGCCAGCAAGCGTACGACGTCGCCGACATGGTCAAACAGTACTTTCGCGAACTTCCCGACGCCTTGCTTACCAACAAACTATCCGAAACTTTCGTCGCCATCTTTCAGTGTAAGTATTTTCACTTGAACTGGGAGACGAATCGGAACTTGCTTATTAGGGTCCTAAAAATTTTCTTAGAGGTTGTTTCTTCTATAATAATCGAAATACAGTTATATTGATCTGTTTTCCTTCTAAAATATTTCCGACTCCTAAATTGACGAAAAAAATTTTGGAAGTAGGTGCTTGTAGACTTATGGTTTAACATGGGGGTGAAACTCTGAATGGTTGTTACTTTCTTCTTTCGAGCCCGTCTTATTTTTCCTGTAAATTCGAATGCAATAAAGTATTTTTCCTGATAACGTTTACATCCCGCCTTTAACACGATGTTTTTCTTTGGCACTTAAATGATGCACTGTATGAAATTTTTACAATTCACTCTTAAATTCGGGGAGCTTGAAAGCTCTGTTTAACGGAATAAAACTAAAATATGCGGAAAAGTACGAACACCAAAAGGAACTGTATGTTTATTCCTCTATTTATTAAACGCAACCGAAACCACTCTCCCAATCGCAACAAGATTTGACAAAACTTTCAATAAAAAATTAATCATTAAAAATATACCGACACAGTTGACGTCGTCGTAGCTGTAGCGCCCTTTATTTTTAACATCCTAATGTACGTGCGGTTAACAGCACGATGCTATCGTTCTTACTGATGAGGCACTTGAGCCTTTTTACCCCTTATGCTGATGACTGATGGGTTTACACCTTATTCCATATCGCATGTACAGCTTGTTGCATACTTTGTTCTTTTGAGGCATTTTCAATTTTTATATGTAGTGGTGGTACCAGTATTACAAATTTTCCAGATTTTTAATTTTTCTTCAAGGACGATACGATAAAATGGCATTTATCACCTATCTTCGCTAAGTAATGCATATGGTATGCCACATGCCGAACACGGAATTGTACGATTTTCCATCCTGTCTCAACAAGGGATTTCAGTCCCAAGTCTGCTCGTAGAGAGACAGTCTTACGACTAATGTAGCGTCAAAACCCCGAAATCGCATTACTAGACTTCGTGACGAGTACCGTAAAAAAATTACGAGAAAACCAACCATTTTTAATTTGATTTTGAGTAATTCACCTTATCTTCCTTGCATTCTCACGTTTCTTCGGTCAGTTCTTCGGTGTGACGTTTTAGAATTCTAAATCTACAACTTTTTTCTTGGTGAAATTTTGAAGAAGTTCGGGTAGTTGACTTGAAAAAATTTCAATTTAAAATGTTGGTAGCATCTATTTTATTGTAGTCGATGTTCCTTACGAGGAGTGGGGGTATTGGTAGGAACAATCAGAGAGGCAAAAAATTAAAACTTGGATTTGATCTCTCCATTTTTATATTTTTTGTTTCGCCTCTAATCTATAGAATATCGTCCTCCATACCCGTAGAGCAGAATTATATAGTTACAAAAATAATATTGAGATTTTGCATGGTTGCGGGCCTGCAATCGTTAGTCTCATTTAGGCCCTAGCTTTCAGTCAACCACTCACATACAGAATTTGTAATAAATGAGGGTATTTTTTCGCTTCAAAAAACGATTTTACAGTCTTGTTATTTCAAATATCTGTGAATAATGTTTTTTTTTTTTCGTTTTTTCCGCAGACGTGCCAGACTGTCTGAAAGGAGAAGCCGTTCAACGAGCGCTCATCTTGTTACCAGACGAACATCGAGACGCATTGCTGGTGCTGCTCGACTTCCTTTACGAAGTGGCCCAGCACAGCTATGTCAACCAGATGTCTGCCAGCAATCTAGCCCTGTGTTTGGCGCCGTCGCTATTCTACTGGACGCACGCGACCACCAACTACCAGATACGTCGTTCGTCCTCGATGTCACCCAAGCGGCTGCACAAGTCCGGCACCTTTCCGGACGTGAAAGAACTGGGGCAGAATAAGGCCGCTCATGAATGCCTTTACTATATGATCAAACACTGTCGCGATTTATTCACGGTATGTACGCTCTTATTTCGTGTATATCAGTCGTATTTATATAGTCTCATAGTCTGCATGTGTGCCTACTTTGCGCAGATTTCCGAGGACACGATGGCGCAGTGCCATTTCGATTACATGGACGAAAGCGTGCCTGTGTCGTTGGACGAGCTAGGCGAAGAATTGCAACAAGACTGGCGTGGCTACATGAACATGTGCCGCAGCGCTCTCCAAAAGGAGATTAAAGAAAAGTAAGTTACCAGTTAACTGACGTGATCGGTCGATCGTTTGAGTCGGTGTGTTCTTCAAAATCGTCCAAAGAAAGAAAAAACGTTGTGTCTTACAAAAAATGACTTATTAGTTTAAAATCATCAATACTTCGTTAAAAAAAAAAAAAAAAAAAAAAAAGAATCAATATATTACTGTTCTGGAGAATAAACTTGAGATGTTTGTTCATTACCCTAAAGAGCAGGATAACGGGTTGCTCTTTGAGTGAAACAAATAAAAATTCTTATTTTTCTGCAAAATTAAATTTTTCTTTCGATGATAACTTCGCCTTCAGCCCCAGTGAGGTAGGAGTATCGAATTGGGATAAGTTATTGACTAGGGTTTTCAAGCGGAACTACGTCCAAAGCGATTCTTAAACTCGTATTGTGGAACGTTTCTTATACTAAAGTTAGACTTAAGTACCCGTTTAATCAGGTTTTTCCTATACATATTCATGGAAATCACACGTAAAACATTATTTATGTATCGGACCTTCACTGAAGTATTTTTCTGAAATACGGGTTTTAATGTCTCGTGTACAGAATTTTAATTTGCTTCTAAAATACAATCGATAGAACGTTTGTCGTTTTTTAATGCCCTAATCTTGAAAGTAGGGATGACCAAAATTGGTCTTAGTCTTGTACTTTCTGCAAGACAAAACAATGACTAAGACCAAACATAAAATTTGAGAAGAGGCACCAACGAACTATAAAATGTTAGCAATTTTTGGTACTTGAATATTTTGTAATATTGACTTGGGTCAGTTTTATATTATTTTTATTCTCTTATGTAAACTTTTACTGGTGTTCATAGTAAGTTACCTATGATTCTTGTTTATTTTGTTACGACATGAATCGTAAACCAATTGGGTAGGTACCTACTGACAATATTAAACGAGCATCGAGACTACTGTGGTCTTATGTTTTAGTTTCGCGTCCTCTTCTCATTACGTGTAGCGAAGAAAAATAGGTTTCTTACAAATCGAAGCTTAATGTTTGCGTCATTTGCGTTCATTTCATTCAGAAATACTATTAACTTAATTTCAATGTTGTAAACATATGGAGTTTTTATAAAGATTTTCCAATCGTTGAATCGTTTGGAATAGCTAATTGTATATCTTTCAATTTTCAAAAGCGATGAAACTGACCAGTGCAGTGTGAGTTGTGGATAAAGCTCGCTTTCTTTTGTCCCCACCCTCGTAGACTTGTTTACTTGCCTCTGTAACTTCGTAAGTTATGTCATAAAATTGGTAAGTTATTATTTTGCAAGAAGAAAATATGTGCATTGATACCGTTTTCTCGGTTTTGGTCGCATTTTTGAAGAACAATGATGTGTAGTACACTAGGACAAACATAGCTCGTTGGCCTGAGACGAATTTTTCTAAATTATCGTCGTCTGTGTCGACAGAAACCGAGGTTGGGTCATCACGTCGTCGTTCGAGGATGTCGAGATTGCGTACAAAAAAGTGCGGGACGGTCATCCGCTGAGGCTGTGGAGGGTGTGCACCGATGTGGAGGCACCGCCCAAAGATATTCTGTATCGTATTTTGTACGAACGTCACATATGGGATCCGACGTTACACAGAACGAAAATCGTTCAGCGGTTGGACCAGAATACCGAACTGTTTCAGTACATTAGCCGTGGTCAGGGTCCGCTTCCGCAGAAAGACTTTTGCGTCATCAGGTGAGTCTGCGTTACTCATGCTCGCCGGAGAAAAATCTTTCGGGAGGTATGCTGTCGGAGAAGGGCAGCCGTCGCACAATTGGGGTGTTTTACTAACGTTGATACTCAAAGTCCCATTCAGAAAACTTCAACTTTAGCTAGATGGAAAATAACTTGTAGATGATGAAAAATATCATCTTTAAAACACAATAGGTACCTCTAAACCTTTTCCTTTTCAGTGTATTTTTTCCTTCCTACCTCAGCTGCAAATTAGATCAAAGAATTCGACATTCGCATGTCATTCTTTCATGTATACTTCGTTTAGTGAATTTTTTATTGAATTTTTCTGTTAATTTTTATGGTTTTCGAGGTTTTACAAGCGAAAATACATATATTGATCATGCTAAAACTGGTAAGTGTCCTTTCAGTTAACAAGTTTGGTTTATGATTCATAATTTCTATACCAGTACAAACAAAAAAACAAAAAGTTTGTTTTATCCTAGTGGTTGAAAATAAATATCTTTTGAATAGTTCAAAAGCATTTGTTCTACTTCCTTCAAAACGTTCGCCTACCCGTTTTTCTGTTTTTGAACGTATTTATACGTGCATCCGTTGAAAAATTAATGCCAAAAAATTGGCCCATTTCGACGCCGTTCCAATTCTGAAAAATTTTATAATAAAAAATTTTTTTTGATAGAAATTTAATTTTTAATTTATCGGATTGCGGTTTTTTTTTTTGTGGCCGTCAAATGTTAATATGATGACTCAGAACCAATAATTTAACCTGTTGAAGGCGCAAAAATTAATCAGTTTCGATCTTCTTCTTCATATCGTGTCTGAGATTCTGCAGGCTTAAATGTAGTCAATCCATTTATCCTCAAACTCTCTGGCTTCGTCATAAAATTCTGTAATGTTAGTGCGCACAATTTGAAAACGAAAAAGATAGTTGAGAGGCTGTGAGGTTCCTTATTCGCTGAGTTCGTTGTCTGACATTCTCCATTGTTTCAGATTAATAAGAGTTCGGGTGCAAACTGTTCACACTACTTGCTTAATGTTTCTCACTGTTTCCAATTTAGCTTACTCTCGATACAGATTCCTTTCAACTAAGGTAGTTCTTCTGATAACCGGTTGAACGATCTCATATCTTTTTACAGCTGCTGATGTCGTCTGCAGTAGATTTGAGCAGGTTAGAAAGTTTTGCCTGGACTTGAATCGCTGTTTCATTGTATTTCTTTCTGAATATTGTATGACGTGGGTCTTTCTCTAATTTAGTTCTCTCTTCGTCCGTGGCAACTTTTTTTTTTGTTGATGGTGTAATTATGCCGCTGACTGCGTAAAATTTATCAGCCGTCGGGGGTTGTGAAAAATTGAAATACATCGATATTTTTATTAAAATAAGAAACATTTGTTCAGAAATGAGTCAGTGGGTGAGAGGAGGGTGCTAATGAGATTTTCTCTTAATCAAATAAATTTTCTATTTGTAGAATAAACCATAATATTTTAGTTTGAAAATAGTGCTGATCAAAAATCAAATTGTTGTTGTAATAAATTTTTTTCTAGTGGACGAGGTAGAATTATCGCCTAAATTTTGCAATTCAGTCTTACCTTCGATATAAAACCTTCATGAAGCTAATGATCTGTAAACCAGCGATAAATGTATAAATGATTTTGGTCAGTTAAATCGGTAAAGTGCCCCATTGTGCCTCTCTCGATGTCCTCTGTAACACTTACTCCTTCCCTTGGCGGCTTGGCCTACTCATTTTCTTCACTAATATTGTTGTTTGCGCCGCTTCAGGTCGTGGAAAACGGATTTATCCAAAGATGGCTGCATGGTCGTGGAGACATCCGTGGAACACGAGGATGCCGAAGTGATTGCAGGCTGTGTTCGAGGCATTGTGCTCGCCTCTCGTTACCTCATCGAACCTTGTGGTTCCGGCAAATCTCGCGTGCTGCATTTATCCAGGGTCGATATTAAGTAAGCAAAAACTACCGTTCACACCAAGTTATTTCGCAGTAAATCAACTAGCAGTAATTAAGAGTGCCCCCAATGTGTTTGAAGCGAACTGGTAGAATTTCGACGTATTTTCCTTATCCTGTAGCTGTGTTGTGTGTGTGTATGTGTGTATGATAGCATTTTTGTTTGTTCAAGAAAACTGCTACCGTTGGAAATACGTTTGAAGAGTGAAGGATTTCAGAATGATTTTCAAGCTTCAACAATACGTAGAGAGGTATAGACCGATTCTAATTTTGTGGCCAAAAATATAAACCACTTTTCTCCCTGTTTGAAACATTTTCCATTTTGTTCAGAACAAGAGTATACTTATATGTTTTATTTAGACGAATGCGTTTACCGTATATAGTTTAATTCGAAAGAAAGATAATCAAATATCAAAAGAAACGAGATCACTTGAGATCAAACAGGTTCAATGTTTGTTATCAGCTTATTTAATATTATTTAGGCCCTAGGGTGTGCTATAGAGACGTGAACCGGTTCACATCAAAAAATAAAATGATAAAATAAAAGAGAAATTCATATCTTGGACACGAATAATGAAAGTCATGTTCTTTAGCGAAATACGAAAATCATCTCCCACTTTCTAAAAATTAAAAAACAGTTTCCTTGGTTGGGGGATCAGCGTGATGTAATGGTCAGATGCCCGGTTTTGCAGTCGGAAGGTTGCGAGTTCGAGACCGGTCGCCGTCATATTCCCGACTCAGAATGACGGTGTATTTTGTTCAGTTCTATCCATGCTCCGGTATGTGACCGAAAAATTCATGCTGGCAGACCATTGGTCCCCTAGGCGTAAGTTTTATAGTTGAGTTATTTGTTTAGGTAGGTCGTTTCAAGCAGCAAAGATGAAATTTTAGACATTTTTCGCTCGAACGTATTATGTGTTCAAGGTATAACGTAACATAACGTTTCATCTTGAACGTTGGTACAATATGAGAAGATTAAATTTGTTTGTTCCAGGAAAGGTAACCCTCTGGAATGGCGTAATTTATTCTTCTCAGTTTTCTCTGGAATTCATTAATAAAGTAGCAGGTTTTTCACGGTCACACCTTCTCTCAACCAAATGGTTTTTTTTTTCATATTTTTTAGAGGCCGAAGTTCGGATTGGTACAATAAATGTTACGGTCATGTCTGTGCCCGACACTTGATAAAATTGCGCCATTCTTTCCAAAGATTGACCGACGGACCAGAGAGTAAAGTGTAAACGTAATTTTTTTATTACTTATTTAAATTTTTCTTTTGTACTATTTATAGTTTTTCTTTTTTCTTTGTATTGGTTTTTTTTTTTTTTTTTTTATACTTGCACAATTTTTTCTTTTCCATTCTCTCTCGGTTATCTATGTGTATAATTAATTTGTGATATCTCTATCTATCTTAAGTTTTGCTTTTTTTTTTTCGTTTTTGTTTTTCACCTGTTCAGAATATTATTATTGCGAAAATTAGTAGTAGTTAATTCGCTGGTTGAAAATTGGCGAATATTTTCCGAGAGAAAAATTTTTTACTTAGACTTATACTTTCTGAAAATTTGCTTGAGAATAGTTCGCAATGTTGGTCCTTATCGAATAACTTTTTGCGAAAAGAAAACGATACATCCTACGTTACTTGATAATTTCATATTTTTTGTAAATTCCTGGATAGAGAATGGTGTTTTTTCCGTCGAGCAATCGTTTAATGTTTCCCCCCACTCCCTCCTCGCCTCTAGGCAAAAAGAAAAATTCACAATTTGCGATCTCTTGACTGTTTTTTGGTCGCTATGTTGTCTTTTTTTTTTTCTCATTAGGTACCTACTTGATAAAGCTGCTGTACTATTTTAAAACAATGAAGAGGCTCAAAATCGACGAACGACCAAAAATTGTTGATTATTCTTCGGAAAATTTTCCTAAAGTACTAGTCTTTCAATTGTAACTTGATAAATTTTGACTTTTTTTGTTTTTTTGTACGATTTTTAATATTTATGTTTTTTCAATTTTACCTCTTTATATCTTTGAGCATTTTATTTAAACTCGTGCATGGTACGAGTATTTTAGAGTACCAGTTATCAACAGAAGATTTTATTTTTCATTTTATTTTCAATTAATGTCTAGCAGATTAGTTTGTGCTTACGCAGATGTATTTGTTGCAAAGAAAATCAAGCCCTAAGTACCAGTTTAGTTTCGTGATTGAATATTGTTTTATGGTATAGCGTTATGGTTGTATTTGTGCTAACCATTTCTAATCTATGATAAACTATGGAACATGGGCAGCAGTATTTTTCCCAATGATAATGGCTGTGCCCCAAATTCTAAAACGTTACACGTATTATTTTCTTCTCAAGCAAATAATTTTCTCTAATTTTTGATCGATCAGTCTGAAAATTTACTTTGGAAATTCACCTCGAGAGAAATTTTTCCGATTTTCCGTAGATCTATTTCAAAATTCGAACCTGTTTTGATTGTATTTTACCAATTGTGAAGAAGGAGCACATCACGATTTGGTTAATTCAGTTGAAAGTGTTGCAGCTCTCATTATCATTTAGACTGCAACTCATTTTGATGTAATTAAAAAATAAATAGCGTTGCATCGTTTATCTTTTCTTATTTAATCAGTCTCCTCGATTTAAAGGTTCCTCCTGATTTATGTAATGTCCAGTCTCAACTAATAATATTTAGTTCAAATTGAAATTTAGTATTCACTTACCATTTTGAGAACTGTAAGATTTTATTTGATCCATTTGTTTGCAGATGGATGCTAATTTGTTAAAATACAAAGAACGGAAAAATTAAAGTTCTGTTTTTTTTTTGTTTTTTGTTTTTTTATTGAGAGAAATAATACTTGAAATACTTTTGTATTGTTGCATCATGTAATGAAATAATATTTTATTTCATTAAATTTGCTCTCGATGTTGATAACTGGTTTGTTCGTGGCATTTGAATTATTTTTCGTTCGTTTATCTATTTTTTTGTTTCCTTGGACCAAATCAAACCTTGGTGGATATTCAAAATCGAATTGAATACCTTCTAAAATTCTTAATTTGGCTGGAAATAATTTTTTTTTTTTGAAGTTCGCCCAGACCGCATACATCTCACCCTTGCGGAAATGCCAGAATTCGTTTTTAATGTTTTTCGAAATGCACGGGATCGATCGATGGTGGGTACTGAATTTAATTAGCTGGTTAACCGTTATTTTTATTTTTGAAAAAATGAAAGAAAATAGTTGAAAATTCGACGGAAAACGAGAAACATTACAAATTTGCAGATTTTAGAAGACGATTATGAAGTTTTGGTTATAGGCAATTATTTTGTACCATCTGTCAATCGTTGTCCTGTCCGCCATCCAAATACGTATCTAGTCTTACCAAAATGCCATCTCCCCCATTACCAGTACCTGTGTGTTTATTGTTCATTCACTATTCGATGTTCAGTCTTCTTCAGTTCTCTTCGTACCTAAACATTCCGATTTTGAAGAGAATCTGCGGTCGGTTTCACCCTGATACGAGCCTTTCTGGTTCAGTCATTGCGGTCTTCAGCTTAAATGTTCCTGAAATACCACATTTTAAAGGAAACTCGAACGTACACAAATCGTCGAAATCGTGCTCCCCCAATTAGGTACCTATCGAATCTAAAACCCACATCATCTACCAATGAATATCGTTCGCTTTTACCAAAGATGGAAAAATATAATTTTTTTCCTTCATATGACAAAAAAGTACGCCTTCTCCCATCTGGTAGGAATGCCTTATTTACCTGCGCCTTTTTTGGTTCCTGTAAATTATTAATTCGTGATACCGTAATTATAATAATATTTTTCAATCATATTTTTGTTGTTGTTTTTTGTAAACAAATTTGGCGCGTCGCCTTTTTTTCCCCTCATTAAATCAAAACGTATACATACTTGTATAGGTACAAAGTGTGTACATCACTATGTCTTACTCAGTTACCACTGTATCATATTTTACTTTTTTCTTTTATTTCATATCATCATTGTCTTTTGTATTGAAAAAGGGTGCGTCGTACCGTCTCCTTTTTCGCCATACAATGCTTACGAAACATCACCGTTTTATTTTTTTTTTCTCTTCCATTTTATTTTTATCCTATAAGATGTAATGTGACAATCTACTTACTTTTAAAAAATAAAAAAAGACAAAATAAACGTGTTTTATCTGTAAGATTTTTTATATTTTTGGGTGACAAACTAACAGAAGTTGCAGTCTGAGGATTGCAACGCAGCACTACTCTTGCAACTGCAATATTCTGCGAATTGTGTATAATTTTTGATAGACCATTTAGTCTGATTCGCTAAGAAAGACGTAACCTGTAGGTTTTAACATTTTTACGAATTTTATGGAACTCTCTTCCGCTCCGCAGATTTTAATAAATTTTATATGAAATTTTTATTGAATGAGTATCAAAATAATTCCAAAACTTGAAGGTTCTCGACGTATTTTCCTGAAATTTCGTGTGAGTATACAAAAACAGCCAAATATACGAGAATTGCGTGAAATTTGTGGAAGATTGCAATTTTTTTCTTTCAGTCTGCTATTCTCTTTACGTTCAATTAAATTCCATAAATTTTCTTAAAATTTCTGTTGGAAAATACTAAAAATCATATGCATTGACTTACGGACACATAAGGTACAACTGCAGCACGGAAGTGATTTTCAGTGTTGCCTTGCAACATTGAAAAATCATTCTCCTGACCTTAAAATTATTTTTTCTATTCTAATTAACTGTTTTCACTCATTTACAAATTAAAATTACAAAATTTGGCAACATTGAAAAAAAACTTAAAGTCGGCGCCTATGCTAAAAATGTGACTGGCATGCAAATATTAAGAAAAAAAAAAACTAAAATTTTAGCTTGATCTATCAACTAGAATAATAGAGAAGTCCGTGTTCCTTTCCTCTACTATGTTGCCTTGTATGTAAGTTCTGTCCAATTTAGTTCTAACCTTAATAATTTCTGTAGATCGTGCAGGAGAAATTTTAAAATGGTTATTTCTATCTTTTTATTGCATTTTGTAAAGTTTTTCGAAGTTTTCAATTTCTTAATTAAAATTTTTCTATTCGATGCCTTTTCATTCCATTTTTACATTCGTTAGAATAATTTTTGCTTTGACTAAAACAGTTTTTAAAGAATGCAACTCTGAAACTATCGCATCGATTCTAGAAAAAATCGAATGTGATCACCCTCTTATCATTTAAATGAAAATTCATCCAAATCTTTGTCCATAGTGAGGTCAAACACTGAAAAAAGTGTAGGTACACCATAATTGGATTAAATATTGATAACCGGATAACCTCTATTTCAACTACCACTCTAACATAACATAACAAATGAATACATATATACATGTAATTATAGGTACTTTTACAATATACAATATAATTATCGCAACTTTAGTGAAATATTTTATAATTTCAAATATTTAGTGCGTTGTTTCAGCATGCGAACACCACAACTTTCCCAGCCACTGACGTTAATGATTCACATGAATTTTCCCAAAAGGAAAAAGGAAAACGCAGCTAAAAAATCTAAATATATGACTTTGTTCCTCTCCGTGTGTGCACACAGGAAAAATCTAATTTGTAGTGTTCTTTCTGAATTTTACTGATCCTAAATTCTTTTCAATCGCTTCCAAAAATTCTCCCACTGTTTCATAATTCAAATTAATGGAATCAATGGGGGGTTATTTATTTACATACCTGTTTCGTTGGCTATCAGAAATCATGAAATCTGATCAAATAGGATTACTTGAAGTCCGCTTCTGTCGTCAAGGAGAAAGCCCAAAGGATTATGAACGTTATAGGATTGCACTCTGGAAATTGAGTAAAAATAGAACCGGGTCTGCAGCCTGGTAGCCTACCGTATAATTTTTGACATATTGCTTGCCATACACAGTGCAGTTAATAAAATTATGGCTTTATCGTATCGGTTTCGTGGTAAAATTATTTGGATAGTTATCCTGAAAATTTTCGATAGGTAACGACGGTTCGTGTAAATGGTGACTATTCCTCGGAAAAACAAAGTATGCAACAAGTTGTGCATGAGATGGAAATGGAATACACGTCATCACATCCCTCACTATGAGTGGGATGAAGGGCTTAAGCGCCCTACGTGTTAATATGATAGCATCGCTGCTTTCCATGCTACTTATTTCGTTTTTAAGAGGGAATGTCATTTGAATTTCATATAGTGCGTTATTTGATGGCTAAGAAGCCAACTGATCTAATTTAGAACTCACGAGCAACAGTCATGAAATGTAAATTATAATTTTGGATCACAAAAACGGTTGATATCAATGTTAATTTGAGTCTGACGAAATTGGTTCAATGGAATATGTTTGAATAGGAAACTGGCTTTTTGATTTAAGACAAAAAAAGTTAAACAATTCAGTGACATAAAAAACTCAAGTGAACGAATCAATGAGTAGGTACAACTCTCACGGCCAATTAGAGGTTGTAACTTAAATAAAATGTTTCGTCCTTTGTTAGTCAATGAACCAAAATTTGAGCGAAGATCGCGGAAATATTACTTTGTACCTCCCATTGTCTAACTTTTGCTTTCAACAAGAATCATTAATTTAGAGAATATCAGATAAGTATGAAAATAACTGAAAAAAAAATGTATATATCTCTTTTTACTTCTCTTTATTAACATTTTATAGTTAAAATAAATTTTAAAGATCAAATTAGTTTTCTTAATATTTGATTAAAAGATTGAAATTTACTCATTGACCAATTCAAAAATTTAAAAAAAATTCAAAGTTCCCTAATGAGCAATAATAAAATAGGTATTAATTAAGAAAAAACAATAGGCTGGAAATGAAATTTGCTGTTACATAAATATTGCAACATGACCAAGCAACTGTCACTTGAATTTTTTGTATTAGTTATTTCATCATTATCAGAAACTATGAAGGTAAAGATGAATCATGAAGGATTGAAGCGACGAGAGAAACACAGGCAGATATTAAAGATTCGCACTGAAAAATATTTGCAGTAGAAAAATCGAGAAATAATTAAATTTTTGAAAAAAAAATGAAACCAACTGCATTTAGGAATGTAAAACGTAATAGAACTAAAATGTTGAAAACAAGTTTTCTAGATTTTGTAATAGTAATTTTTTATAAAATTGATTTACAACTAACGCAGTTGCTGGCAGAAATATCTTTCAAGTTACATACATACACACATACATATATATGTGTGCATATATATAAAATGTAAAATTTTTAAATGAAGCAATTAGATTTCATTTTATTACATATTTCTCTGATGCAATTTGTGGTAAATTTAACATAGATTTGACAATATTCTAATACACAGCATTATTACATCTTTTTAAAACATTGGGGTACCAATTGTTAAGAATGTTTAAATTATTTATATACCTAATATGTTGAAAACTCTCCACTCGCCTATTGATTTCAATCCAGTATTGATCTTCATATTAATATCAAAAGCTATTTGTGCCAGCGACTGCGTTAGTTGTAAATCAATTTTATAAAAAATTACTATTACAAAACTTAGAAAACTTGTTTTCAACATTTTAGTTCTATTACATTTTATGTTCCTAAACGCAGTCGGTTTCATTTTTTTTTTCAAAAATTTAATTATTGTCACTTAAAAACAGGCCCTAAAGTTAGGGAACACTTAAACATTGTTTACACGAGGCATGTTTACTCACTTCCAGTTTTCCAGTTTAGTAGTATAGTGTTATGTGACCAGCTAGTGCCTCCTACTTGCTCAAGTTGAACCTTTTTAACTTTCTTGTGTAGTATCACCAAGTTTAGTGGAAGCTAGAAAACATACCTCGTGTGACCGACACTTTAGCTCAAATACGTCTTTTTACAATCAGATATGTGTATATGAGAGTGATAAGAGATGAGCCGGAATTTTGACTTTCTGGAAAAACCCACAATTTTTCTCACAGATATCAAAGAAACCTGTGGATTCTTCCATTTCTTTCTCATTCTCGAATGTAAACAAGCAAACTCAAAATAGTGGCTCATTTCTTTATGAAGTCATCAATCTCATGTACATGTCTTGTAGTGAAGAGCCTCAACTCTGTATTAATGTCGACTATGACTACTAGCTTGAAAGCCAAATGCAAGAACAATACTTAAACAATTCTTTCATTTTATCCATTAGTTCTAGCGAAAGGAGTCGAGTACTCTCGAAAAAACCTGCACTATTAAAATCGTAGTCCTACTCCAGATGGTGCACCCACGTTGTTATTTTTTTTTTTTTTTCAAATCGACTTAGACCCATTAGCCTCCAAGAAGAAAAAAAAAGGTTCGGAACTACGGACAAACCGAAATAAACAGTAAAGAAAAAAAATTCATGCAAATAGGAACGCGGTTAATTTGATGAGTGGCCATTTATTGTACACGTCGATTTCTTACGTGGGAATTTTGTTTGATTAATTTTTCAAAACCGATACCGATCACGGAAAATATTTTTGACGAGCGTAAAAAAACAACAACAACAAAACCGATGATGGACACGTTGGACATGGAAACAAAAAAACTAACTAACCAGTCCTAAATAAAGCGTCGATATGCGTTGGAGAGGGCGGAGCTGGAGCAAGGGGGAAAATGCCTATGTATTTTATAATAATATTCCCCAGTGACCCATATTTTTGGATGCGAACTGTGTGCATATACAGAGAGGATGAGACGCGAAGAATCCGAACAATAGCGAAATAAATTAACTGCTGTTTCGCAAACGTGAATAGATAGGTATCATTCTATATATACACAGTGGTCAGTTCCCAGCTTAGGTAACCACCTATCTAAATTTTTTGCTATCTATTTTTATTTTTTATTTAGCCTATGCCTTTTTCAGTAAATATTTCATATTTTGTTTCTCTGTTTTCAATTAAATCGTATGAAATAGCTTGTGTTAGGAATAGGTATATCGTGCAACGACTGCACGAATTCTTATTGTTTTGTTTTTTTGTTTTTTTTTTTTTTACCTCGTCAATGTTAATAAATGTGTTGGTAGTTCTAGCGTGAATATCATTAGGTAGTTTTACATCTGTTTTGGAAACGTCAGTTCGTTCCGTTGCCTTGATTCAGGCTACAGGG